>CM076682.1:121282520-121882520 GCA_038501925.1 Xenopus petersii
AATTTTTCACCAATTTTTTGACTGTCTATCTACTCTATTGCACTCTATTGCCTGGTCTGAGGTGGCGAAGGCAAGTCTGACGCAAGAGGTAACGTTCAGTCAAATCTCAATCTTAGTGAATTAGCGTAGTTACGTTTGTTCACCAGAGCGCAACTGCGCCTAGTGTTACGGTGCAAAGTACCGCTAGAGTCTATCTCCTTCGCTACCGAAGTTATGTCAGTGCCCGTTAGTAAATCTGTGAAGTTACGAATTTTTGCCAGCGTTAGTCACTTCGGCCTTTAGTAAATTTGCCCTTAAGAGCGATGTTATAAAAGGTTTTCATTTCCGCTGTCAGTATCTCTTTAAGGAAAGGGCCCACGATCAGGGCTGCACCTCATGCCGCTCCATACCTTGTGCCTCTGAATTACGGGCAAGGTAAGGGGGAGGCCTACGCGACTGCATCTGACCCTTACTAATACATTGCTTACTAACACAGTCAGCGTTGGTTAAAGGAGAAGGAAAGCTACCAAGGCAGTTTATTGCCAATAGATTAGCCACAATAGTGAAAGCTATAACACTATTTATTTTGCAGAATGCTTTTACCATATCTGAGTAAACAGCTCTAGAAGCTCTCTCTTTTTGTTTAGGATAGCAGCTGCCATATTAGTTTGGTGTGACATCACTTCCTGCCCGAGTTTCTCCCTGCTTACTCAAAGCTCTGGGCTCAGATTACAGCAGGGAGGGGAGGGGGAAAGGTAATAGGTAGAGAGGAGCAAACTGAGCATGCTCAAGTCCTAGCCCTGGAGGTTTATGCTGAAAACAGGAAGTCTGATACAGAAGCCCGTGTGTACACAATATAAGGAAAGAAATGCAGTGTTTATTTTGACAGAGGACTCAGAGCAGCATTACTTTCAGGGTTTACTGGTGTATTTATATAGACCTTTCTGATAAGGGAACAGCATGTCTCTGTACTTTGAAATGAAGTGTGCTCATCTGCACACTCTGTGTTTGGGTATTTAAAAGAGCCCTTTCACACCTTTCTTGGCACTTCCAAGAACACAAGTGTTGGAGCCCTAAGAAGCACCAAATTGCACACCGTTAGGCTTATCCACAGAACACATATGCCATGATATTGTTGCTGCAATCTGCGCTGTATGCCTTTCCCCATGGACAAGTATATAGGGCTCCCCAGCAAGCTGATATGCATCAAAATCTTTCCAGAGATGAACCCCACCAATTATGCAGTTATCACTAGACTTTTTAATTCTGTATAGAGGAAGATTATAATTCAAATAAAAATACAGATATATTTTATGTAAAGATAGACCAGAATTTAAATATAGATTATGCTTGTCATATTGCCAAATCATTGAACTTGCTTCAAAAAATTTGTATGATTTCTTGATTGTTTTCTACATTACGAGAAGTTTTCAGTCACATCTATGGATGTGTTCTGCAGCCCTGTCCACTAAAAAAAAACAAACAAAAAAATAGCAGGCATACCTAAGCGTTTAAACCATCTTTTTAATTTTCACATTTTGTTGGGTTCCCCATTTAAAGAACTGGGTGTTGGTAAGTGACAAAACCGTTGTTCTAATTGTGACAAGATTTTCTTGTGCCATATTACATTACATCTTGATGAAATAATTTGCCTCAAGCATTCAAATGGTTTAAAAAAGATGTTCAAATGTTAAAAAGTGTTGCTTTGGGTAAATAGCAGTGCTGCTGCAGGCAAATCCTGGTCTTGCAGCATCTTTTTTTTCCGTCCTGCTTGTTAAGCAGTGTAGGGATTGCTTTCAGAAATTCTTATGAGCACTATATACATTTGTGAATTGACAAGGACAAAGGACTCCACTTTATCCCTTCTTCCTGGAGTCATACAGTCAACAGTTAGTTTTAGATATGAAATATGCAGATGATGTAAAAATATTTATATTGATACCCCTTCACTAACCCCTTAAATTTAGATCTAACTGCCTCCTAGTTATCTCTCTGTCTGATGCATCAGTACCATCTGAAACTTAACCTAACAAAAACTGAACATTTTTTTCACCCAAACCTGGCCCTACAATGAAATGAATGCAGAAGGACAGGTATTTTTTGGGTACTTTGTCACCTTTGAGAAAGGATATGTAAAAGCTCCTTCTCTGTCATTGCCCTTAAAAAAATGTTTTAATTTAAATACCTTAGTGTGTAATATATGCATTCTTCTATGGAAATGTTGAAATTGTGCATTTGACACCAAGAGCTCCTCTTTGAATAACCTTAAGCACCCAGTGTCTAAGCAATTTGCCCCTATTAAAAGGTCCTTCATGATCTGCTCCTTAACAGAAAGTAGCTGAATAAGAGGAGATACTGTTTTCACCATAATGTTGCCTCCTGCCAATTAATGTATATTAGCAAAGATTCCTGCTGGTTTTGTTTTGCTTTGCTTTCTGAAGCCCCCTGCTGCTGTTGATTACACCTAGATCTGCTACTGATTGGAACTGTTAAAAGGCAAAGATAGTGTGTTGGGTGATTACAGCTGAATCTTTTAATTGTTGAATTGCAGAAGCACCTTGTTTCATTCTAGCCCCGAAATGCATTGTTGATGGAGAACAACAGAATTGTTCCTTTTGCTGACCAGGTGTTTCAGAATTGTTCTTTTTACTGACTAGGTGGTTTTATTATTAAATGTTCTGAAGATGTTATAAGTTGCACCAGCCACCCTTTCGCCATATGATAATTTAATTGATTAACATAAATTTACTGCCTAAGGGCTCTTACACACGACCGTTCCGACCTGCGCTCCCCTGCGTTCCGTTTTTTGGCGTTCAGCCGCAGGGGAGCGCAGGAATAGACGCAAGTAATTATTTGAAATGGGGCTGTACTCACTCAGGCGCGTGTAGGCGCCGAACGCAGGTTCAGACGCAACATGCTGCATTTTTCCTGCGTTCGGCGCCTACACGCGCCTGAGTGAGTACAGCCCCATTTCAAATAATTACTTGCGTCTATTCCTGCGCTCCCCTGCGGCTGAACGCCAAAAAACGGAACGCAGGGGAGCGCAGGTCGGAACGGTCGTGTGTAAGAGCCCTAATTCATGCAGGGCATTAAGCACTGCACACTTTAGCGTGGGTAGTGTGAAAACATAAAATATTTATTTCTTGTGCATACAGTTTGTTTTTAAATAGGCACCCTTTTAAGCTACAAAAAAAAAAAGTGCTTATGATGGGACTGCCTGGAATTTAATGGCAGCCTTACGTAATGCGCCTTTCATAAACCCTACTCTTTAAAGTGGAATGTCAGCTTGTGTAAGTGGTAAGCACAGCAGGTCCTAGGTTGTACTCCAGCTAGACTAAGGGTAGGACTACTGGTGCGATGCGACAAAATGCCGGCGACAAATCGCATGCAACGGAAATAAGGTAAGTAAATGCTTTGTTGGATAAAGTCGCAGCGTTGATCTGACATGTGTAGTGTCTGTAGCAGCGCGTTGGATCGCTCCGAAAACTTCCGTGTAGTCCTACCCTTAGAGATAAAGAGCAGCACATTACATAAAAGGTTCTTAGTGGACTGAAAATCTAAATGTACTTTTAATTGACTGTTACTCATGAAAAGCTGAACTCCAATAAATAACAAAAAACATGCATATTTACTAAGTGTTTTAAATCCCTGGCTAACACCATACAATGTATATCCATCAGGAATTGTACATGGTACAGGAGGCCCAAAAAATATTTTTTACTTGGATTCCTGGGGATTTAAAGGATATAGCACTGGGCAGGCATCATACCACTTATGCACCCCTAAGAGTGTTAGCTTTTTGGGTCTATTAAAATACTTCTTTTGTTGCTGTAACTTGTTTTTTGACAAATTAAACCTAAATACAACATCAAATCTTTTACATGGTTACTGGCTAATACAAGGATACTTCTACATCTTATAGAGGGCCCTATATGCAGTTACTGTCTTATTGGTTTAGAACCAGGGATCTGCAATTTATTGACCGCTGTTTATTGACATTCTTGTTGCTTTATACTTTTCATACTGCAATCAAAATGAATGATTCTTTCATTCTCAAGATTTCCCTGGCTGACATTGTCTTCAATCCAGATGCCCACAATAGCCCAATTAATGGTCTATTTAATCCTATATCCTCCAGTGACCTGTTCTGGATCATTTGCCTTTCTTGTCCTGGGAGTTGATTCCTGCCTTGCCAGTGTCACCTTATTCTGACTCCACAGTTTGACTCATGGCCCAATATTTTTGCTTGTTTGCTGCCTGCGCTGACTCTCTGCCTGTTTTGTGGACTGCTTGATTGCTGCCTGCCCAGTCCTTGCCTGTATTTGACATGTTTTTCATGTTTCTTCGCACTTCTGCTAAGGTCTCTGAGGTTCCGTTTTTTTTTTTTTGTTCAAAAGCAGTCTGTGTAAAAGTTATTCAGCACGTTATCGCCTCACGACCAGTTCAACCTGCCATTCCAATAGTTATTTTTGTTCAAACATAATATGAGATATTGGTTAATAAAAAAAGTTGTTACAGGTATATCGTTGGCAAGTTTCTCAGTTCAGAGGGCAAACAATGGGGAACATGTACATATATAGATGGAAATGTTATAATACCATATCTACACATGAACAACATTATAGATAGATAGAACAAAGCTCTCTAGATAATCCAGACATATGACAACGAAATAGGAGAATTTGCCAGATGTAAAATAAAAGGCTATGGAAAACCAAAGTGAACACTATTTATTGTCTTTTTATGTATATTTTGTGTAATGAAAGCCTTACCAAAATGTATTTAAAAATTTATTGGAATTCTTCAAAATGTCCTGTTAAGACTGTGGCCCCTGCTGGACAGTGAGGCAGCTCTGAATTATGACGTGAAAGTCCATGACAAATCTGTGTCTTCCATGTGTTATTGCACATAAGAGCAATGCATAACCACAAGCATAACAACATGCTCTAACAGCTGTATGCATGTGTTTTGCATTGCTTGCAATGACAAGGGGAAATAAATGCATTATGCCCATGATATTTTTACCATCAGGAGGAGATTTGGTTGAATTTTCCTCATCTTTCTTGGAAGTTCTCTCGAATTATTACCTTTAGAATTGAAGCTTATGTACTGATACTGAAGCTTGTATTTCTGAATAGCTTTGCATATATTTCTGAAACATACATTATCTAAAAAGACCTCTGGATTAATAATTTGTCTGCTCGTACAGGTATAGGATCCCTTATCCGGAAACCCGATATCCAGAAAGCTCCGAATTACAGAATGGCTGTATCCCATAGACTCCCTTTTATCCAAATAATCCAAATTTTTAAAAATGATTTCCTTTTTATCTGTAATAATAAAACAGTAGCTTGTACTTGATCCCAACTAAGATATAATTAATCCTTATTGGAAGCAAAACCAGCCTATTGGGTTTATTTAATGTTTAAATGAATTTCTAGTAGACTTAAGGCACGAAGACCCAAATTAAGGAAAGATCCATTATCCGGAAAACCCCAGGTCCCGTGCTTTCTGGATAACTGGTCCCATACCTGTATGAGATTTCTGCTTCATACAGCCTGTGAGTATACACTGCATCACCCAGTCAATCCAGCAATTGTGTTTTTTGGGTCATTACAAATATACATGAACTGATCTATAGCTCTGTGCCATCCATTTTTGGGCTGCTGGGCTGTGTGTTTTTTTGCGTCCATATGCTAAGTATGCCTGTGTTGCTGCATGACCCTTCATCTATGTAAATTAAATATTTTTATTCTAATTTCAGTATTGCAAATCCCAATCACATAAATTCATTGTAACTGCTGTGATTGCAGGTTATTGCCCATAATTGCAATATTTCTGAGCCATTTGATCACTATTTATACTCTACTTGTTTTGTTTCCCCAATGCACTCTAAATTGCATGAAATTTACCTTGGAACATTTAAGTATTAGAACAATTATAAGATTCAGCTCCAGGACGGTAGAGACCTTCCTTTGGCCCTGTTGGTAAATATACTTTAAAGGACACATCTATTGAAACACACCCTTGTAGTGCTATTGCTTTGCAGCACTGAAAGAGTTAGAGCAGAGACTATTTACAAATAACAACAAGGTTTGTTTGGCAGGATGCCTTCTGAGGTCTAAAGCACTGAAATTCAAATACTTACTTGGTGTTAGAATTGATTTATGGGGTGATACTTCTTAATTTGTGTGATACTTGTTAAATGTTTCTGCTAAGTAAAAAGGCTGACAGAAATGCACTGAAATAAAGACAAATAGAAATAAAATGGACAAACTTTGTTTTTAATTTATGATATTTTGTTCTTTATATTCTTACTAAAAGATGTGGAACTGATCATTTTCAAATAAAAAGTCCATTGTATTTGGCAGCAATACGGGGTGTTACAACAGTAAACCATACCATTGGTATCCAAATTCATTGATTTATTTGCTTCTTCATAATGTTATTATAAAATATATCGGGAACGGTCCAATTCCTATGACGGACGAATGGCTAGTGTCAGAGGGTTGATATTTGTCACCCCCGCCCTCTACGACGCCATAACGCTATAAGGCCTAAGGCAGGATGGACTAGAAGGACATATGGTCTACTGGGGACAATGGTCAATCATATAGCTTATACTAGGCCATACAATCAAAAGATCATCACTCTGTTTCTTAAATTCCAGAGTATCAGCATAATGCCAGTCTGTCTGGTGTGGCCCCCTCCTGCAGACGTGCGGCTCGAATTACTTGAAATACCAAACAATGGCCTTGGTTAGCCATAGCTGATTGCGAGGCTGTGGACCGTTGGAGCTAGACACAGTGTGTTACCACATTCCTTTGCTAACATGTAAGACTAAGTAAATCATTTAGACATTAATTGTACAAAGAGGAGTCAGACTATGTATGGTATTGGCGTACTCTCATTTGTTATCACCACCATCTATGACATCAAAATGGGTATATAAACTTATGTTATATGGGAGTATCCTTGGAAAGCATTCGGGTACCACCTAGGTGACACACGACTACTTCCCCAAGCAAAACCTATTGTCTTGTATTTTGGACACAATAAACTACCTCATTGTATTTGAACTTGCACTATTTCGTGGTTTTGCTTTACGTACGAGGTCATAGAGGTACAAATATAACAACATTTGGTGACCCGCCGACGTGATATTCCCGGACGCTGGACGCCCAAGTTTGTCAGTCGGATCTTCAGGCAAGTTGAGAAGAGAGCTCCTGCTTCTACAGGAGACTACCCGTGGAGATTTCTGCTCCAGGACGGTTTTCCCGTGACGCTTTACGCACGGATGAATGATACCCGCGCGGAAGGCTCTGATATAAGGTGAGCATCAATGTAATTTTCTAGTCTATTTTTACTGCTTATTATTGTGTTAAGTGTTGTACTAACCAGTTCTGATATACTGCCGTTCATGATAGGAATACGCTTTTTTTCCTTACTGTTTTTGTAATTTGTATGTACCTAGTTCCTTATCATGAGCAGTTAGATTAAGAAGAAAAAAATTCTGTCATAGAAATTGCACATGCATGTTGATGTATGAATGACAAAGGATCCCTGACTGTTGTGATTGAATGATTGTGGTTGAAACTGGAACCCACACCCTCCGGAATCAACCGAGTGCGTGAATAACTTTAGTTTAATTGTAAACTGTGTGATAGTGTCCATAAGGGAATCCGTGACTCTATTTCAGAGTCTGTTTGTTGTTTAGGAGTTTTTCTGCGGTTCCTGTTTATAGGGCGACCTCACAGGCCAGAAAACGGAAAACTAGGTTTTCTGAAGGAAATTCTTTAGTGTGTGGTGTGTGAATCACTTTCCTGTCTGTTTGAATCTGCATATGTCAAAAGAGAGCCCTAGAAGCATCTAGGTGTCAAACATCTGCAGCTTCAAATCTATTTTCTCCCCTTACACTCAGTTTGTAAGTCCCACACTGTAAAAACACTACAGATACACTCCCACTTTCTTTGTTAGGAAGATTTCTTATGCTTTCAAAAGACGAAGATAGAAATTCTTCCAAATACTACCTAGCATTTGAAACAATCTTATTTTTTTTTTTCTTTTTCGCCTTGTTAAATTTGGTTCTTCTTATTTACTATTGGAGGCGATATGTTTCATATGCTTAAACCTAAACCTCCCCCAGAACTTCTGGCTAAGGTGTGTGCCCAAAACCCCTTATGTCGTAAGGCTCTTGTAACATGTCACAAAGCATGGGTTAAGTGGGGTACAAGTAAGGATGCCACGTTTTCCTGGCCAGAAAACTGCAGCATTCTCCCTACAGATCTAGCTAGCCTGTTAGAACAGATCAATGTTAAATGTAAGGGCAAAGAATTAATAGCACATACCGCATGCCATGATGTCTGGCAAGCATATGCTCAGCAATACCCAGAAAAACCACCTGCATATGCCCCAGCTGAACAAGCCAACATAGACACTGCTCCGAGTTCAGCCAAATTATATCCCGTCCTTAACATGGACGCACAGGAGCAATTACAGACTGCCCTAAACACGCCTATTGGCAATCCTAGGGTAGCACAGGGCTATACTGCCCCGGCACTTCCCCCACCAACAAACTTGCAGACAGTGCCACATGCCAGTAATGAGGACTCATACTGGGCAGACGTCTCAGGGCGTCTTAAACTTAGCAAAACCAACCCCTTTTGTCCTATTGAGGATGCTGCACACCAAACCCCCGTTAACACAGCACCTCCTCGTCAGGGTTTTCAGACTCCTACGAGAAATTGCCCTGAAGTCAGGACACCTACACCTCTCGCTAACATGTCTTTTGACGAGGAAGAGGATGAAATGCCCATATTAGAAGATGCAGAAATCCCGACAACTAGAGTCTTGGCAACTATTGTTACAAGACCAAAAAACACCACTCCAAAACAAAATTCCTTCTCCCCAAAGGATGTAGTAATCCGAGGAGAAGGGGGGGATAGCACTTTTGTAGATCCATGGGTTGACAATCTGGCCGGCTGGTCAGAATCTTTAAAACCTAATGTTACCCCATTTCCTAGAGAGGGAGCTCTAGACACCCGCAACTTGAATACAGCACGCCTCTGTATCAGAGGAGGCATGGGAGATCCAAATTGGGATAGACAATACATGATTAATGGTCTTAGCATTTGGGAGAAATATGAAAATCTGAGCGCACTTGCTAACATTGTCTCACCCTCACCCAAACAGATGTATCCTCTTATGCATACTACCAAAGGACTTAAATATGTCCCTTGGAACTTTGCCGATGTGGAAGGGATAATCAGGGCTCTGCCGCCTCTGTTAAGGGGGGCAGACCCCTGGATATCTAAATTTGAAAGACTAACTGCCGGCATGTCTCTATGCTTAGGCGATCTAAAAGCATTACTAGCTCAAATTCTTGGACGCTCAGCGCAGTCCATATGGAACGAGGCAGGTCTTCCTCATATTGTTCTGTCCTCAGATTCTCACGACGGAGCTGAATTTAACCCTTACAGACCTAGAATTTTTGCAGCTCTCAGAGTTTGTTATCCCACTCACAAGGATTTCGGGAAACTAATGAATACTTCTCTCCCTGAAAGTGCAGACATAACTAAACACATTTCAGAATTCTTAGATCAATGGGCACAAGAAACAGGAATGGATCCTTACGAACCAAATGTAGTGCCACTTGTTTATCAGGCCCTCCGTAAAGGTTTCCCAGCCGCCTTACAGAAAAAATTAGATGCTATAGTCGGCTTAGATGCCAAATCATGGAAGGAGATTTATACTCATATCCTTCACTACCATAAAATCTATGAGGAAGACAGTAAAAAGGCAGAGAAGGATTTCAAAAACACCCAGCATAAACTCATGTCCTTGCAAATTAAGGAACTCCAAGAGGGAGAAACCAAGCCTGAAAGCAAGCCCGCAGACCAAACACCAGAACCAACACCCACCACTGAGTCCTATTCTTTCAGGGAATTTTTAAAAGATTTCCCTACCTTTTTTGCAAATGTTCAGTCCGGTGGTCAATTTAACAACCCTAATAGAGGGACATCTGGTGATTTTAAAGCTAATAACACACCCAAGGGTGTCTGTTTCAACTGTCACAAGCCAGGACATTATGCCCGTGTATGCCGTAGTCCAAAACGATTTGGCAATCGGTATAACACTCCTAACTTTCAATCTAACTTTCAATCTCGCAACAATCCCAATGTTCAATCTTTTCCTAATTGGTCTCCACCCAGGAACCAATCGCAATGACTGTCTATGCTTTTACGGGTTCCCATGTCCACGGAAGAACCTTTTCTCACTGTTTCTATAGCAGAGATGCCTACATGTTTTTTGCTTGACTCAGGCGCTACAGTATCTGTTCTCTCTGTACTTCCTGCTAGTTTAACCCTTTCTTCCCACACGGTCTCCACTACAGGATTTGATGGTAAGCCTCAGCTAAACCAATTAACCTCTGAAGTTCCAGTGACAATTGGGACTATCACTTGTCTACATGCTTTTGTCTATGCACCTGCATGTCCTGTCAATTTGCTAGGCAGAGACCTGTTAACCAAAGCTAACATCATTCTTGATTTTGCTGTCTCACGTCCAACTGTATTGTTTGCAACTACTGTCCCTTCTCCTGCAGATTCAGTTGATCCATTTGAAGATATACCTAAAGCAGTCTGGGCCACACCCGAGTCACCTTTTGGTAAGGCCGTTTCAGTTGAAGAGGTGCAAATTAATTTACGTCCAGGGTGTGATGGCCCCAAGGTACCACAGTACCCACTTAAAGCCCAGTCCATTCAGGGTGTGGCAGATGAAATTAACCTACTTTTGCAACACGGCATAATTGAACCAAGCGACTCTCCTTATAACACTCCTTTGTACCCAGTACAGAAGCCAAATGGCTCCTACCGTATAGTCCATGACTTACGGAAGTTAAATGAAGTAGTCGCAGCAGAGTTCCCCGTTGTTGCCAACCCTGCCACTCTCTTACAAGACAACCCCTTAAAGGAATATAATTCAGTTTTGGATTTATCCCAAGCATTTTATTGCATTCCTTTATCTCAACAATCCAGACCACTTTTTGCATTCACCTACAACAATAACCGTTACCAGTGGACCCGCCTCGTAATGGGCGGAGCTGACAGTCCCTCGATCTTCAGCCGTGTACTCGCCACTGATCTGCAAACTTTCACTGACCTTTTACCTACTTCTGTTTTTCTAATACAGTATGTTGACGACCTTCTGCTTTCTGCAGACACTGCTGAACTGTGCCAACACTACACTCGTGTCTTACTTTTGCATTTGCATACATGTGGTTACAAGGTCAATCGTTCAAAGCTGCAATTTTGTCAAACCTCAGTTACTTTTCTAGGCATGACACTCAGCAAGGGAGCCAAACTCATGGGTCCCCAGGTGCTCACTGATGTCCAACGTATGCATTTACCTACCTCAGTCAAAGAATTACGCAGTGTTTTGGGTTTGTTTAACTTCTGTCGCTTATGGATTCCTGCTTACAGTTCTCGCATACTTCCTTTCAGAAAATACCTCAAAGGCAATCCTCCTGGCTATACTTCTGTCTCTTTGTCTCAATCTGACTCTACAGCTCTTGAATGTCTAATGTCTGATATTTTGCAGGCCCCACAACTCCATTTGCCGAACAGCTGTGAGCCTATCTACATGTACGTTTTTGCAAATGCAATCTGTTGGGCGGCAGTAGCCACCCAACAAGAGGGATGTATTATAGGACACTTTTCAGGAATTTTTACACCCATAGAACAAGCTTTCACTTCCTGTGAACGTAACGTATGCGCTTGTGCAGCATCTGTAGAAAAACTCTATTCACATGTGACTGTTCCCAGTGTTATCATATACACCTCACATGACGTGCCAGCACTACTCAAAAGTAATACATTACACTTTGTGCCTGCACGCGTAGGACAATGCACGGCTGTGCTCCTACGAAGTCACATTTCTTTCAAAGGAATGCCTCCAACTAATCCTTTCAATAATCTTAAAGATTTATTGTTGTTCTCGGCAGAGAACCATGATTGTACCTCTGAGGAAATTCCAGAGGAACGTCCCTTTATGGGTATTGTCCCAGTAACAGATTTACCACCGTCACATGTTGTAATTTTCTCTGACGGTTCACAGACAGAAACACATACGGGCTTTGCCGTGTGTCAGATAGATCCTGACACCAAAGAAATTATACAGAAAAAACAATATGCATTACCACCAGATACATCAGCCCAATTAGCAGAGATAGCCGCCGCCTTAGAAGGTTTCCGGCTCATGAATGACAAAAACGGAGTTCTGTATACAGACTCAGCTTACGTCACTACCACCATACATACAAATGTGTCTAAATGGCACAAGAGAGGTTTTGTTACAGGAAAAGGAACCCCACTACAACATCATGACGCGATTCTTGCTATAATGGAAGAACTACAGGAAAGACACAACAAAGGTTTAAAAACATCCTGTGAATGGGTAAAAGCACATCAACATAATGTCACAGATATTGTCGCATACGGCAATCAGATAGTTGACGAACTAGCAAAACAAACCACAAACCCACTAACCATTTTTGTACAAACACGAGCTAAAAAATATCTTTCCAATTCTAATCCCTTTGCACCCATCAGAGTAATGCAAGAAAGCGCCACTAGTGCAGAAACAGACAAATGGGTGGCTAATGAGTGCTCTCATTACTATCACAATAATGAGCCTCCATATATTTGGATGCACCCTTCAGGTGTACCAGCATTACCCATAGGTGAGTGCCACCTATTGGCCCACCAGTTACACTACGGGTCACATATGCCAACATATGACTTGATCAATACTATAAGGGAAATGTACTGGTGCCCAGATTTAAAAGACATTTGTAAAGCTGTGGTCAATACTTGTAATGTTTGTTTTACCAACACCAGTCATCAAACTCCAAGGATTCCTCCTGGAGCGATTCCAAGGCCTGCTGGCCCCTTCAGAGAATGGCATATCGATTTCACGGACATGGTAACTCCTTGCAAAGGATACAGGTATCTTTTGGTCATGATTGACCCATACTCCCAATGGTTAGAAGCTTTTCCATGTAGGAAGGAAACAGCTCTGGTTGTATTTGATAATCTATACAATGAAATCTTTCCCAGACATGGGATTCCTAAATCTATTGTTTCGGACAATGGAAGCCATTTCAAAAATCAACTCTGTGAGACATTTGCAAATTGTACTGATATCAAGTGGAGGTACGTGTCTGTGTACAAACCAACCTCCAATGGCATTGTAGAAAGAGCTAATGGTCTCTTAAAGACACAACTCAGAAAATTGACAGCTGCTACAAATGGCTCGTGGCTGGAATGTCTCCCAGCTGCATTGTTCATACTCCGCAACCATCCTATTAGGCGTTGTGGACTTACCCCATTCGAAATCACCACTGGTAGACGTATGTCTCTTATCCACACCATCAGTACACGTCCACTTCCCAATGCTGACAGCCCATACAATCTCATACGGTGCCTCCAGTTAGCACATCAAATGTCTGAAGTGAATATTTCCAAGGCACCTGTTGTTGTCACTCCTTCTTTTCTTTTTCAGGTCGGAGATCTAGTCTACAAGAGAAATTTTACTCGTAGCCGTTGGGACCAACCTATATATTCCGGTCCTTTTAAAATACAACAGCTCTCCCCCACTGCCGTATTACTTGAAAACCACGGGACATGGATTCATCTTCGAGACTGCTTGCCTTGTCCTTCTGTGTTTCTTACTTCCTCTCCACCCCCATAACAGCATTATGGGCTGACAATGAACTTTTAAAACTGCACAGTACTGCTGCCATGATTGAAAATAAGACTGACTGTTGGGTTTGCTCACATATTCCTACTCACAGCCTCGGTACCCCTATCCTTGGGGTTCCCTTTACATGGACTGATTTTGAAGATAGATATGTGATGGACTTTTCAACTCTTGATCCAGAATTGTCTAAATATAGGGAAATTTCTGGTAAAGGTGATGAAATAATGAAAGCACCCCCAGCTCTTATTTTGGCAGGAATAGTACGACATCCTTCAGTATGTTTCACTGTTTTTAGTAGGACAACACGGGTGACCATTAATGGTACACAAATAAGGATTCCTAAAATCCTTATAGGAGAAACTACATGTAACTCAACCGATTTAAATATTACTCAGGTCCCCACACATTATGAAGCAGCCACCACATATGCACATTGTGTTGATGAAACAAAAGTATCTTCTACTATTGAGCCCTGCCTTTCTTGGGCCAATAAGAGTTTAGAATGGGATTTAGATTATATAGATGGTCCTGCTCACTATAACATAAAATTTTTAACACTTCAGATTAGAAATCAGGGTTTTCACCGCCCCATGGTGCTTCCTTCAGGGACTTATTACATCTGTGGTAAGAGAGCCTATGCTTGGTTGCCCATGGGAGCCGAAGGTAGATGTACTATAGGAAATGTAGTCCCAGCTGTTAGAACTAGAACAGAATTATCTGCTACCTCACTTATTGATACACACTCATCCGCTGTTTTAAACCTTAAGATACAGAAAAGGGAACTCTTTAATGATAAAGATAAGGCTTGGGCTTTCTTCCCTGCCTGGACAGGTTGGGGAATAGAAATGATGGCTCGCCTTAATGAATATGCTTCCCTTCTTGACCGCATGATTAACAACACTGTAATATCGGTCCTTGCAATTAATGTAGAACTAGCTCAGATTCGTAAAGTAGCCCTTCAGAATAGAATGGCCCTAGATTTTTTGTTAGCAGAACAAGGTGGAGTCTGTGTTTTAGTAGGAGAAGAATGTTGCACCTACATTAATGACTCTAAATCGATGGTTGAATCTCATATGGCCAAGGTTTTCGAATTGCAAAAACAAGCCAGGGATCTTTCTAAATATGGTTTTAATCCCTTTACATGGTTAGGTAATATTGGTGGATGGTTAAATGATTTCCTTGGAAGTTTCTTTAAACCCATCCTAGTTATTTTAGCTTTGGCCCTTGGCCTGTATCTTGTTGTTAAAGTAATGATATGTGCCATAAGCCGCTGTACCTCCTCCCCAGCTTCTGCTCTACTTTGATTTACATTTATACGATATAACTTTTCTCAGTCTTATAGGGGAGGTTTGACCAAAAAAAAAAAAAAAAAAAAAAAAACTGTTATCTTACATTTTTTAACATTTTTAACTTTTATCTTAAAAACTTTTAAAACATTTTTTAATATTTTCATTTTTGATTTTTATTTCCATTTTTTACCTTAATTTCAAGGTATTTTTGAATCTAACTTAAATTTTTACCTTAATGTAATCAGTATTATTTTACAATATCAGTATTATCTTACTCAGGATGATTATTACTATGTTTCATTATCTCTATGCAATGATTTCCTTTTATTATCTCTCTGTAATGCTTTATTTTGCTTTATTTTGAAACCTAAGTTCACTTTCATCATATATTTGCTTAAATCTTAGGCTACATGTTATATTCAGACAGCTCTTGTTTCATTGTGCGGTTCCAGCGGTTCCTAGTCCAGTTAGTTCCTCAAAAACAGGATATACCTGTAGCTCCTTAGCTTCCTGTTTTCTTTGTTTTTATTCATTTCAGCTTTTCAGCTGCACTTCTGTATTGGTACTGCCACAACAGTTGAACCGTAACTCACAACAGCATACGCCACTGTCCCATTTATAATAGACCTCCCTTGTTCCTGGGGGTCCTCTCAGCACTCTCACTGTGCCTGTAATTACTAATATGAAACGTCTTTCAACGTTTCAAGAGAGGAATGTTATTATAAAATATATCGGGAACGGTCCAATTCCTATGACGGACGAATGGCTAGTGTCAGAGGGTTGATATTTGTCACCCCCGCCCTCTACGACGCCATAACGCTATAAGGCCTAAGGCAGGATGGACTAGAAGGACATATGGTCTACTGGGGACAATGGTCAATCATATAGCTTATACTAGGCCATACAATCAAAAGATCATCACTCTGTTTCTTAAATTCCAGAGTATCAGCATAATGCCAGTCTGTCTGGTGTGGCCCCCTCCTGCAGACGTGCGGCTCGAATTACTTGAAATACCAAACAATGGCCTTGGTTAGCCATAGCTGATTGCGAGGCTGTGGACCGTTGGAGCTAGACACAGTGTGTTACCACATTCCTTTGCTAACATGTAAGACTAAGTAAATCATTTAGACATTAATTGTACAAAGAGGAGTCAGACTATGTATGGTATTGGCGTACTCTCATTTGTTATCACCACCATCTATGACATCAAAATGGGTATATAAACTTATGTTATATGGGAGTATCCTTGGAAAGCATTCGGGTACCACCTAGGTGACACACGACTACTTCCCCAAGCAAAACCTATTGTCTTGTATTTTGGACACAATAAACTACCTCATTGTATTTGAACTTGCACTATTTCGTGGTTTTGCTTTACGTACGAGGTCATAGAGGTACAAATATAACAACAATGCCTATTTCAGGAACTCCCTGTTTTAGAACCAGGGACCTGAGGTGTTCTGGCTTGAGAATTAGGAGGCACTGTAGTTATAGTCTTTCAGGTTATATTAACATCAGTGACTCTCAGTGTTCCCTAGTAACCACACCCATGATTCAGTTGCATGCAGTATCCCAAATAAGGGGTTGTTTAAACCTGCCTCTTCCAACAACATGGGCTTGATCATTAGCTGTACTGCTTGTCCAAGCCGTCCGAGTTCCTTTTCTGAGAATCCGGTCCAAATATCATGTCCATAGTTCTTGTCCTGTATGTCTTGTTCCTGCCCTGTCCTTGTTTACCCTTTATCTGACCTGGTTTGACCTAGATATGTTATGACTCTACACATAGTTTAACTAGAATGCTGACAGAATAATCCAGTCAACATTAAGGAGCCAGCTGCTAACTTTGGCACTCTGCAACATGTGACTGAACTGCAACCCTCTGCAGAGCATCTTTCTTCAATCAAGAAGTATTCGGGCCATAAATACTTTTTCCCCCATCCATATTAAAAGCAAACTTGCAGCTTCTAGATGGTGAAACTCAGGACTGAGTGGAACAGGCCATAAATGAGGATGCTCCCTCTTAACATGTACATATTTATACTTATCATTTCATAGCTGCGAAGTTTCTTTGTTTCAGAAATAAAGATATATAAGAGATTATCAAATGGCAAGAAACTCTACTGCTACTTATATTAAAATACATGAAAACTCATTGCACTTGTAAGATCAACATATGCTTAAGGCAAGCAAGAAAAGTGGCAACATTTTATGGCAAAGTATGGTATAGAAATTAATTTTCAAATAATATGTGATGATGAGTAAATTGATAAACATCTGTGAGCATATGAGCATTGCTACTACACCTTCAAGTGCGATGCCATTCTAATCAATCAGATTTGAATAGATACAACATGTTTGGTAAAGGGGTTAAAAAGTAAAAAACTTTACATATCTGGTATCATAACTTTGTAATAAAAACATTGTATTGTTCTGTGTATACTTCTAGGGTTTTCCAGATGAGGACTTTTCTGTAATCTGGTTTATCATAAATTATTGTACTAAAAAAGAATTAAACATGAAATAAATCTATTAGGATTGTTTTGACACTAGTATGGATTCATGCAACTTGTTTAGGATCAAGTACAAGGTACTGTTTTTTTTTTTATTACAGATAAAAGGGAAATAATGTAAAAAACATTAAAAAAAGAAAAACTTAAAGGAAAACTAGGCCCCCCCAACAAGGTAGGTCTCTATAAAAAGATATTGCATAAAACGGCTCATGTGTTAAACCCTGCTTTATGTAAACAAACAATTTTTTAATAGGCACATAGTATACTTTTCTAGTAGTATGTGCCTTTGGGTAATGATAAATAGAAAATTGCCATTTTAAAAAAAATAAGGGCCGCCACCTGGGATCATACGATTCACTGTGCACAGAAACAAACCAAACAAAGTATACTTCTCAGATCACATGAGCCAATTAACAGACAGAGTTCTGTCTTTTGCTTCCACACGTCTTCCTGTTACAGTTAGTTGTAGTATTTCTGGTCAGGTGATCTCTGAGGCAGCACACAGACCATTACGAAATGGGGGTTCAAGTCAAGAGACCTAAAAGGGCAATATTTACTTAAATATATATTCCACTTTGGTAAGATTCTTTAATATGCCTCTTAATAAGATATAAACTATCTGTTGCTTAAGTATTCATTTTGGGGGTATGGTTTTCCTTTAAATCATACACGCAGACAGGTATGGGCTTTAAAAAAAACAACTTCAATGTGTCCTACCAAGCTCATCCCTAGAATCCTCATGGCTTTGTGCAGGGGGAAGTAAGCTTACTGTTTTGTCATTTATAATCTTATAAATATCCTATAAATCTTATAAATATAAGTCACATTGGAAAAAATACTCATGCAACACCTATGCAAAATTTACAAAAGAGTAATATCAAAATAACATCAAATATAGTTGTCTCATAGGAAAAAAAGAAATGCAGTTATCTATAAATAAGCCATAAAACAGCATTTGTTGTAGTGAGAGAAGTGTCTGTTGTAAAAATCCCACAAGGTTGAATCGTGTGTAATATCACAGGATTTGATACTGAGAAATGAAAAGACAATAGAAAGTGATAAAAAACTTAAAATTCTGCAGATTAGTTAATATCACAGAATGTGCTATCATATTTAAAAAATGTACTGTGCAAATCGAGCAAGAAAGATAGAAACAAACAAGTTGTAAAATGTGTGCACATAATCTCCACACTATGATAGGCTGAAGTTTGCTTTCATTTCACATAATTCTAGATTGGCCTAAGTATGAATATCTCACAACACCTTCAGTCTGAAAGTTGCATGGCACCAGCATTAATGCATGCATATATTAATGAAGCATGTCAATCCCTTGATGGCTTTGTGAAGCATCTGAGCTCTCATTTGCCTCCTTCTCACTCTTCTGTAAGTAACATACATTGGCAACCTATAAATAGTTCATATTGCTAACAGTGAATGAAAGAACAGGGACATGGCGTGCTATATATACACAAACTACAAAAAGTATCTTTGCAATTTTCTCACTAAGAGCTTAAAGTAGAAATGTATGATTGGATAAAATTTAAAGTAAAAATAAATCAAGTTTACAGTTTGAACTTAAAATGTAAAACATTTTTCAAAGAACACCTTAGGAAAATATTTTTTGTTTTATCATTCAGTTTTACACTACATGCATTTTACAGGCACCGGAAGGGCAGATTAGTGATATGTGGGTTGACCCAAAACCCATGGGATCTGCAGGTTCAGCCAACTTCCACACAATTTTTTTGTGGGTCACAGGTGTGGTCAGGCCGAACGATTCCTTCCCTCCACCCTGTGGCCACCTTATTATGCCTCACTTCTGCCTCCAGCAGTCTGTATTTATAGGCCCGTTCTTGCTCCATCCCATCCCTTATCACATCAGTTGGACGTGGTCTATGAATACCATTGACCAGCCAAGTCAAGATGGATGTGGGTGGGGTCAACAACATCACTAGAACAGAGTATTGCATAAAGGACAAGGGTGTATTCGAAAGGAGAATCAGGACTTGACTTAAGTTAACATTAATGAGAGAGTGTATTTGTGTGGAGCAGCAGTAGGTAAATTCCACTGTAAAATTCCACTGGGTTAGAGACTGATATGAGTTTTTTTTATATATTCTGTAAAATATGTTACGGCTCTGTAAATAAAGGATGAGAAAAATAGGTCACCTGCACATGTAAACATATAAGTAGACATTAGATATCCCGCATTATGAATACTACGGGTAAGCTTCATTACAGAGTTATGGATTGATCAATTCACAGCCAATTTTGGATTCAATCATCAAAATAATGAATGTGACCAAATGAGATAAATTTAAAATAAAATAAATAGTGTGATTGATCCCATAAGAAGTCACATCGATAGCTACCAACATTGGGTGACTGAAGAGAAAAAAGAAAAAAAGCAAACATTGCCATATTTATATGGGGGTCTATTCTACAGAAATTCCAGAAGGCTATGGATTATTATAAATAATGATTTGAAGAGAACGAATAAGCCTTCATATAGGTTAATTTGATCGATTTCATTAAAATCCCATCAAGTGGCTAGAAGTCTCCCCCATTTGCTATTTGATTAAAAACATGAAAATGTTCTTTTTGAGGACAAAGGCAATCCACACCACAGAAGTAGCGGCAAGTTGGGGGGGAGACCAGGTTTAATGTACAAGAGCTCATTATTTCTATAAATGAATGCCCCTCATTCCATGGATTAGAAAGGTCAGTTAGTAAGGGTAAAATCAAAAAAAATGGTCCTTTAATACTTTCACTACTGTAGGATTTTTTCTTTAATCAAAGAAATAGACAGATCATATTTTATAATGCAAATGCAATTTGACTCATGATGAACATAATGCCATTTAAGGTCTTTCTATGCTTTATTTGTAGGACACTGATACATCTATTCACAACTACAATTTGAAGAAGTTTTTCATATCTACTGGTGCATTTTCAGCAAGTTTTTCCTTTAGATAAAAGATGAGAATACTGAAAAGGTGCTATTGTATTACAACAAAATGTAAAGGGAACCTTATAATTATTGCTTCTTCATAACTGCTGTTCTTAGAATAAACAGAGAGCTGTGCACGTCCCTTGGCATGCAGAGCTTGCTTATGTGCTTTTGCTATAAGTGGGGTTATATGCAGAAGTTAAACAAGACTATATTAAATAATTGCATGGTTATCTCATGGGGTATTAGACATGATTGAATTATTTACAGAAATCTTCTGGGCGCTGTGTTTCTACCCAAGTATCTAACTTGATTAGTTACAACTTAGGCATACAAAGAAGCATGTATATATTTTTGTTGGTTTGCAGCAATATATATATCATCATATGCTATTATTTAAAAGGTAAATAATCACAGAAACATAATTTAATATTATTTTGCCTTTATAATTAATAAAATTAGCCTATCATTAGATTCTTTTTGCAAGGTTTTTTGTTTGTTTAATGTACAGATGGAGCAAACTTTTGGCTCAAACCATATCCAACAGATCTCATTCAAACAGATCACTAAATTAACTTTTTTCTTTCAAATTAATGCTGTTACATGTTTGTTTTCAAATAGTGCTGTATCTTTAGGTGTTTCTCAGTGTAGAAGCACATGTTTTCTTTTCAGCTCGAAATACAGGTTCTCGCTTTCTTTGGAAATGTGGACGTCACATAGCTGCCAATATTCAAATATTATTTCCAGGAACACTTTACTCAAGGGGCACAGTGTGACATGAGAACGCATCAAAAAAGGCAAATATTTTCCCTATTTTTTTATATATATATATATATATATATATATATATATATATATATATATATATATATATATATATATATATATATATAAATATGGGTTTCCACCTGTCAAATGGCTATCCAGTTCAAAAATGCTTCACTGCATTTCAGTTTCTGAAACTGGGACAAACAGCTCAGAAGTTCTGCAGTTTTGCCAATCCCCCCCCCTCCAATAAGTCAATGTCCCATCCAATGATGATATCACCCAGAAAAATCCTGCCCCTATGACAACAATATCTGGATTCAGAAGGTGGCAACCATACATATACTCAATGGCTCCAATAATTATAAACAAATGTCACTTTCCAACTATGATGTCAATTGTGAGTCACTATGAAGTCAGTTGTGAGTCACATATGCATATATTTTTTATACTGTATCTAATAATCTGTGTGTGTGGCACCAAAGCTGAGAACCAGCTTATGAAATAATTTGGTGTGTACGATGTCAGCCAGCTCAAAAATACACAAGTCACACTTCCTAGCACTTTTACCATGTTATCACAGCGACCAAAGGACATTCATGCAAAAAAAAGCAGTGGAGGCACACAACCCACCAAGAATTGATTAAAGAGATTCATGCCCTGTAATATGCTGGAATGCTGGTAAAACTAGTTGTGAGTAGCCAACGTGCTCCGTAACTGCCATAAAACATACAAAGGCTTTACAAATCATTAAATAAAGGCAAACTGAAAAACAGACTGCAGAAAGATGTAAGAAACTGGCAGAAACAAAGGACGTGGCCACTGTTTAGGGCCAAGCTGTGAAAATGCTGGCAAGTGACCAATTCGCTGGAGGGCAGCCGGCCCCGGAGCAGGTACTGGATGCTGGGCAGCCAGCCCATCAGAAAGAAAAGCTTTCAGGAATTGGTTATAAATCCTCAGAGAAATTTCTTTTTATGAGAGTTACCAAAACACAGAGATCATACTAGAAGGGTTGTAGTCTTGATGTTATAAAAATGGTATAGTCTGTCTAATGCAAGAATGAATATATACGAGCCAAGAAATGAAGGTCGTCTACAATGTAGAATGCTGTACATGAGTTCCATGAAGGGTTGCTGCGCATCTGGGATTTTACAAAATGTGATTGAAGATGGTAGTGATAGTTAGTTAGACTTGTCAGTTAGACTTGCCTGCAAGATAAGAATGGTGGGAGGGACTACCTTTTAACTTTTTATGGCACATGTAACCAAACTTTTTTGTTAAAAAAAAAAAATTTGGAATTTTGTATTGTGTACCAATGCATTCCAAAACAAATGTTCATAAAGTGATATTAGGATATGTACACATAGTATGTATGCATGCGTTTAGTTTTGATTGGCATCCACTTGCATATAGAACAGACGCAAGAGCAGACAGTGTACAGTTCTGTGATGCTTTTTTATGCATTTCACAGTGTTTTAACGACCTGTTATTAATTAGAATGTTCATTAAATACTCAAAGAACACTGTTACTATTGCTCAATTTAGTATTTTGTTTTGGACTTTTTTTTATGTATTCATTAAGCATGAGGCCTTCATATTGCTGCATTGATCTATTATATTTATTGTGTCTATTCATATATAAATCCTTTTTGTTTTGATCAATAATATGACAGTGTGTTTGCGAGTTTCCTTAACTGAGAAGGATCTAGAGGGCTTTGTAGATAACAAATTGTCTAATTCCGGGGCAGTGTCATTCTGTGGCCACTAAAGCAAATAAAGTTCTGTCTTGCATAAAAAAGGGCATAAACTCAAGGGTTAAAAACATAATTTTGCCTCTTTATAGGTCCCTGGTAAGGCCTCATCTGGAGAATGCAGTGCAATTTTGGGCTCCGGTCCTTAAGAGGGATATAAATAGGAAAAGAACTTTCATTTGAAGCAATGTAGGTTCTACTCAGTGAGGTTGTGGAATGCACTGCCGAGTATTGTTGTGATGGCTGATTCTGTTAATGTTTTTAAGAGGCTTGGACAGACATAATACCCAAGGCTATTGTGATACTAAAAGCTATAGTTAGTTTAGATATGGGTATATATATTCTTTATGTGAGGGTATGTAGGGTTCAGTTTCTGTATGTATGGATGCTGGGTTTCATTCTTGATGGACTTTGGTCTCTTTTCAACCTGATGTAACTATATCTGCAATTATAAAATTTTAATAATAATATGACATTTATGGGTGTCAAAGGGCTCATTAACTTATGTAGATGCTAAATTACAGTGCAGCTTCCAGTAGCAACCGGCCAGCAGTTACTTTTGAACAGTCTAGTATAAATAAAAAGCAAACATAGTCTACTTGAAAATGAAAGCTGAGATAAATTGATTGCTATGGGTAACAGCACTGAAGCAAGTTTGTGCTTGTGTTCATGAATTGTTCCCTAAAAATCATTGTATTTAATTTCTGATATAACTTGGGCACAATCAAGAGCAAAATTTGCCATAGCTGTAGAATCCGTATCTGCCATATCTGATAACTGTTTTCCTTTTTCTAACTGCTCTATGACCATTAAAGTTGTGTATTGATTGCTGCAGGCTAAAGAGCCAGGGCCAACCTAAATTCATCCATACCTAGTGGATGAATTTTTTCATGCATATTCTATCTTGATTTTGTTCCAAGTAATAATATAGCATTGTTCGTTCTTTTGAGTAGAAGCAATTATATATGTACGGTTTGCTTATCTGGAGGCCTGAGGGCCAAATCCGACCTCCTAAGTGACTTTTATATCTTCCAGCATGCTCTACAGCTCCACACAGTCTTTGTACTTAAATTGTCACAAACATACCATATATTGGCTCGCTACACAGAAACATATAGGACTGCTAAACATCATACTTCAGTATTTGCCTTTTGCTTTCAGAACATGCATTTACTGGTTCATGTTGCTTTAATTTCTGGACCTATTTTTTTATTTATTTATGAATAACATATTTATTTTGTTGGTATATGCAGCTGTTTTATGTTTTCTGTTAAAGCAGGTGCCTACAATTATTTACAGACAGTCAGGTCACTGCAAAGAAAAGCCTGACAATCAAGTTGAGGAAGTGAGCATAAGAGATGAGGGCACTGAGGGGTGGGAGATGGCAGCTTCAATGTATTCTGATTGATACTTCTACAGCAAAAAGAGGAACTGATGGAATTTAGATTATAATTAGGGTGCAATAAATGTAATAAACACAGTCTGTTTCCACTTGGCCAGTTTGAAGTTCTCAATGAAAATCAACTTAATTCTGTCATGCTTTTAAGCAAAGGTTTACTTTCAAAAAAGCTAACTGTACCTTGAATAATATAATATATTGTAATAATCTGTTGCAATATACTTGAAGCAACAGTAATGTAAATCCTGGTTTGTTGATATAAATAATGAAGCTGTACATTTATTCCATATGACATGCTACATCTTACACATGAGATCTTGGTGGGCTTCAGGTTACAGATCATGGGTATCTTTTATACAATTATGTTGTCAAGTTACCAAGCTTAATAAAATATATACCAGCTCAGTATTAAAGCCTGGGTATAAAAGTACAAAATCAAAATACCTGTCATGGGTTAACAATTGGTTAATGATGGAAAATATTGGTATAGATAATAGACATTATGGGGCAGATTTATTGAGGATCCAGTTGTGTTTTCCATGAAAAATTTGAGTATCCAAGGTTATTTTGGTGTCAAAAATTGATTTTTCGGATTAAAGATTTTTCAAATTTTTCAAGCTTTATTATACCCCGATCCTCCAAATACCTCAAATCCAAAAATACACCATCTAAAACCTGTTGAGATCATGTAGATGTCAAAGAACTTGCTGATATGAGTTCTTACCATTTTTTTTTTGTGAGTTCATTTGAGATATAAAAAACTCTAAAATTCTACCTTTGATAAATAACCCCCTAAAGGTTCTACATTTCTATAACAGTTGTTGGTTATTGTATGTGCTTTCATTCTTCACTGTGGCTTTGGCATTAGTGTGCTTACATTGTATGTTAATATTGCTTCCTGCTTAAACTTTTCAGGTCCTTTTTTCAACCACACTCTTCCTGGCAGGTGGCTAGGTCTAACAAGTCATTTTTACATGATTGCAGCTGGGGATTCTAACAGGGCATTTGCCCATGTAAATCCAGCTCATGCTCTGTGACCTTACACAGCTACTCAGTTTTTGAAAAAAATAGAGAATTAAAGAAACCGTTGTCAGTTATGCAACATTTTTGCCTTTGGCTATTTGCTAAGCAGAAAACATTCATATTCTAAATACATATCAGTGCTTTATAATTATATTTTCTCAGGGGAAATGAATGTGATAAAATGAGAGTAAAGGGCTGATTTATTTGGTGTCTGTTTTTAACAAAGCTTTAAGCTTGTTTTTGAATTGTTGAATTGCATTTACTTTAACACAATGTTTTAATTTCCAAGGGTTAATTATTTGAAGTGTTAGAGTTCAGCACTGCCACTGAGCTCTAACACCCCATTTAAAAAAAGTGTTTGATTTCTTAAAGCAGTTAAAACGCATTCTGATTCATTGACACACTGTGCTTTGATACATTTTACTTTCCTGACTGTTTTCATAAAGTAAATCTTTATAAATCAATGTTTTTCACTTCATAGGGTTTTTAATGGACGATGGCAAATGGAGCTTATAATTGTTCTAAATATGACTCTACTCACACAAAGTATTTAGGGCCCAATTTGCACGGACATTTATTCTAGCATACATCAACATCTCCATATCCCCTAGTTTATGTTTTATGAATAAATATGTCATCCTCAAGATATGTTGTCACCGCATCTCCAGCCTGTTCTTTTCTTCTCATTGTCTTACACTAGACACATTTACTCTCTCCCTTCTTCTGTGCAGTAGCCCCTTAAAAATGACCAAACTCACTGCCTCAATCATTGTATGGGGAGTGAAGTCAAATTTTTCTGACTCACCACAATACTAATGCTGAAGCCCTATGTCCGTGCCATCACATTGCAATATAGTTACATTGTTCTCTAAGGTTAAAAAAAACACCAGACTCCATCAAGTTCAACTCCTCCAAACAAACCCCATTACTTATATAGACTATCTATAGACTCACATATATATCCATATACAGTATACAGGTATGGGACCTGTTATCCAAAATTATCATGACTGGGGTATTCCTGATAAGGGGTCCTTCCATAATTTCGATTTCCATACCTTAAGTCTACTTTAAACATTAAATAAACCCAATGAGATTGTTATTCCTCTAATAAGGATATATATCTTAGTTGGGATCAATCCTATAATTTGGAGCTTTCTGGATAGCAGGTTTCATGTGCCAAATTCTATACTAACTGTAAATCTTAGGATCACAATAGTCTTGAATAATAAATTATCCAAGCCACTCTTAAAGGGATTTATAGAATCTGCCATCACAGCATCATTCCAAAACCTCACTGTGAAGAACCACCTACCCTGCTTTGTTCATCTTTTCAATGGGAAAAGGGTCCCTCCACTATCAGTCTGTAATGTATTTGGAAAGACTAATCGTGTTCTCGCATGAAAAACAACCCAAACCTTGACAGCTCACCCTCATAGATTAAATATTCCATCCCTTTTACCAGTACTGTTGCATGGCTCTGCACTCTCTCCAGCCCATTAAATATCTTTCATACGGATTGGAGCCCAAAACTGCCCTGAATACTTAAAGGAGAAGGAAACCCCCAGGGCGCAAAACCCCTCCCCCCTCCCCTGTGTTGCCCCCCCTCCCTCCTCCCCCCTGGCCTACCTGTCCCCCTGGGCAAATGCCCCTAACTTGTTACTCACCCCTCTGCGCAGGTCCTGTCCACGGAGTTCACAGTCGCCATCTTCTCCCACGCCATCTTCTCTTCCTGCTCTGACCGGCGTCTTCTGGCGCATGCGCAGTAGGAACAGGTACCGGTACAGCTCTACTGCGCATGCGCCGAATGTCACGAAGTGAAATCGGAAAACTTTGTGACATTCGGCGCATGCGCAGTAGAGCTGTACCGGTACCTATTCCTACTGCGCATGCGCCAGAAGACGCCGGTCAGAGCAGGAAGAAGACGCGCGTGGGAGAAGATGGCGACTGTGAACTCCGTGGACAGGACCTGCGCAGAGGGGTGAGTAACAAGTAAGGGGCATTTGCCCAGGGGGACAGGTAGGCCAGGGGGGAGGAGGGAGGGGGAGCAACACAGGGGCGGGGGAGGGGTTTTGCGCCCTGGGGGTTTCCTTCTCCTTTAAAGGGGCATAATAACGCAGCCATAGGCTTGGTCTGATTTTTGGCTGCCAAACAGAACTGATTCCAGTAACCAGAAATAAAAAGTATTTTTCTGTATGTTGTAAACATCCCAGAGGTTAGGGTGAAGCTACAGAAACCAGGATTTCTGCTTCAAGGAAATAGTTTTACATCTATAATATATGAATAACTTTTTTTCCAATTCCATAAAATATTTATTTCATTTAAACACACAAATATTGCAGGTAAGGTGGGTGAGAATTCGCAAACCTGACAAAATAACTTTGGGCCATAAACCCCAGAAAGCACTTGCTAAGCAGATATTGTTGGTTTGAATTGAAAGTTATTTTTTTCCTATGAGTCACTGCAGTTTAAAGAACATCTGCAGAGCAACATTATTAAGTTTCTGACTCAATGACCACATCATCAGTAAGTATTCATATGAGGCATTTGCTTTTTCAACAATAAAATTCTTTGGGGTGATAACTTCAGTGCGTTAGATTAGTGAGCATAACCGCTAAAAAAAAAATACAAAAGCGTAAAATATCCTTCTGTGAAGGGTAATGTCACACTACTGAGACTTAAACAGGTGGGTGTGAAAAAAATGTCCCTGCATTTTTATAACAAATTTTAAATAACTGATTGAAGTAGAATTCATAGACCAGATAGCTTGTGAGCCACACTGCTCTCAGTTTCTCCAAAGCATAAGGCAATGTGTACACAGCAGGGAGCAATTGCAGTGTCCCCTGAGTGATGCAAGGTAGAGACAGAAGATAATTTCGTTACAGGTGAAGCAGGGCCATGTTGTCTTACTTAAAGTAGAACGAAAGGCTAAAATAAAGTAAGCTTTATCAGAAAGGTCTATATAAATAGACCAGTAAACCCTCAAAGTAATGCTACTCTGAGTCCTCTGTCAAAAGAAAAACAGCATTTCTTTCCTTCTATTGTGTAGACGTGGGCTTCTGTAACAGACTTCCTATTTTCAGCATAAACCTCCAGGGGCTAGGGCTTGATCATGCTCAGTTTGCTCCTCTTTCCCTCTCCTCCTCCCCTCCCTGCTGGAATCTGAGCACTGAACTATGAGCTAGCATGAGATGTCACACCAAGCTAATATGGCAGCTGCTATCCTAAACAAACAGGGAGAGCTTCTAGAGCTGTTTACTCAGGTATAGTAAAGCATTCTGCAGAATAAATAGTGTTCTAGCTTGCACTATTGTGGCTAATCTATTGGCAATAAATTGTATCAGTAGTTTTTCTTCTCCTTTAACTGCCACTCAGGTTTTTCTACAAATAGTTTTTAAAACCGATTGTAAACCCTTCACTCTTAAAACTGCCTATTTTAGCTGCTTTTAACTTATATTAACTGTACACCTTGTGTGTTAAGAGTGGTTGTTCACCTTTGAGTTAACCTTTAGTTTTATGTAGAAAGTGATATTATTAGACTATTTGCATTTGGTTTTCATTTTTTATTATTTGTGAGTTTTGAGGTATTTAGCTTTTTATTCAGCAGCTCTCCAGGTTGCAATTTCAGCAGTCTGGTTGCTAGGATCCACATTAACCTAGCAACCATGCATTGATTTGAATAAGAAACTGGAATATGAATAGGAGAGGACCTGAATAGAAGAATGAGCCTTACAGAGCATTTGTTTTATGGATGTGGTCAGTGACCCCCATTTGAAAGCTGGAAAGAGTCAGAATAAGAAGGCAAATAATTCAAAAACTGTAGAAAATAATGAATACAAACACAAAATAGCATAGAATTGGCGATTGTATAACATACTATAAGTTAACTTAAAGTTGAACCACCCCTTTAAACCTTTGCAAATAACCCAAACACTTGTAGTGCTATATAATTTAAAAAATACTATTTAACAGTTCTGTAAAAATGAGTGCATAGTCTATACCTTCTGTACGTCAGTTTTGTTTTGTCTCTTTAATTTTATCCTGTTGTATATTCTGTGCAAAATATGAAAGATTTAAACATGAAATGAAGGATTGATTTTCCACCAAAATGGATGTAGGCAGCTAGGAAAAAAAAACATTTTTAAAAGTTACCATTATTTACTTAACATGGACTCTATACGAGATGGTCTGTCAGTAATGCACTGGAAATCTAAGACTGTCTAAGTATCTAAGATAAAATTTAATGTTATCAATACACTGTTAGTAAATACTTATTTTTATTTTTTACACTGTCTATTTTTACAAGTAGACATAATATATTAATGTCTTTACTCTGCTGTGCTTTTACGCTTAGCATTTATTTAGCTTTGCTAAAAAATTACATTTTGTTCAGTCTTATAGCCCGTTTCATAGTAACTGTAAAGACAGTCTAATACAGTGTTTAAATTTGTGTGTTCATATTAATGCACCCAGAGTATGTGCTTTAAAGATGTAGTCAATAATATTAATGAATCCTGAAATGATTTAATTCAACACTCCCCCCTGCTTTCATTTTGCCACTGCTGTTTATTCTGACTGTAATATACAGTATTTGCAAAATTATGCTGCAGTTTGAGTGATATTTGTACCCTGCTGTGTTGAGAATAAATGTTAAACCACACGAGAGAGAGATTTAATAGAAAACATTTGACTATAACAAAGTGAGGCTGGTAAAAATTGATTAGGGTTTCAGGGTGGCACCAATGGGCAATATTAAATATTGAATGACACATGTAAAGACAAATGATGGTGTATATATAATTTATTTGGCCTTGTAAATGGATTTGTCTTGCAAAATGCAGCCCCCCTGCAGTCATTAGAAGTATTCTTATAGGGGTTGAAGTAAATAAATAATAAAGCCACTTTAGCGTACATTCTAACAGTATTAAATATTAAGACTTTTAGACAACTGGTTCTTGATTCTTAAGTCTTAATTAACTAAAGGGCCTCAAGTAATAGTTTAGGTTGTTTTCAAAAATTGCTTTGCACATAGGTAATGGTTTGGGAATTTGGTTGTTTTAGCGAGCATTCATATTATGCATCCCGTTTTATGTTAGTTTGTGACAAACAAAGGAAAAAATGCATTAACTTGTATTCACTGGACAGAATAGAGCATGCTACATTACAAATAAAATAAATATGAATTTAGTATCAAACCTTTGTGCCTTTGTGTGCAGAATTTTAAACACATTTCCTTTTTCTTTCTACCCTCTGACAACATCCTATATTCAATTACAAAGAAATAAAGAAATAATTGTGACACTGCTAATATCCACTATGACTTGACCTGATAAATATACATTTCAGGTAGCCAGAAAAAAAATATGTATGAAATTGCAAAATCTGGGAAATGTATTATGCACTATATGTTGGTGGTACCACAAAAAAACTTATAAAATGAAAGAAAAACCAGGGAATATAAAAGTGTGTGTGTGTGCGTGCGTGTATAATGATTTTTTCCCTATTTTTGACACTAAGCATCTCTTAATTTCTGTTACTGTTGATGACTTTGGCCTTGCTTCTTCTGCTGATTATCCTTTTTTTGACCTAGGCCCTTTAGTCCCCAAGTAAGCAGTTAAAAAGTGGAATACAGGTGTGTGATCTGTTATCCAGAATGCTCTGAACCTGGGGTCTTCCGGATAAAACAGATCTTTCTGTAATTTTGATCTTCGTACCTTAAGTCTACTAGAAAATCCTTTAAACATTAAATAATCCCAATAGGCTGGTTTTGCTTCCAATAAGGATTAATTATATCTTAGTTTGGATCAAGTACAAGGCACTGTTTTATTAGAAAAAAAGGAAATCATTTTTTAAAGTTTAGATTATTTAAATAAAACGGAGTCTGTGGCAGATGGCCATTCTGTAATTCGGAGCTTTCTGGATAATAGTTTTCTGAATAACTGATCCCATACATATATTGTCTTTAGGAGCTAAAGCAGAGACCACAACTAGAGACTGTGTATAAGGGGCTTAAGCAGTGGAGACTGCACAGCTTAGAGCAGCCAATTGCTGGGAGAAAAAGTCTATGGGTGTTCCATTTCCTTTAAGGTTAATTGATGCTATTAGACAGGTAAATCTGAGGCCAACGGGAGAGAAAAACTTTCCCCTTGAGCTTCCACTGCTTGGAACTCTGGGGGATGAAGATAGAAGTAGCACAGGAGTAAGGAAAGGAGTGGCAGGACAGCCAGATAGATGAGTTGGACCAAGGTCTATGTAAGCAACAAGATTTGAAAGCCAAAATCCAGGCCAAAATCAAAAGCATGAGAGTTAGACAAAGAGGCAGGGTCAATAGGAAGGAGTATGCAATAGAAATCCAAACAAACTTACCCATGTGTCCGAATTCCGTTTAGGATTTGGCGAGGATTCAGGATTTTGTGAAATCTCAAAACAAAGGGTTTGGTGCATCCCTACCAGACTTTACATTATTGTTTGACCCAAAAAACAACTCTGCCTCATGTTAACTGTATCCAGTCATAGTGGCTGAAACACGCTTATTACAACAGTGATGTTATTACCTTTATTTTGCGATTAAAAAAGTGACCCAGTTGTACTTGCCTGAGTTTTTTTTTTGTGCTTGTTGCATATAGATAGAATTTTATGTTGCTGGTCTTACAGAAAATTAATATTTTATATTCATCATTACTGAAAAGAGGCCAGTCTGTCTAATAGTCCACAAGCATTAAGTGAAGCTTGATAAGATCATCTCACTTGACTTCCTTACTTGACTAAACTCCAGAGTTGTTAGTTTAGTTTTACTGGGTTTTTAATAGCGAAATACAAGATGCAGAAAATATAATGTCTTTACAATTCTCTCTGTTTTTTAATATTTGTTGTCCTTGTTATAACGGACCCTAGAACTTACCCTATTACCCCATATATATATATATATATATATATATATATATATATACATATATATATATATACTGCACTTGCAGTACGCATTATGACGATGTTTAGATAGACAACTGAATATATTGTTATGGATTTATGATTTAACTATTCCAGCTGTGAATTAACTGTGTGAGTGATATAAATGCTCACTAACTGGACAGTTTATTAAGTAACTTCTAAATAGACCGACAGTGGACCTTTGGTTATAAGTTAATTTTGCTTACAGTCCCATAGTCTGTGTACAATGTTACAGTTCAGATGTATAACTACATCTTCTGATACTGTGAGGTCCTTATATGTGAGTGCATGACTAAGACTAGTACCACGCCAGGCTCTTTCTTTGTTTTTTTAAAAATGCAGGAAGAGAAACAGCTGATTTTGTGTGTGAAGTGCACTGTGTGCAGATACGGAGCAGATTTCAGCAAGAAAACGCAAAGATATGCATTTAGCATGCTGCAATCTGCTTTTTCTGTGCACACAGGCTGACACAGTGCCTGTCAGTGCTATTAAGACGGAGTGGATGGGTGTGGATCCACTCCTATGAGCTTTTTTCCCAACTGTGTTTCTACCTGATGGGGAAACGAGCAAAAGCTTAAGGCTTTCCAGTGGCAGCTTTTCCAACATTCCTGGTAATACCTGCTCTTTAAAAGAAAGTTGTCAGCAAGAATTGCTTTGTTGTTGTTATAGTCTTATATAAAAAAGTCTTATAGAAAAAATTGCATTCTGGTCTGTATTGATAAAACATATCGGTTCATGAAATACCTTTGCTCTGTCTGTGGCACTGGATCAATCACTAATCGTATTTAATATTCATACATTAATGCACAATGGTGCATTGTTTTCGGGTATAAATAACATGATTTTGTGGATACTTGCTCTTCAATCGTTCTTCAAGCACGCAAGCTTGAATAGTGTATGTGCGGTATCTTTTTATACTTTACACCTGTGACACAAACCTTTTCTTTCTCTTTCAGAGTTGAATTTTCTATGAGTGCATCGAGATGAATCGTACCATAGGCCACTCCAGTGACCCATTGCAGTCAGAAGATCAAGAAGTAGGGTTTGATCCCCTGCAGAGTGACACAGGAAAGCAAGAAGAATGTAAGGAACAATCAATAAATGTCTTTATTTTTCTCTGCGTCTGCTGTTGAGTCTTCTGGAATCCACAGAGTTAAACAGCACAGTTTGTAAAATGTGTAAATCCCATGATGTTTACGTGGTTGTACACTTTGCAAAATACTTAAAGCTTAATAAAGCATGCAAATCGTCAGTGTGCAATTCCAGGCACCAATAATAACCATCTGTTTAATGCACTGTCACCTTTTTACTTAAAGCATAAAACAGTTATTTTTTAATTTACACCAAATTATATGTTTGGATTGTTTTTCAAATAACAAGTCTTGGAAATTGAAGGTTTCTGCAATTTACAAAACTAGTGCTATGCGCTGAACACCTTTTAAGGATGGAACACTTTGTTTCCTCTGATTGACACAAGGCACGTTCCTGTTTACTGAAACAGTGAAATCAAATTAAAATAATTCAAGTTAAAGTTTGCAGTTCTTTCAATTTAAGGTAATAATAAGCTGCAATCCTGCTGAGCACTACATGGTGAGAGAAAACTCTCTGTGATTATGTGTGTCAATGTGTGCCTTGTATTCTGCGTTTACTTGCTAGCAGTGACAACATAGTTTGAGGAAGTGATGAGCCTAACAAGCTGCTTGGAACGTGATACTTGTCGTGAAAACATTCTGTGAGTAGTCTGTTATACTTCATGACACCTAAACTAATTTTCCAGTCATTGAACATGTGCATCTGGAACCAGGGAAGTGAAATGTATTTGTAATCTTAAATCTAGAATAACGGAATTGTGCATTTCACTAAAGCCTCTAGCTGAACAAACCAAAAAAAAAATTGGTATGGCTGCTTGGTGGAACTTTTGCCATGGACATTTAGTGCTCTGTGCTTAGCTGTCTGATTCAGTTACAATGCTAAAACAGTGTTTTAGACTATGATCTTTTTAACGTTTAATATATATTTATGTATTTTAGAGGGGCTTATGTAGACATTGACATTACTATGCCCCACAGCCATACTCATATGAATTGCCAAACCACAAAGATTTTATTTAAAATGTCAAACCCATCAACATGTCTGTTGTCGGAGACAAATAAATCATAAAGGCTCATTTCTCAACATTCTCATTTTAGTGGTTTTCGAGGTTTTTGAAATTTTCTCTAAAACTACGAATGTCATCTAATTTATTAAAAGATCTGAATATTAAAAGCACAAACAAAAGAAAAATTGTGAAATGATCAGAATAAAATTACTGAACCTCTAAAAGTCCGAATGTATTAAAAATGGGCAAAGATGATAAGCACAGCTCCCATTGACTTATATTACAGTTTTTCATTTTTGCACTATAAATTTTGAATTTTAGAGTTCAAGTTGTAGAGAAATAAAAAAAAAACATTCATTTTTAGATAAAAAGATTCAATTTGTGAAAAAAAACATATAAATTTGAATACAGGTACGGGACCTGTTATCCAGAATGCTTTGGACCTGGGGCTTTCCAGATAACAGATCTTTCCGTAATGGATATTCATACCTTAAGTGTAATAGAAAAATGAATAATTCCAATAGGCTGGTTCTGCTTCCAATAAGGATAAATTTCATCTTAGTTCGGATAATGTACAACATAAACAAAAACAAAATAGAAAAAAGTTTGGTAGCATATATTACATCTGTATGTCTCTCGGGGTAGTTGCAGTTCATAATCAAAAGAAATAACACATAACTGTGTATGAACTAGATTTTGATCTTTGAGACATACAAAGTTGGTGAACTTGTTCCTCCTAAAGCTACTCTGGACAACTTATTAATACTCTAGGTTGTTGGTCATCTCTCTTTGTAGAAATTTGATATCTTTATTGCACCCTGGTAAATGAGCATCTTACGTATATATATTGTTCAAGTGCTGGCCAACTTTTACAAATGAGCACTTTAAATGAGTCCCCTGCTCAGTCTGCATTAACCATAGCCCTTGCCAATGACGTATTTCCAAAAAAACATTTTTCTTGTATTTCACCATTGTTGTGGGAAACGGTTGGCATGTCTGTAGTTTGCTTATAAATGTTTGTTTTACTTACACCCCAATTTACTTTTAAAGGGGTTATAAACTACAACTGATGCGCTTTCTGTTTGTCTCTTTCTACACTGCTGGTTATGTCTCTTGGATCAATGTAGCAGTAGTCATCCATGTATGCTTCTTCTCAGGTCCATTAATCAACTGGCTTCTCTTACATTGTTTCAAAAGTCAGAACATAGAGAGACAGACACAACTATCAATAGTAATTATACTTAAAAGTAACTAAAGCCATTGCACAAGTAATATATATTGATTAGCTACTCTGAATTACAATTCATTTCCTTATGCAGAATTTAACTTTTTATTCAGCAGCTCTTCAATTTGCATTTTAACCAATCTGGTAACTAGGGTCCAACCATACATTGATTTGAATAACATACTGGGCAATGAATAGGAGAGGGCTTGAATAGAAGGATCAGTAATACAGCGTGAACAATAAATTTGCAGCTTTACAGAGTCAGAAGAAAAAGGCAAATAACGAAAACCAATTGAAAAGTTGCCATTCTATAACATAATAAAAGTTACCTTAAAGGTGAACCACCCCTTTAAGCCAAAGATTCTCAGATTTAACCTCAGTTCTACTCTGCAACTGCTAAGTTTTAATGGATATGTGTTTCTTGACCAAACCCATTCCAGAACACTAATTACTAGGCTTGTTATGAGCTGTCTCATGTGTAGGTAATGTTTAGTGTAGAGTCCAGTTAGGGTCCAGTCAGGCACTTACCCAACCCATCCTGCAATTCGACCCGCTGTCCTACAACCCAGCCTGGACCGGCTTACCACTTTTGCCCACAAGGGATTAAACGAATCCCAACCCTGGATCTGCGTACCCCAGTAATTATGTCACTTAATGAGGAGCATTAATTGGGTTTAAACAATTAAAGAAAAGCATTTTCCTTAGGAATGGGGGGGGGCACCTTCCCCACACGAGAGCCTGAAAATTGACCACTTTTTGGGAATTTTGCATGTACCCAATTTAATACAGGACTCTGGTTTAGTGTTCTAGGTTTAACAGAAAGTATACTGCCATAGAAATTGTTGATACGTGTAGATCTGTAAAAAAATAAGACCTGAACATTGCATATTACTGTTATATGCAAATGCAATAAAACTTCTATAATATTGCACACAGATAAAGCCCAATCTATTGCTAGGGCTCCTGTAAAGAAGTAAAAACTATGATAAATGCAATATAAAGGCACCTGGTTATTTATCACACTGTTTCATTAGAGCAATACTATACATCAACTGTTAATTTTTATATTGGGTGCTTTTTTGTATATCTGTACAGGTAAAATAATGCTTCTTATTTCCTTAACTAATGCATACACCAGTACCTGAATTGAAATAGAACTATGATTTTAATCCTCATTAAAAAAATCCCATAGCACAAAGTTATTAGGTCTGAATGTTTAAAAGTGCCATTAATTCATTTACCCCAAATGTTCATTAACAATGTAAATGTATGCTAATGTTCCATGAGACAAGGAAGTGACTAATGACTCCTCGCACTAACAACACTTAAAATGAATAGAAACTTAAGATAGCTAATCTTGAAGTAATCAAGACCCTCATTCAGCTTGGCATCGCTGTATGCTCTAAAACAGCTGTCAACTGATTAAAAAAATTATGATATATATAAAAATCACATATAAATATCTCCCATATACACATTTCCTCTGCCCTTGAATGCTTAGGCATGAATCTATAATTATAAATTGTGCTTAAGTGTGATTTACATTGGGATAGATGGCAAGCATTAACTTCTCTTACAGAAGGGTAGAATTTCATTGGAATTTGTCTTGTGATTTCTTACAGATAGATCCTTGGTAAAATGGTATTACTCATGTTTTTTTTAAAAAAAAAAATCCTTTATAAAAACACTGCTATGTATTATGCTCACTTAGTGGGTATTTATCAAAGGTCGAGTTTGTGAGGCTTTTTGTACATCGATTAAACTCACAACTCGAATGTTTGCTTATTTATGAAAAAACCCAAATGTAATAAACTCGATTGAATGCAATTAGATTGATGCTTTAGGATGGTGCAGCTGGAATCCAAGGCTAGCCATACCCCAATTGTATCCTTGTGGACAACCATGCAAATCTAAGGAAATTGAAATAAATGATGTTCATTACATATACTCTAGTCCATAAAAAAAGTATACATCCAACTCAAACAAGAATAAATGGTTCTGGATTGGAATGCTGGACAATATACTTGAGGGAGATTGAGTTTTACTTGAATTATTGTAATACTACTGACAATATACCTTATTTGCTTTGCTGTTATCCGGGTAAAGCTGGTGTCCAAATTATTTGTTTTTTTAAATTAGGTTGAACCAATATGACATAAATAACAGTCCAACCACAAATCTTAAATTTGTTTGTGTGTTGTGTCTCCTCTAGGAATACTCAGAGCAGTCATATTTGAGAGAAACTTCTTTCCATACTTAAATATTTGCAAAAAACAAAAGTAGAGACTAAAATGCTAGAAGAAATATCTCAATATGTGTTCAAGTGTAATATAGCTTGAAGTTTTGAAAAAGAGAATATTTCACATGTACACAAATATTGTAAAAAAAAATAAAAATGAGCCGGTGCACACAAGGACACTTTAAGGATTAAAAATATCTGACTTTATTCAATACATCCTAAAATTACAGGCCAACACTTCGGTCTCCATCTAAGACAGGAGTGCCCAAACTTTTTGCAATGAGGACCAGATTTGGTGAGGTGAAAATGTGTGGGGGTCGACCATTCAGCCCGACATTCTTTGACTCAACATTAAATTACAGGAATCGAGTAATCTAAAATACCATTTTATATTGGCAAAGGTTTAGTGTCAAGAGCATGCACAAAGTTGTTAGCAAATGTTGTCCCCCGCTTTAGCCATTGACTGTCTAATTGTTTTTTTTAATACTGGGCAGACAGTTAGTGGCAAGTATTGCTAGTATGTAACGCATCATGTTTTTTTACAATTTTCTTGCAACTCAGATGAATGCACTATAGTGGGGATGATGCCTAAAAACATGTCAATGTACAGTATGCCCTGAGATAATATTACTATTTGCTTTTTGCAAATATAGTACCACCTACTAATGTTTCTTTTGCAACTTATTATGTTTTTTTAATATATAATGTAAAAAGCAGGAAAAAGGGAGAGGAAAATAGAAGCTTTTTCAATATTGGTCTTGAATGTTCCAGGCAAATTCTGTTTATTTTGTGCGTAGTGCAATAAAAATCAGTTGTACTTTTTCAGGACGGATGCTGGAATAATAAGCCAATCTAAAACAAAAGGATATATAACATACTTAGCTTTTTTTCTTAAAGAATATTTACATTATTGTTGCTGCTAATATAATGGAAGTCATGATATTGTTAAGGCATACTGAATGAATGACTTTAATTTTCCTCTAGACTCATAATGAGACCTATTCATTGTAATCTACCATTTTCGCTACAGATGTTTTAATATGTCTACAAGTTTTTATATCAGTGCATACATACCATTTATAAGGAATGATAAGTGAGCCAGTGGAAGCCAAGTTTTCAAAAGATGTATTATAAAACCGCCAGTTTGTCATATTTTCGACTAAACAGGGCTGTACTCCGTATCAACAAAGAAAGTTAATTATTGCATTACTGATTTAATTGGATACAAAGCTCGGAAGCTTCATGGCTGAGAAGTTGGTGCTTAAATATCTGAATATGATAAGGAGTAACGCAATGTTTTGTTGTGTAAATGATGGTTTAGTCTCAATGATGAAACCTTACTTTTAATTGTATTCGAATCTCCTGCAAGTGTCATAATTCTGGAAAATTACATAACGCAATACAGGTATGCATCCATTACCAGAAACCAGTTATCCAGAAAGCTCCAAAGTATGCAAAGGCTGAACTCCATTTTATCCAAATTATTTAAAATTATTTCCTTTTTATCTCTAGTAATAAAACAGTACCTTGTACTTGATCCAAACTGATATATAACGATATTGTATGTGGTAGTATATTGCCGGGCTTGCTGACTGCAATAGAAGTAATTTGCCAGACTTGCTAAGAGTTCACTTATGATTAGATGCTGGTAACTCCCTGCATAATTGCATTTCTTCTGAAAAGTGTCTCCTGACCGCTGCATTGGTCTCCATTACAGACTAGATCCTCCTGTGCCATTAGCTTTTATAAAGAGAGAGATTGCCAAGACCAAAGCATTGGTTCCATGGGCTTTGTCCTCCACTGTTTGCAGCTTTTAAAGAGAGTGACCAACAACCAGTTTTATTTGCGTAGCACCACCATTAATGGGTGTGGGGGTGCTACAACCACATGTAAGTCTGGCCAATAATTTAGTACAATGGAAGTTTAACTAATCTGGCCAAATAAGCTACAGTCATACAAAATAGAGAGCAATTGGTCTAAGGGTTCGCACACTCATAGGTATAAAAATTCAAAGACAAGAGTTTTAATGTTTTACCTATATGTAGAATAGACAACAAAGAACAATTCAGTGTTGATTTAACAAACGTTATGTATATACATCATACAACTATACATGTTAAATATACCTCCTAGTACAATGCAGCAAAAAAACAGGGGAAGATACACCTACTGAAAAAATGAGAATAGCCCCAATGTTTCGGCCCCAAGGCCTTTGTCAAGAATCACCTTTGTTGCCCACAAGCGAAGATTCATCCCACTAACCACAAAAAATCATGTATAATTGGTATAACTCTTATGGGGCTTTGTAATAAAAGACGCTAAATTTGCCCGGCTCCAGGTTACCCATTTAAAATCAAATTTATTTGTTGCTAGGGATTACTGCTGCTGGGCAAACTTATAATATTCTATTACATATGGGGTGTTATTATGCCCAGCCTTTGGCCTTGTGCTTTAATATGGTCAAGGAACTCCTCAGTAATTTATAATATCCAACAGGGGGTACTTTATTCACTATATAATCTCTGAAGCATGCCTAACATTTGGCCCCCCAGAGATTTTAGGTTTTCTTCTCCTTTAATGAGCCCTGGAGCCCCCTACACTATGCCTTTGATCCAGCCAGACCCACCCCCGATGCCTCTTCTGATAAAATATGGGGAGATGGGTAAGTGGAAGAAATTAGACAGACCCTTGTGTACTAGGATATATGTAGAAATTTAAGCTAAATTAATGTTTTGCAGTTCTAAGTTTAGTCACTAAATATCTTAATTGTTTTCAGAACTTATTTAATAACGGTATCCCCTCAGCTTAATCTTATCAGTTATGTATAAATATGCATAGCAGTCTAGAAGATTTATTGAGCAGGACCCTCCTTACCTTGTTTGTATTTTTTTATGTGATCTTTTTATGTTCCGTGCATATACCCATCTATTGTACAACATTGCAAATTATGTTGGCGCTTTATAAATATTTCTTTATAAAAAGGAGGACTGAAACTGCCCACTATGCCTTCGTTAAAGTAGTTTTAGTGTTTTGGGCAGAAGAGCTTGTGCAGAACCTGGAGCTTTCTCAGTTAGACTGTATCATTTATAGAATGCAAATATTTGATGTCAAGAGCAACAATAGGTAAGATGATTTTGTTTACTTTTTCAAATATACTTGAGCCAAAGATACTGTTCCTACAGCAATAAGTTCAATTTCAAAAGACCATTAATTCGTTCTTGGCATTAATGATATTTCTAATTGACAGCTATTGCACATTAACTTGGATTCTCGGGATGTTTATTTTTCTCAAAAGTTGTTTATTTTCTTTTTTAAGTGTGTGTATCTAATTTAAATCTTCATCTTACCAGATGGTATTTAATACAGCCGGTTGGTTGGTTGGTTGATGTGCAAATCTCATGATACAGCAACTTAGTGCTGTGTGATTTAGTAAGTCCACTGCAAATACTAACAGTGGAAAGCTTTGTGTTTCTTCCCTGCTTTCTCTCTGAAGGCTTGTACCCTGATGTCGGCAGATATTGGTAATCAAATGCCAGGTGCAAATCAAGTGGAGGGGAAGGGAAATTAAAACAGAATTGCAGCCTTGCTTCCATTTTTAAGTGGCATCAACTATACCTTGTTGCTATACATGAATATTAACTAAGCCACATTCAGCCGCATTTTGCTTGGAACTTAGAAGCAAGCTGTGAAATGGTTTTTACATTAATTATTATTAATACTGTTGGGCAATTAGGCTATTGAGCAGTGCATTCCACTGTGATGGCTCCTATAACATTGTGGAAAATGTAACTTCACATATCAGTATTGCAGTTGATATTATTATGATTCCAAAATTAGTCATTTTAATCCTGTTTTAACCTTTTCCATGCCACTATGACCAGCACAATTTGATTATGGTTATTCATACATCAGGAGTGCCCATACTTACGATACTTTTAGTGATGTTGTCCCATTATGAGCTACTTTCATAATACAGCCTTCTGTTTCATGGAAATTATTATATTGATATAAAAGAGAATTTATATTACTGTCAGTGTCGGACTGGCCCACCGGGATACCAGAAAAACTTCCTGTAGGCCCTCCTGCTTCTAAACGTTTGGCCTATTTCATGGTCATTCCCTATTTGTAGGCTAAATTTAAAAAATAGAGGCTAAATAGATGGAATAATAGATTTTAAACTATGTAAAGAAAAGAGGAGACTCTAGGAGACTAGAGGTTGAAAGAAAGAAAGAAAGATAAGATAGTACTGAGAGTGGGCCCCCTGGTCTAAGGTTTTTGGGTGGGCCCCTGGTGTCCCAGTCTGACACTGATTACTATATTTAAAAAACAACTATTTATTAAGTAGCCTTAACAGAAAACTAATTGAATGAAAAGACAGTGTCTTGAGATCTACTGATCACCAACTAAAGGTCTACTGGTACATCCCGATCCAACTTTTGGACACCCCTGACCTAGATCATACTGTAATTTGGATACCATTTCATTGTGAGGCAACAAGAATGGCAGCTCTTGCTCACAGGAATGAGTAGGAATGGAAATGTATCTCTGTATAAATAACCTTTGGCTATACATCTTACTGAACATAAATGTAAATGAATACATAGATTGAAAGGAGACTCTGCTTGTAATTTTTACTGTAGAAGTTAATGTAATTTGAAATATGATTGCATTGATATCTAAAATGGGCTTTACAAGGAGAGAAATGTTTCCTGTAACATCCAAGCTCTCATTTTGATACTACTGTTGTCCCTATTTATAGTTTCCATTTATTATTCTGCGGATAGGTGTGTATATGTTTTACTGCAAGGTCTTGTGAGAAGTACCATTTAATTTATAGCAGTTCAGTTAAACCCCACCTTGTTCATAGTGTTACCCTCTCTATAATGCTAGCTTTATATTTTGGCAGTTATTACAAGAAATTTCAAAATGATGCAAGATTTGTTCTTGTTTTAATGATAATGTTTAGGAAGCCATCTATTGCCAGTTGACATGATCCTGAGCATTCACAAACAGCAAGTACATCATCGTACATTCTCCAAGTTTTCTCTGAGGTGACCCTTAGGTTTACCACCAGTTAGGCAGGTTTGGGTTGAAATTAACCAACCATTGTGGGTTAGGGCTGGCTGCGGGTCAGACTGGGAAAGTGCAGTCCTCCTCTGTTCCTGAAGATTTGGTTCCTTGGAACCAGAGGCACGTACAGAAGTAGCATACAGAGCAATATGATATGGGTGTAGGACCTACAATGGCAACATTTTCCTGACCCACACACCACTAGTACAACCACAGATACTGCTTTCAATAGCAATGTCATTTACAAATAAATGTAACATAATTAAAAATTATTTAACTAATGTATATTGGAAAGATGCTTATAGTGCAGTATTAACTGTTGTGGTTTGTCATTATTTGGCCATATATAGCCTTTATAAAAAATAATTGTTTAGATACAAATTAGGTATGGTATGTAGCCTTCTAATGTAACTGTTTGAAGCAGCCCTTAATGTAATAAAAATGTTCTCCAGAAAGCAGCTTGTCTTTTTAAAGATCGTATAAAATAAAGCATAAAACTCTTATGTCAAATATGTAATTCTGCTTAGACTGTTGCCATAAAATAAATATTTTATTTTGGTACATGTTATAAAACAATACAGTTAATCACTCTACAGAACTTTCCAAAGTATATAGCTTATTCTCCATAAAAACAGACACAATAACCATTGTTAAATATAACTGCTGTTACTACCACATGCCCATAAGGACCTACTTCCATTCCTCCATTCTTGAACAGCATTTGTGGAATGCCAACACAGAGATGTAGGGAGAATGAATAAAACAGTCTGTCTGTCTGTAGACTATAGCGGGTCTTGTTTTTTTTCCATTGATCAATCTATGGTACATGGACATAGCGTACAGTCTTGCATAATTAATATATATATATTGTACAGTAATGATTAGTATCTTGGCAAAGAAGTTAGGGGTAGTTTGGCGTAGTTGAAGTATCTTCAACTTTTAGTAGAATAGTCTTCACCTTTTGGCTGTTTTGGTTTTTATCAGTTTAGCACCTCTGCAATTTGGAATATGACCAGGTTTCTGTTTGCTGATTCACTTTATGCCAATAACTGAGGACTTAGGATAGTGCTACAAAAGTAAATATGCCTATAAAATGTGGCAGCTGATGAAGAACTGGGATCCATACATTTAAATATATATCTCTAAATAATTTTTCCAGAAAGATCGAATATTTTTTTTAGTGTTGATCTAACAAGCAAACATCGCAGCTACGCTTTCTGGTCACAACATTCTTCAAGAGTTTTTTCAGCTTCTTTTTGAACCCCATGGAATGTTTACACAACAGTTTTTAGAGGTTATTTTTGAATTGTTGAGTTATACAATTTTTCATACCCTTGATATGATCGAATATTTTTCAAGCCTTTTATTCTTACATTTGCAACTCCCTTTGTCCTTAAAGGGATACTGTCATGGGAAAAAACATTTTTTTCAAAATGAATCAGTTAATAGTTCTGCTCCAGCAGAAGTCTGCACTGAAATCCAATTCTCAAAAGAGCAAACAGATTTTTTTATATTTAATTTGGAAATCTGATATGGGGCTAGACATATTGTCAATTTCCCAGCTGCCCCAAGTCATGTATGTGACTTGTGCTCTGATAAACTTCAATCACTCTTTACTGCTGTACTGCAAGTTAGAGTGATATAACCCCCATCCCTCCCCCCCCCCCAGCAGCCAAACAAAAGAACAATGGGAAGGTAACCAGATAACAGCTCCATAACACAAGATAATAGCTGCCTGGTAGATCTAAGAACAGCACTCAATAGTAAAAACCCATGTCCCACTGAGACGCATTCAGTTACATTGAGAAGGAAAAACAGCAGCCTGCCAGAAAGCATTTCTCTCCTAAAGTGCAGGTTCAAGTCACATGACCAGGGGCAGCTGGGAAATTGACAAAATGTCTAGCCCAATGTCAGATTTCAAAATTGAATATAAAAAAATCTGTTTGCTCTTTTGAGAAATGGATTTCAGTGCAGAATTCTGCTGGAGCAGCACTATTAACTGATGTGTATAGAAAAAATCATGTTCCGATGACAGGATCCCTTTTAGCATACTGTACTGATGGCACAAAGTGATAACCACAAATGTCTCTACTGCCTCTGGCCAGCATTGACTGGTAAACCAATTGGAAATTGCTTGTAAAACCAGGTTTTACAAGCAAATAGACAGCAATAACATGCTCAGCACCCTTGTAAGCCCCTGTATGTAGTTTCTACATGCAACAATGCATTGTTGGGTAGTTCTCGTATACATAATAAGTGACATCTATTTAGTAATAGGGACAGATGTTTTCTGTAGGTAAACGCATGCACCTTTGAACACACCTTTGTCTTTTACCACAATTCCCTGCTTAGTAGTTCTCCAATATTATGACCCAAAAGTCAAAAGTTCTGGAGGATGAAAGGATGACCCTGAGGAGTATCCATTGCATTTGGCCATAAGGTGTTCAAACCACCCACACAAACTGGCTAAACAGCACTTGGTCGGATACAGTAGCTACAGTCTGGAAATGTGTCACAGTGTGTATAGTGTGGGAGATACACTACTGCTAGGTATCCTTTTCATAATCCGTCTAGAATAGGGGTTGCAGGGTTTTCATATGGAACATCTTATGTTTTAAAAGCTTTATCCTATAAGCCAGTAACTTTGTATTTACAGGTGACATACAATTCGGGCATGGTGCCCCCTCAGTTGACTTCATAACATTCAAGAAAAAAATAATGTGACTTATACATTACATTACTGACAAATGCAGTTTTTTTTACAGTGGGTCCTGTGACTTTTAGATACACCACTGGAAGTAATTGTTATATCTGTATGCTTTGTCTTCTCTCCCTGAGCCATGTCATGTACATTCACATATGATGCTGAAGTTCAAGGATAGACTATATATGTAGCAAGCAATGACAATCTTATATCTGTTATAAAAAGAAGAAATAGTCAATATTACATTATTTAAATCAAAATCAAAGTGAACAAATTGTTGAGCTCACCTTTAATAAAACTCTAGATGTATTTGTTTTTTGTTTTTTTACCAAAGTCAGTTATGAAATACATACATACAAAAAGCTAGGGGTACTAATAAACACTGCAAGGAGGGATGCTCAGGACATAAGGCAATTTAGAAGTGCACATATTTTGTAAGTACTTGCTTTCTAGCCACAGTAGATTTGGCAATTAGTTGTGGTGATCAGGCAAGCAGATAGACCAAAACAGAAGGAGGTGATTTGTATCAATTTGGATAGCGAAGGCTGTAATAAACTGAAATATCTATGATGTGTTATGTAATGCTGTTTTTTTTCTTCTGTCTTATGGTTAACATTTTGCTTGTTCATTTGTGTCCTGGCCTATAGCAATCAGTTTCTGTCCAACTCCGACACCTATCCCTGTTTAACATTTTGCATCTGACCTGTCAGCTCTGTTTCATGGCTGCTTAGGTATTTTCTTTGTCTAATGGAAATCTTTTTTTCAATCTGATAGTGATTCCGCTGTGAGAACCTGCATACATTAATGATGACAAAGAAGCTCCAGAATGAGCCAACATTTGTTTTTGTTCTTTTTTTGCATTGCCTAATGATAAATTGCACACTCAAGTGTTCCAAGTTATTTTCATTTTCCTTTTCTGTAATAATAAATGTCTTCACTGTTTACCTTTCCCGTTACAGCTCTTTATTATTACTAATCAGATGTAATTGTATATGTAATTTTTTTTTAAGCAAACGTGAAGGTACATTTAATTCTGTTACAAAGCTTTACAACTAGAAACCCATAAAACTTTAGACTTTATATTAAGAAATTGTGTGCACTCCTTTGAAGTTACAAGTCTTTTAAATAAGTACAATAAAGCTATCAGATAAAAAGCTTCTCAAATCCAAACAATTAAGTGCAGGTTTGGAAACAATGAATTGCACAATTAATCATATAGGTAAGGATGAAAATGCAAATCTATAATCATCTATAGAAAAAAGAGAGCTTTATTCTATTTTCCCTGCAATCCTTAAATATAGGATGTATATAAATGATATGATTTGCATATACCCAGCTGTAGTTGTAGTTGAATTACAATTGTATTCATTGCTGTGCACCAAGTAGAACTTATGTCAGTATTAAATATCAGTATTAAATATCAGTATATAGTTATGTATGGGGCCAGTCTATAAATGGAACTACTGTATATAATGATGCTATGCCATGGTTAAAGTCTGTTTCAGATAGTTTTTGATATGCTGAATTTAGAACTCATGTTTCTGTCCAAAGTTTGCTCATGCTCCTCATTAACAGGCATACAGGTGCAAATGTATGTGCATATTATCTGTGTTGTATGTAACATGTAATCAATATATAAGTCCAGCAATATACAAGCTATTAAAAGCATTTAACCCACAATCATAACCTGATGGGCCTTCAGAATAGCTCCCCTCAAAGACTTAATTGGCCCTCCATTGATAGAACCTCTGCCCTATTTTAATCCATGGACAAAGTAAAAGACAGTAGACCCTGAAGTATGAACATGAGATTTAAAGGAAAACTAAACCCCCCAAACAATGTAGGTCTCTATAAAAAGATATTGCATAAAACAGCTCATATGTAAAATCCTGCTTCATGTAAATAAACCATTTTCATAATAATATACTTTTCTAGTAGTATGTGCCATTGGGTAATCATAAATAGAAAATTGCCATTTTAAAACTATAAGGGCCGCCCCCTGGGATCGTAGGAAACATACCAACAAACCATACATGTTAGGTCACATGAGCCAATTAACAGACAGAGTTCTGTCTTTTGCTTCCACACTTCTTCCTGTTACAGTTAGAGTTGTAGTATTTCTTGTCAGGTGATCTCTGAGATGTAAAAGGGCAATATTTACTTAAATATATATTCCATTTTGGTAAGATTCTTTAATATGCCACTTAATATGATATGAACTATCTGTTGCTTAAGTGTTCATTTTGGGGGTATAGTTTTCCTTTAAAGAAATAAGTAATACATAATGGTGCCATTGCAGACTGCACTTCGGGTACATTTTTTGCCAAAGCCCAATGCAAACATGCTAATTGCTTCTCAAAAGGCAGACTAAATAAATTAAAGGCAATGCAAAGGACTTAATACGTTAAAAAGCATTTGCATAGGACTTCTGAAAAACGTACTTTTTGCCTGTTGTTTTAATTACAACAATTTTTATCGGCCTGTGTATGGCAGCTTTTACCGGCCATCTTTGCCATAATTTATCATAATCCATGTACCTGACAATCTTCGTCTATTTGTCTAACCCCATAGTAGCCTAATACCTATTGCCATGTATTCCTATATAGAAGTTCCACAGTAGCCAGCAATGCACTGAGATGGCAGGTCGGGAGATGCGGAAGTCCGATCGTACGAGGATTCGTACGATCGGATCTTTGCGTCTATGGCCAGCTTTAGTCATTGATCTGTGTTTTTTATTTCTTGAGGTAAACAAGGAAATTGAAGCTGTTCCATGTTTGGTCCTTGCAAAGTAGAAAATTAGATTACTATTGCAACTATAACCCCCTTCATAATTCCTGCTAGCAAAACAGTCTTAACAAAGGGAGACAAGAGTGGGTTGTATACTGATAATCAACAAGGACTAAACATGCAGTAACTTCCCTGTTTAGCAAACACACATTAGTTTGGTTGTTTTGTGACTGCGGTTATCATTAATCTACAAGCCTTTAGATAATATTTTGGTTATTTATAAATAAACTCCATCAACCGTATTAAGTCTATTTTCAACCACAATCCACCTTCCAAGTTAAAGGAAAACTATACCCCTGGACAATGTAGGTCTCTATATAAATGTGTTGCATAAAACAGCTCATATGTAAAACCCTGCTTCATATAAATAAACCTTTTTCATAATAATATACTTTTCTAGTAGTATGTGCCATTGGGTATTCATAAATAAAAAATTTCCATTAAAAAAAAAAAAAAGGGGGCCGCTCCCTGGGATCCTAGGATTCACAGTGCAGACAAACCAAACAAACCGTACGTTAGGTCACATGAGCCAATTAACTGACAGAGTTGTGTCTTTTGCTTCCACACTTCTTCCTGTTACAGTTAGAGTTGTAGTATTTCTGGTCAGGTGATCTGTGAGGCAGCACAGAGACCATCACGAAATGGTGGTTCAATGTAAGAGGGCAATATTTACTTAAATATATAAGATTCTTTAATATGCCAGTTCATTTGATGTAAACTATCTGTTGTTTAAGTATTCATTTTGAGGGTAAAGTTTTCCTTTACGCATGGGCCCATAATTTTTACACAGCAGCCTCATGCTAGAAATGCACCAGGCCATGCTATGGTTAAATAAAGCTAAATAACTGCCGGTGGGCATGTAGCCACAGAATTATACTTACTAAACAGTTTTAATGTATATTCTGTTTGTATTTATGTAATATTTCCATTTCAATTTATGGAATATTTCCATGCTTTTTGACTGCCATGATAATTTAAAGTAACACATATAAATCAGGTGTGCATCTGATATTGTTTATCCCATTTTCTGTAATGCTGCCGGTATTCACTATGCTAATAATCTTCTAATCATCTAGAGATGTTAGATACAGGGTAAAGCAGCAAACAGGCAGGCTAGAACATGAAATAATTTAGTAAATATATATAGTTCTCTTTTGATAGATCGCTCCAGAATTGTGTAGTCATATTACAACTATAAGAAATAAATAGCGAGTAGTCACCAAATCTGATATTTAAATAAGGGTTGTGAATTCATAATACAAGCTCTCCTGGTGGGTATTTTACCATGCAGTCAGCGGAAATTTACAGCAAATTTGATTTGCTTACTGGTGGCCAGAACAGATGTTATCTTAATAGAAGAAAACGAAAATTAGGAATGTTGAGCCACAGTCTATTTAATATTCCCTCCCCCACCTTACACAGAGATAGCGTTCCCACTGAAGACGAGGATCAAAGTTTGATTTCTAGGCAGGCAGTAGAGTTATAATTTTGTGTTGCTTGCAATTTTTTTTATTTATCATCACATTTGATCAGATAAACTGTACATTGTGTTTGCATTTCATTTTATAGACAGTGAATGAGACATTGATCATTTGGAAATAAGAAGAACTATACTTTACATGTGAAAAAGCACGGAGTATTAGTAAGGCCACAGACATGTCTACAGTGAGCATGACATGTTTAGCACAAGCCTCGCTAGTACTAATATATATACTGTAGTGAATAAAGTACCCCCTATTGTAAAATATAAGGATATCATAAGTCACAAGGAGTTCCATGACCATATAAAAGTACGAGGCTGAAGGCTGAGTGCTTTTATACAGGTCATGGAACTCTGAGGTTACTTCTGATATCCTCATATTTTCCAATAAGGGGTACTTTATTTATTATAATATACAAGTTTTAGTGAGTCATCTGACAAAATGACATCACTCCTCACCATTTATAACTGATTACATCACTAGTCACATAAGGATATCATTTAAAAGATATTCATTGCTTTTGTGTATTATAAGAGCATCTATGTCAAAGCTACTAACATAGCAGAATAGCTCAAGTTCATAGTAACCACCGACTATGACAGAACCTTGTGCCTCCTGCAGTGTCAAGCTTTCTTCCGTATTCCTTAGAATTATTCTGTTGTCCATCATTCATGTGGCTGTAGCCATAAGGACAACATATAGGACAGTTTTGTAGTGTTTTAATAGACTTATTAATGTCTTGTCATGTATCCATCCTCTTTTTGAAGTTCCCAATTTACTGCACTTAGAAAGTGATGGTTCAATGATAAATACAGTACAATGGTTGAAAGTTGTTCTGTTTCCTTGCATGTCAAATGTATGCACAACCTTGTGTCTTAAGTATTGGAATGACTCCATTACAAGTGGATGTTCTCGTAGGGTTTCTTCATCATACCATGTTGTTTGTCTAAAGGTGTAAACCGTCAGGTTTCTAATGTGTTGTGGAAATGATGTTATGTATGTTATCTAGGTGTTAAAGAATTTTGTTGTATTTTGTTCTTTTCTGATAATTGCTATCAACCAATCCATATGAAATAAGTGGTGTAATTTTTGTTTAACTAGCAATATAGAAGGATCAGAGGGCAACTGACCACCATCTAAAAAAACAAATGTTCTGTAAGGCTACAAATGTATCATTATTGTTACTTTTTATTACTCATCTTTCTATTCAGCCCCTCTCCTATTCATATTCCAGTAATTTGGACCCTAGCAACCAGTTTGCTGAAATTGCAAACTGGAGAGCTGCTGAATAAAAAGCAAAATAACTTAGCATAAACAAATAATAAAAAATTTAATTGTTTCAGAATATCACTCTCTTCTAGATCATACAAGGTTCATTTAAAGGTGAACAACCCCTTTAAGTTGGCCATACACAGGCCGTTAAAAGCTGCCGGCAGACCAAGTCAACAGCTGATTGGCCTGTGTACAGTACCCTCTGATGAGCTTCCCAACAATCGAACAGATATTAATCAAAGGTTTCAAAATCCTGTACAAGTGAGGACCGAATTAGTTCATTGATGCAGCTCCAAACGCCTGTATTAATGTTGTGATTACAAGGTCGTCAAATTAGCGTATCTTCAAACGTTTGGCCAGCTTTGCTGCATCTTTGGTTCAGACTTCCATAGCAGCATTACCCTAGCCGTAGTTTCCCTTGAAAAATGAGCAAAGGGACCAAAGGATAATTAAAGGGGAACTCCGGCTTGCAAACCAAAATTTGAAAAGGCCACCCACATAACACAGAAACCCCTAATATATTCATCAGTTACCTGTTTCTTTAAAAAGTATGAATAAATGCCATTTTCTATGCTGCAATCCAGCTGTTTAACAGTTCTTCTCTTTCTGCATCATTTGAAATCCTGGCAGGGAAGGAGGGACTAAAACACTGATGTTACAAATTGTAACAACTTCTACATAACTTACAGACAGCATGTAGGAACTACATAACCCACAATGCATTGCACTGTGATGTTCCTTTTCTTATTGAAATCGTGTGCAGGGAATTGTGGGGTTTGGAGGATGCATGCTGAGGACAGCTGGATGTTGATACAAAGTAACAGTAGTCAGCCAGCTCAGCAAAGTAGTCGGAGAGATCAGCAGGGGGCGAGGCTTAGGGAACTGTCGGAAACCATTAAAAATCATGAAAAGTCTGCATATTTTTTTAATGATGTATATTGCAAAGTTGCTTGAAATTGTTTACTTTTCAAAAAGCTCAAGGTATGTTTATGTAGAGTTCCCCTTTAATCATAATCCATGTATCTGACAATCTCAATCTCTGGGGTCTCTTTGTCAAGCTCCTTAGTAGCCTAATAGCTGGAGCCATGTATTCCTATATAGATGTACCACTGAGCAGTAGCCAGCAATTCACTCAGATGGATGAATTGTTGATTTATGCCCAAACACCTTACTGCTCCATTATGTTTTGCATTTTTGGTTGGTCGGGGGTGAATGTTTAAAACATGAAAAACTTTTTGAACTAGTCAGATTTTCTCAGACTAGTTAGAATTTTAAGTTGGTCATTGCAAAAAAAGTAATGAATGCTTATTAGAGATCATTTGTAATCATGTCCAAAATTATATATTCCAATGGGGTCCAGTTGCCACAGTTTTACACCTGCTTCAGGGGCAAGAAAATATAGATAAATGTTTAATAACGTTCTCATGTCAACTTTAATTTACAAATGAATGTGCAAGTGCAATATTCTAATATTGCTGCAAAATTAAGGGAGCATTGACTCTATTCACAAAGGTACTTGTACCCAATGTTACCTCTAATTACTGTGTCCGCAAAATAATTATTTTGTGTGTGCATTTTTAAAAACTGTGTACATATTTTTAAAAACTGTGTGCGCAGGCCAGAATATATGCAAAATTTAGTGTTTTCACACAAAATTGTTTGTGCGTACCACATTTTGTTGGACACACAGAGGCAACATTGCCTGTACCTACAGAATATAAGAGTGCAGTGAGTGCCAGTTTGCCTGTTCAACCAGCTATGATGAATTGCTTGCATTTGGGTACCTGGGGGGACACCAGATTTGATCTGTCAAAAAATAAATCCAGAATTTGATTAGCTGGTTGTGCCTATACACTGACCAGCATCATGTGAAATGTGTCTTTATTGGTACCTTGCGGCATAAGTAACCTGATCCACATGTAATTGCAATGTGATTGGCCAAACTGCATGTTAATTTACATCCTTATTGTTGAATTGTGCACAAGTTGTGGCACAAAAGAAGTTGTGAATGCTGCTATGGTACAGCAATTATGTGTAAATACATTCTGGGTAAAAATGTCATGTTGTGTACGCAGCTTTCCCAGTAATCGTTCTTCCCTGACCTCTGGCTCTAGTCTCTGGGACATTTTCTGTCCTTATACGTGAAGGGCTTGTAAACTAGCAAGGGGAGATAGGTGAAATTATACAGCTTTCTTTTTAGGGATGGAAGCACTCAACTATCTGAGAATTACTAAATCCTTCCAAAAGAGAGAATTAATTACCAGTGTAATACTGGGTCATCATAACTCATTGACAGTAGACCACATAACTGAATAATGTCTTCTTTCAGTGAGATACATCAAATGAGATCAACAATTATGACTCATAAACATGCCTTGTAGGCATAAAACAGCAGGGAATTAGCATGTGAGGCTGATGCATATGCATGTAAACAGACTCCCAATGGAATAACATGGGTTTGATTGATAGGTTTAGAATTGTAACATATGTAAAACCCTTTATCCTGCTTTTTTTGTGCAGTTAACTAAAAATGCTATTCACTTGATAAGAAAAAAAAAAGTTTTACAAGTTGCTAATTCTGAAAGCCACATCTGTGGATTTTTTTTTTTAATTTGTTTTGATTTTGTTACTCGCAGGACTCATTATTTTGACTCTGATTAGGTTGACCCCTGTATGTGCCACTTAAATAATGTGACCTTTTGAATGCAAAGCTTTTTTGTACAAGGTCAGGGATTCCTAACCTATACGTTGGGACACATTGCTGACCATTGCTCAATAAATATAACATATAACATCAACTGTAGAAAATAGTAAATCAGATAAGTTGCACAATTAATTTACTGGGTCTAAAGAAGAGTCCCACAGTTATTATAGCTCTCCAGGGAGAAAGGTTGAGAAACCCTGACCTAAGTGTCAAGCTGTATGTATTGTTATGTGCTTTCAGCAGTGTAACATTAATGTATGTTGTAAGGCTGCATGCTATATTTTCCTTTGGCATGCTTTCATTTATTGTGCTGTCAAAGTCCTAAGCCAAATACACAAACACAGAGCAGCTTGCTAGAGTATAAACTTCTTACAGTACTACTACTACTCTCTCATTGGTCCAATGGCCTGTTGCTATCACACTCACTGTGGTTATAATCAGCGCTTATCATATGATACTGAAGTATTCTGGTCGTGCCGTTATCTTTTCCAGGCAACCCTTGTGCCTATAGAAGCTGGGCACAGGCACAGTACCGGCATTGTCGGTATATTGAAAATATAAAAAGGTTTGTTGGTCCTAAAATAAATGCTATTATTTAAGAAGCCACTTTCTGCTTATTTTTTTATGGCTAAGCTTCACTTTTTTTTTTACAAGTGCATTATACTCCTTTTCATATGTTGATTAATGTATTAAAGTGATGAAGATATTAAGCATATCTGAAGCATCTAAGTCTTTTAAATGTTTGAGGAGTGTTATGTGATACAGTATGATTTGTTTTATACAATAGTCCTGCTAAACTAGTAAAAGGGGAGGTATATATCTCAACATTTCCTATTTTTTAAACAGGAACATTTTGTATCGTTTAACTAGTTATAATGTATAATATAATGTATACAGGTATGGGACCTGTTATCCAGAATGCTCCGGAAACCCAATATCCAGAAAGATCCGAATTACGGAATGGTTGTCTCCCATAGACTCCATTTTATCCAAATAATCCAAATTTTTAAAAATGATTTCCTTTTTCTCTGTAATAATAAAACAGTAGCTTGTACTTGATCCCAACTAAGATATAATTAATCCTTATTGGAAGCAAAACCAGCATATTGGGTTTATTTAATGTTTAAATAAATTTCTAGTAGACTTAAGGCAGGAAGACCCACATTACGGAAAGATTCGCTATCCGGAAAACCCCACTTCCCGAGTATTCTGGATAACAGGTCCCATACCTGTATAAGGAAAAAATTGTCAATGTCTCTGCATTGTTTATTTCTATGAAGGTTATGTATGTAGTAACTAGTTTTTTTTTTTAAAGTAACTTTAGCACACATTTTTGTATTCAGACCCTGGGACCCAAGAGTGCCTCCATACGAACAAAATAGGTTTATAGATTTTTATTATAACTGATCGACATCAAGCCAGAACATTTTTATAAAAACACCAACATATGCCCCCAGCACTGTTCAATACAAGGATGCCTACAAATTGCATGTATACATATATATACTTATAAATTCTGAAAATGCAGGTATTAAGAATCAGGGTTTGGTTGAGATCAGGAGTCAGCAAAGTGAAAGATTTTCATTAAGCACAACCCGGATGACAGTAGTATATCATGAAGGAATGCTAAGCTAAACAAGGGTAAGCTTCGCTAAAGACGCGTGAATAAAGCTGACCTGCCACTAACCATTCAGATCAAATAAAGTAGTAAAAGAACAGATCAGCAATGTTCTGTCCCTGACAGCAATCGTACGAAAGTTATGTCAGACAAAGCTGGTGTCAGTCTCCCACTGAAAATCGTGCGATCGGCAATACACGCAGAGATATTATCGGCAACCGACAGAAATCTTTTAACCTGTCTGAACGACCAAACGACCGATCTCCGTGGGATGAGAAATGTCGGGACTCTCCACACACAGTCTGAAAATCTTTTACGAATTGAGGATTCGTATGATCGGATCTTTGCATCTATGGCCAGCTTAAATGAATTCTGTCAGGGAAACAAGTGTTTTTTACAAAATGTATCTGTTAACAGTGCTTCTCTGTCGTTAGAAGCAGCGTACTCATGTGCCTTTTTCACAAATCGCTTATCTCCAGACCGTTGGTAAAATCAATATATTGATTTATATTAATTTTACCAATGGTCTGGAGATGAGCATTTTGTGAAAAAGGCACAGGAGTGCGCTGCTTGTAATGACAGATTTGCTGGCAATGTTCCCCCTTGTGATGGACTCGGGCGGCGGCACCCGGGTCACAGTGGGTGTGGGGTGGGATTTGCAGTTTTCTTAATCTTGGAGATATGCTATTGATGTTCTCTGTGGTGACATCACTAACTCTCATATTCAAACGTGGGGTCCAGGGCATCTGCACCCTGACCATAAGATATTAATGGTGAGCAACGCACAGACTTTAAGTAAAAACTTGACTGAATTTAAAACCCATCACCTAAGAATTTAATTTGACTCTAATAACATTTCGGGAAAAGTGCTTGGGATTTTTTCTCTGTAGTTTTGGATGTATATATCAGTTAACCGTGCTCCTCCAGCAGAATTCTGCTCTTAGTTTACCAGGTGCCCTTAGCTATGTGACTCTTTTAAACTTCAGTCACTCTTTACTGCTGCACTGCAAGTTGGAGTGATGTCACTACCACCCCCCCCCTTTCCCCCCTAGTAGCCTAGGAAGCTAAACATATAACAGCTACCATGCTCCATATAGTGGTAGATATGGGAATAGTACTCATAAGTAAAACACACAAGACAGGCAGAGTCCTCCGGTTACATTGAGAAAGAGAAACCATAACTTATCGGAAAGCAGGTTCATCATTGTGAAGTCTCTATGAATATTACAACTAAAAATGAAATAACTTTATTAAAAAATAATTTAAAAAATACATGTATTGGTTCAAGAATGAAATCATGACAGAATCCATTTAAGATCATTAAAGGTAAAGTCTGTTGGAACATGGAAAGGAAATCCAGGGAAAGAGCCCAGCTATGATACAGTCTTGAATGTAAAACTATTTGAGTAGTAAATTATTAAAAAAAACCTTAATAAACAGTTTAATTAAATACTTAAGATGAGTTCAGCAGAGTAAATATCTTGTTGGATCAGGGCTGCCTCATTTTTTGATACAGTCTATTCCCACCAGACCTACATTGGACAACACCTTAGTGACCAAATCAGGCAAAACATCTGCTCATTTTTAAACCCTTTCTGATTATTTCAATATTTTATACTGCTAAATTAATTACACTGTGATGATTTCTGTTGTATCAGAGATTTCAGAGAGTGACCATTGTTGCTGTCAGATACTGAGCTTAAGGACAAACACACAATATGCTGTATACTGTATATAATATAAATGTCACTAAACAAGGCTGATTAGTAATCAATACAGATAATAACTACATGGCAGCACAGAAACCAGTGCAACTAGCATCATCATGTAATAATCAGCCTTGTAGCATTAGTTTATATTATAGGCCAACCCCTAAGTTTAGCTTCTCAACGGCTGCTCAGAGCTGAGCTTGTGAGTGTCACAGACACTTTCCAAGATGGTGACCCCCTGTGACAAGTTTAAAGTCCCGGATCATTGCTGCGATTGAGAAGCTGAAACTTTGGGCTGGTTCAATACGTTCAGTATATAAAATGGCATTTTTATCCATATTAATTTTTAGGGTTTGGTTCTCCTTTAAGGAAGCATTGCATTTGTTATGACTACCTTTAAATACAAGTTCTCTTCAACCCCAAACCTTATTCTGTGCTGTCTCTAAACGTACAGTAGCTCACCACCTTCCAGCATTGATTGTAAAATGTGTACTGTTAGCGCTGCTATCTAACTCTGAGCACAACTAGATATTACATTTAGATGGTTCCTGCGTGCCTTATGATAATGCAATCTTTCATCTGGCTTTGATATTACATGTACACTTGGAATTATAGTACTGCACCTTATGTTCCTATAATTGTCCAATTTACGGACATAGGTTATTCTGCACTTATTACCTTATCTGGAACAATGAGGGCTTTGGCACATAGTACAATTTGTCAATCACTCTTAGGGGATTATTTATCAAATGTCGTATTTATGTGAATTTTTTTTTACTCTTATAAATTACAATGTACTCTCAACTCGAATGGGAGGTTATTTATGAAAAATCTTGAACATCTAATATTCGATTGAATAGTCCCGACCCTGAGTTTTCCTCAGAAAGAAAACTTGAATGTCAGGAAGGCAATTAACATATTCAAATAGTTCAACTGATCTCTGCCATTAACTTGTAAATGAACTTGGCCGGTTTTAGGTGGCGAATATTCGAATTCAAATTTTTCCATGGTTGAGGTGTGATAAATCTCACAAATTTACATTCGAGTTGGTGCTTTTAAGTGGCACAAAAAAATTTGAATTTACCATTCAAACCTTAATAAATCTGCCCCTTGATCTCCAAAGTGTCATAAAACATTCAAATTGTGAAAGTGATGGAAATATCCTTTATATGTTGGTGTTTACACCATTTGTATATTTGTACACCAGCAACTCTCACAAATGCAATGGTATTTTCTGACATTTTGTCAACTGGCTGGTAGAAAATAAGCGTGGGTGGAAAAATGTACGCTTGTTGATGAGTTGAAGTAGGTTTTATTACTGTCCCTTCACTAAAACAAACTGCAACTTCACTTATTTGTCCATGATAATACTGTGAAAATATAACACTTTGTTTTTTTTTATTCTGTATAAAGTGTAGACTTCTAAACTACAAAGTTGTTGATATCATTCTCTAATTATTGTATATGGCCAGATTAAGTTTACACTTACTGTACTGCGCATGGTACAACATACTGTAGTATTTACTTTGGTATAAAACTTGCCTTGACATCCTAGGTACATTATCGTCTGCTTTAGTGCTTGTGTGCTAAGTATTGTAGCTTGCTTGTCAAATAAGGCACAGTACATCAATCTGTCAAACAAGAAATGTTACAGAAAATAATCTAACATGGTGCCTGCCCCTGACCCCCAGTCTATGAGGCAGGGCCCTTGTTCTCTGGCAAAAGCACAAATTTCACATTATTACATTGTGTAAAACAGAACTCACTGTGCCCCTTACCCCGGCTGTTTTGGGACACTTGTATTTTGTGTAAATCTCTGTTACATTACCTCTTTTCTGTTCCCTTCCAACAATATTACTTTTTAGTTCCAGTTAAGGATTTGAAGGAGGAAGTGAAAAGAACTTTATGAACAATTTTGTGTATTTTTATTGTTTAAAAAATATTAAAGAAAGTAACAAAGTCAGGCTTGCATTAATTAAATATGAATTTCCTATATATATTTACAGTATTTGTCCAATGTAATTGTTGTGATGACCACTGCCACAAAAGATATGTTGTAGAATTCTTAAGAGTTCAGAGGGTAACCTGTGTTCTACTAGTCACTAGCCTATGAGACTTTTAACAGACGTGCATATTTGTGTTTTTTGAGTTATTTACCTTTTTATTTAGCAGCTATCCAGTTTGCAAAGTTCAGATACAGATGCAGCCACTTTGGTTTGTCTGTTTGACACAGAATAACTAAACACAGATATCCCATTTATCTCATTTAACACAGAAAACTGCGTCACAACATCCCATCTAATTAAAGCATTCACCATTGTGAACAATGGAGCTTTGGTATGCTAATGAAAAGGTTAAATGCATTAAATGAGTTAAGATGACTTAAGATAACACAGTTTCTTCAATTACCCCTGAGTCATGACGCATTTAACTCACAAATCCAAGTGGCTTCATCTGTATCTTGTTGCTAGGGTTCAAATACCCTAGCACCCATGTATTGATCTGAATAAGAGACTGGCATATGAATAGGAGAGGGTCTGAATAAAAAGAAGCAGTGGCAATACAGAACATTTTTTAGGGGGCTAGTGACCCACATTTGAAAGAGTTGGAAGAAGGCAAATAGTTCAGAAATTATACTAACTATACAAAATAAATAATGCAGATAAATGAAAAGGTTGCTTAGAATTGGACATTCTCTAACATACTGAGTGGCATATTTATTATGCTGTTTAAAAATACAGCATACATCACATATTGCCAGGCTTTGCTATGTAAAAAATGGTGTAAAATTTTTTTCTTAGTGTAGGACTACATGGAAGTTTTTGGAGCGATCCAACGCTCTGCGGAAAAAATAAGGTAAGATAGAAATGTCGGATGAAGTTGCAGCGTTGATTCGACACGACTGTTGCCGAAAACATCCATGTAGTCCTACCCTTACTTCCACCGAAAGCAATGTAAAATAAATCTGGGGTTCCCATGCCATAAAATTATACACACCTTGATAAACTGGATGTCAAACCAACCAATTGGGTTTATTTAATATTTAAATGATTTTCTAGTAGACTTATGTATGAAGTATGAAGATCCAAATTATGCAAAGATCCATTTTCCGGAAAACCCCAGATCCTAGGCATTCAGGATAACAGTTCCCATACCTGTACTTATAGCATACTCCTTCCCCTTTTATTGTGCACAGAAAATGTTTCTTAAGTTTACTACAGTAAATACAATAACTTAAGCACAAGTTGATGATGGCTGCCCCTGAACTACTACTACCTGAATTTTAGATTTTAATACTAGCATCATATCGCTTTGCTAGGCAACTTAAAGAATCAGCTAAATTCCTGCCTATAATTTCCACTCTTGACTATGCGTTAACATAGTTGAAAGTTTAGCATTCAGCGCATAAAAACACAAGCATGAACCTTATTTATGATAGATCTGTATGTTTATATGTGACACCAATTAAAGCATTTCTGTTTTAGCTTCTAGGAGCAAGTTTCAGTTCACTAAAGAAACCTTTAGGTGTTGTGTGAACACCAGTCAGAAATGTCTTCCGTTAATTTGCAGAATGTTCCTCTTGCGTTTCTCGAAAAGAGATAAAAAATTACTGAAGTTCAATCTGTCACATCAATTTTATATCCTAATAATTATTTTATAAATATCAGAAGTGTGGTGCACTTAATTTCTTGGCTGACGGCATCATTCTCAGCTTCTGAACACTGCCTGGAGCTTGCTCTTTTTAATCATTTTAAAAGTGTATTTGGTGTAAATTGAGTTTAACACTGTTGAAAGGGTGTTGTGCAGGAACTCCAAAAGAGCAGTAGATCAACTTTGATATCCAGAGGTGCTGCTGCCGCAATCATCTTCAGCTCTCTGGCACCCTCTCTCGATTAAAATAGGAAATATGTGAAAACCTGTATACATTCTTTAGCCGTAATATGCCGCACATCAAATTTGTACTGCTTATGACCCCGAATGGAGGATGGAGTCATCAAACTGAGTAACAGTAACGAAGGGTGTCACAGATGAAGATGTGGACATACACTTCAGAAATTTCTTGCATTTGCAATGTTACTGGTACCAAGTATACTCCACATCCATGAAACCAGCATTTCTCATATACAGTATATATATATCTCTGGAAAAACAATATATCCTGGGGTGCTTAGTTACAACTTATATATAATTATAAAATTGCCGCACCCTTAAAAAAATCTTAACCTTTTTATTTTTAATACATTGTACAGCAGTCCTCAGGATTAAAAATATAATGTATTAAAAATATTTTAAGGGTGTGCCAGTGTTGAGAGATATATATATATATATATATATATATATATATATATATATATATATATATATATTTCCTTTATACAGTCATTGAAAATGTTTATAATGTAATTGTAAATGTTTTTAGTAAGTCATTTTAATTTGAATGCAACACCACCTGTAGATTAGATTCATTTTTAAAACGAAAGATATAAAACCATTTTATACCTAGCATGTTACAAATAACCCTTTTAGGTAGGGAATACTTAAATCATTGCAACCTTGCTGTTGCTTCCTATAACATTAAAATTAATCTTAGTTTCAGGTTCAGAAAGTGGAGCACCTGCTTGCTGTGCCTGAAGCTTACACATTAATAATAGAACCTCTCTACCTGCTAGTTGTCCCTTTGCTGCCGAGCTGTCCTTAATTCCTCCATGTAAAAGGGGTGAAGCTACCTATTGCTGGTGTTTTAGGGCAGTTCATGTGGGGTTATTATAGACATGGGTATGACTTGAAAGGATTGGGTCTTTAAGCTGGGAACACTGGCAAGCACAGTGTAATAAGTAGAACCTGTAACTGACCAATGCTTACATGTACAGTACAAGCAAGAATCTGTACACAGGGACATCCAGAAATCTGTACAAAGGTCTGAACTGTTGTTGAAACCATTTCCTAGTGCCTTTTGTAGTCTTTTTGGTTTTTTTAAGAATGATTTCCTTTTTCTCTGTAATAATAAAACAGTACCTTCTACCTTGTACTTGTAATTAATCCTTATTGGAATCAAACCCAGCTTATTGGGTTTATTTAATATTTACATGATTTTCTAGTAGACTTATGGTATTAAGACCCAAATTATGGAAAGATCCATTATCCGGAAAACCCCAGGTCCCGCGCATTCTGGACAGCAGGTCCAATACCTGCACAGTAGTAATGGGCGAATTTATTTGGCATGTACAAATTTGCGCCACCGGAGAAAAAACTTGTGAATTTGCAGCGACAATTAAACGCACACATTGACTTTAATGTGCGTCAAATTGTCACCAAATTGTCACCGGCGGCAATTTTGTCGCTGACGAATTGACACCTCGTCAAAATTCGAGTTTCACACATTTTTCAACATTTCACTGGAAATTCACTAATTTTTCAGCAAAGGGAAACGTCAAATTCGCTCATAACTACTGTACAGTAAATGTCCAATGTTTTCTACAGGTCCTTTTATTCTCGCCATCAAGGGAGTCTTTGGCTCCCATGTGTCCAGAGTGTAAATGCTTTTCTCCATCAGAGCTGATCGCAGCACACAGGCGATGCAGACAAGAAAAATCATGCCATGACAATCTAGAGAGTACTGTGAATACAGGGCTTCATTTAAAAAAGGCAGGACGAGAACAAAATAACTCCTCTAAAATCCAACACTGTTGCAAGTTTTCAAAGTGAAAGTACCACTTTAAGATCTAGTGTTTGAGGTCCCCAGAACAAAACATCAGCAACTAAGTTAAATTTCCATTCACTAGAAAGCAGAAGGCTCTTCTTACTATGCGATTCGTTAATGATCCTCTGCTTAATGGCAAGACCACATATTCCTTCAGAAGTTACAGTTTGCAAATGGGGTGCCGAGCGAATGCAAATTCATCACACATTTTCCCATATACCTTTTTATTTGTCAGACTTTGTTATCTTTCAGAACAATAAAGAGAGCTTGGACTCATCTATGCTAAAATTAAGAATTTATAACTATATGGAACAGATGTTTTCATAAACATTTGCTATAATTAATTTCAACTAGGGATTGAAGGAACAAAGCCATTTTTTTCCTCTTGAAAACTTTATTGCCATTTCCCCACACACCAAACTGAGTTCTTCACTTTAATATTGTTAATGAAACAAAATTACTATTCAATTTTGTTTTCATAGCAAGAAACAAAATCTTAATAGGTGCGCAAACCATTTAGACACAAATATATGAAAGTTGAAGCTGAAAACATTACTTTCTAGAAATGTAAAAAATTTCTGCAAGTCATCCGCAGCAACTCCCTCACCTACTTTACACACCTATGTGCCTGAACTAACAGAAAGGGCATCAGCTTTGGGTATTTGTACTTGCCGGCTGAACAGTCTTACTGCATTTATTGCAAAAATACCCTTTTCCATGTGAAATATTCTGCTTCGTTTTATAGAGGATTGAATGCTAACCCTGTCTTTGATATGAGCACAGCCTTATTTCAAATCTTTAAGATAAATATTATTACCTGTGCAACCTAATATTTCCATAAATGAATCATGTAGAGATTCTTTTAGGTTGAAAGCACATATATTTGTCTGCTTATTGCGTGTAGCACAGGGGCTTTGATCCTTTATCTGTTAAGAACACTCCAACTTATGGGCTCAGATTTCACATAATTACATGTAGTTTGTCATTCTTTTCTCTGCTTGCTGTATATTACATCTCGAGAGACCAACAATAATGGATTTCTTCTTCTGTTCAACCACTACACTGTTCTTATACACTGCTTTATGGAACACTGTATGTTTATTTGTGCTGCTATGGTTTAGCTGGTTTTAGATATACATAATAACCCAATGTTTAGGACATCCAATTAAATTAAAATATGGCAGAGCGATAGGAGGTATGGGAGCCTAAGATAGGTAATCAAGGGGCATTTGTAGTTGTTAATGCATATTAAATAGGGCAGTACATTTTATTACATGGAAATTATGAGTGTGAATGTCATCAAAAACATTTAAAAAGTCACCATTAGAATCTGTGTGGATTATTGAAGAGTAGGTTTAGATAAAATGTATCTGCATTTTCAAATAACTATTTATTTTTTCTTTCTTTCATAGGAATATTAATTCTTCCTTTCTCTCTCATAATCTTGCCCCCCAGATCAGCCTTGCCTCACACACAATACTTAGCTTGATAGTCTGCTTCTGACCACAGCCTGCTAGTAAAGATCGGGTTTTACTGAGCACCTTACTTGCCCATGTGACCCTATTCTAAAAAAATCAATACAATTTCAGCATTCAGTAAGAACAAAACATTTACCAATGGTAATGGTGCAGAGCTTCAATTTGTCATCTCTTTACATCAAAGTAACAGACCTACCCATGTTATCAATGGTATTGTGTCACTCCATAATATCAGACTGTAATACCGAGTTCATTCTGACATAAGACAAAACATGTACTACAGAATTCCAATGGAACTACGCTTAAATATTCCATCCATACCATAGCTCCATCTGTTTATTCTTACCAAGGCTACTTTTTCTAAATAACTAAGAGACAAATGTGTGTGTAGGTGTGTGTAATTTGTCTAAATTGATTATTCCTTCTTCTAGTAAACTAAAGCTGGCCATAGACGCAACGATCCGATCGTACGAATCGTGGATTCGTACAATTTTCGGACCGTGTGTGGAGAGTCCCAACATTTTTCGTCCAGCGATCGGACAGGTTAGAAAATTTCTGTCGCCCGCCGATAATATCTCTGCATGTATTGCCAATCGTACGATTTTCAGTGGGAGACTGTCACTAGCTTTGTCAGACATAACTTTCGTACGATTGCTGTCAGGGGCAGAACATTAGCTGATCTGTTCTTATTTGATCGGAATGGTAAGACTTTGATCTGAATGGTTAGTGGAGGGTCGGGAGATGGTTAAAATCCAATCACACGTTGATTCGTACGATCGGATGTTTGCGTCTATGGCCAGCTTTAGTTATTGTGCCATTTTGTTAACTGCAGTGAAAATGTGTATTGTTTAGTGCCATGCTGGTCAAATATTTACGTATAACAGGACATTTATTTATCATACAACATGTTTGATACCCGCAATATTTTAAGATACAGTACAAATGTGCCACTTCTTTATTAACCAATTACAACCAGTTAGTAAGTAAGCACTTAGTGGTCAGGTGTTTGAAAATGGACTATTTTGTTGTTATGGGTTACTATACCCAGGCAAACCTTCTTTAACCTATCTATAAGCCTGTTTTGCGTCCAGCAACTAGTTGCACAGAAGTCTGTAGTGTGACTGAATCCTTTATTTTATTTTTCTACTTTGCAATCTTTTTTATAATTACAAAATTGTCATGTCTAGCACCTTACTGTAAACATCTAGTTGCATTTTTGTGCACACCTCTACTCTATAATAATAAAAAAAATTCTTTCCACAGCCAGTTATTAGCTATGATAAAATAGTTAATAATTAAACTTCTGTAATTATCATAGGACTGTAATTATATAGTGTCAAATTAAGAACCTAAATAGAAGAAAGCCCTTATAGCATGAAATGCATAATATTGAGTGCCTCTTTTTTTGCCCTAAGCAATTTGCTGCATTAACCTAAGATTCAGTTCTCCAAGTCTAAGGGGCCCATTTACTTCGAGTGAAGGAATAGAGGAAAAAAAGTTTGAATTTCGAATGGTCGAATATGGCTACTTCGACCATCTAATTGGCTACTTCGACTATGACCTTCGACTTTGAATCGAATGATGCGAGCTAAAAATTGTTTGACTATTCGAACATTCGATAGTCGAAGTACTGTCTCTTTAAAAATTTCTTCGACCCCCTAGTTCGCCACCTAAAACCTACCGAGGCCAATTTTAGCCTATGGGGAAGGTCCCCATAGGCTGCCTAACAATTTCCTGATCGAAGGAATATCCTTCGATCGATGGATTGAAATCCTTCGAATTGTTCGATTCGAAGGATTTAATCGTTCAATCGAAGATTATTCCTTCGATCATTCGATCGTAGGAATAGCGGTAAATCCTTTGACTACGATATTCGAAGTCGAAGGATTTTACTTAGACGGTCGAATATCAAGGGTTAATTAACTCTCGATATTCGACCCTAGGTAAATGTGCCCCATACTGTACTTCCTGCCTAGAATTATATTTACAGTGTCCATGGGTTATGCATAGCTCAGTAGATTTCAGTATATTTTTCTAATTGAATACCGTATATATGATATATATAAATCTTGGATTAAGATGCATTTCACCATGATCAAATACATTTTGAACTTTTTTCACCTACACAGAATGCTAATCCATACACGTGATATATTACCATATTTTGATCTTGCACCTCGCATGAAGTATTGCAGATTGAGTGTTGGCATATTGGATGAATTATATGTATATTGCATGATGTGAACTTTTCGCTGAATCATGCAATGCTGGAGTATGCTTGTTTTTCAGGACAACTATGTAGGCATTTTATACATTTGAGGGACAAATCAATGTGCCTTTGAATCATTCCATCAATTTGAACCTTCGCTGATGAGTTTTGCAGCCTCTAGATGCAATATCAGAGCTATTATTTTGGTTAATAGTTGAATGCTCACCATACCAGCACAGTTTAGGAAAATTAAGTTCTCAGGCTATAGAGAAGACTAAAGGTGGTCATGCACTCTACAATTCCGATCTTTCCCATGACCATTGTTCGTACGAAAGATCTTTGATCTACTCTACTAACGTTAAGAGCTGAATAGTCAGATATGCAGGTAAAAACAAAAATAATTCTATATTCATACGAAAGATCTTTGATCTACTCTACTAACGTTAAGAGCTGAATAGTCAGATATGCAGGTAATAACAAAAATAATTCTTTATTCGTACGAAAGATCTTTGATCTACTCTACTAACGTTAAGAGCTGAATAGTCAGATGTGCAGGTAAAAACAACAATAATTCTTTATTCAGCATTAATGTTACAATGTTCAAGAACATCAACATTTTCAGTCCTGTCCAATCTACTATACAACCAATATCCAAGGCTTTTTACCGATATCGGTTGCCTTGTCTTCATACAGTACATGCACATGCCCAAACGATCTTGTTGTGTGTGTATGGCCACCTTAGCCCAACATTTATTTCATAGGAGATTATTTGTAGGCAGAGTCCCATTGGCTTGGATCATATATGTCTTAACTGGCATATAGACTTGTACTACAACTAGAAATGTGCTGTTGTTCTTCTGGTGTTTCAGAACTGTGATTTTAGGAAAAAGCTACTGCATTTTATTATTTATAATGCTGGCTATTTATATGCTGTCCATAAATTATATTACATTGTTGGTTTACACTGAGAACATTACAGCACATATGGGATTAGTTTGTGCAAAGGTCTGAAAATGATTTCCTACAGGCAAACTCTCCCATAAATCTACAGGCAACCCTATCACATGCTCCTTCAATAAAATCCACACATCCCTCAATAAGAGCCTATTTTCAGATATTAGAAGACGATTTGCCATTTGTTTTATGTCAGGCACATTTTCCATACTGATTACATTTGTATTTCGAAAAATAATCCAACCACAGCTGTATCAGAACTTCAATCAGTTGTCTTACTTAATCAGCCTCCCATTTTAGCTATAGGCTAAAATGTTTTCTATTAAATAATCCAGAAATCTGATTGCCAGCATCGCAGGACATTAATCTGCCAGTAATTTCTAGCCTGTCCTCCTTTCGGCTTCAAAAAGCAGTGGGATACATTCTAAATATATTGTTCATACAAAATATTTTATAAAGCAATTGTATATGACACACAACAACTGATAAAGTATTCTATAATTAGCTTGGTTACATATATTGGGGTTTTCATTAATATTAATGGTAATATGGGGCCTGTTATCCAAAATGCTCAGGACCTAGGGTTTTCCTGATAATGGATCTTTCTTTAATTTGGATTTTCATCCCTTAAATCTAGTAGAATATAATTTAACAGTAAATAAACCCAATAGGCTATATTTGCTTCTGATTAATTATATCTTTGTTTGTATCAAGGTAATGTTTTATTATTATGGAGAAAAGTTTTATTATAATGGAGTCTATGGGAGATGGCCTTTCCATTATTCACAGCTATCTGGATAAGGGATTTCCGGATAACAGATTCCGTATATGTACTGCCAAGTCAGGGCTCTCTGACTTCCTTCATCCTTTCTTTTTGGTGTTTTTCCCCACTCCTATCCTCCTAATCTGTGCCCAGTGGACTGTTGTAATCGGATTGTGGTCCTCAGTACTTGTATGCAAGAACATTCAGGTGGGGTCATTTATAAAGACTGGGCACATTTGCATCTGGGCAGTAATCCATAGCAACCAATTAGATTTTTGCTTTCATTGTTCGACTTGCAGCTGGCTGAAAAAAGCTGACCGCTGATTGGTTGCTATAGGTTACTGCCAAGATGGTAATTTGTCCAGTGAGACAGTACATGAGCATTAATAATTCTAGCAGCTGCCGGGTTTTCTCTATAACCAAATGTTGTTTGGGGGGGAATAGGATGAGGAGTTCACTTTTTCTTTATCTAGAAGTAGAACAGAGCTTTTTGCACTGACTGTGGATTCAATAATAGTTATAATGTCTGAACTTCAGTACTATCTTTTGTTTTTTGCAGTCTCTCCAGAGAAAAGAACAAACCCAGCGTCTGACTCGGAACAAATCTTCATATCATACAGGTAACGGAAACTATTGTGCAATAAATGTATAACAGTAGAGAGCGTTTAAAAAAACAGTCTCTGTTATTGAACTATTTGAAAACAATGCATTTTGTGGAGCTAAACTGACCCTTTAATGAAATGCATGCACATTATTTAGAACAGGCTGCCTGTATATATATTAGGGTTTCCACCTGTCCAGGTTTTTTTTCAAAGTCAAAGTAAACTTTATTGTCATCTCAGCAGTATACAAATATACAGTGAGACGACGTTGCTCCAGCTAGTACATATCACAAAAGGCACTTAAAAATACACAATAAATATGTAAACATGAAATGTGCAATATATAGGCAGATATTGTATATTATTATGTTTTGACCCGGACAACCCTTTTTTTGAAGGGCTGCCTGGGTCAAAACTGCCTGCAGGATTCCCTGTGATTAACACGGCATTCGCCACATCATAGCCCCGCCCCTGATGAACCCCACCTCCTCAACGTCACTGTCCCGCCCCAAAACATCACTGTACTGCCCCACAACATTACTGTCCCAGTCCGGAGTTTAACCGGAAGAAAGGTGGCAACCCTAATGTATATGTACATTACACAAAGCAGTAGAGGTTAGGATCCTGATCTTTTTGAGATCTGACAACAGAATTAAACAAAATAAAGTGGCATCAGTTAAACCTACCAGTTTAGAAACTAAACCTAAGAGAAATAGGTAGAAAAATCATGAATCATCTCAATCACTAGGAAACTGACCAATAAAGCATTAGTTGAGGGGAACTCATTGCAAATATCAGATCACTCACATTCAATAGAATATCCTTCCAACACTGCTGCATCTAATGCTGAAGTCCCACGTGCTTTTCTACACAATGACCCATGTCACCCCGAGCTGCAAATTCCATTCTTTTAACCTTTCATTCATTTTGCTTTCCTGCGCTACATGATGTTGTATACTCTATTCTTGTGCATCTACAATACAGATAAAGCAAAAGGCACACACATTACCATGTATTGGTTGCTTGTCATGACATTTCCTTCCATCACTGTTATATTTATGTTATATTTAGATCTTGCCAGCATATCCTTTCATGATATTCAATAAAGGTTAAAGAAGAGAGAAAACAGGGTATTTGAGTTGCTGTAAGTGACAAGGAAAAGAGAATGTTGCTTAATAGAGCTTGCAATCCAGGAGACTGACATAATCAGTGCAGTATCCCCGAAACAGTTCAAACTCATATTTCTGATTCCTAATTACAGTTCTGTTGGGAATGAAGATTTCAATAATGCAATCTTTAAGGTATGCAGAAATCAGAGAGAGAACTGTATTCCATGTGTATTCAGTTGGCCATGTCTACAGTTCTTCTTTTTATTTACTTGTGTCAGAAATGAGTTTTATCATGCTAGTAAGCTGCTCTCATTAGCAGCATTTTTTTATAAGCCTCTGCTGTCCACTCTCACTTGCTAACCTCTTAATTGATGCCGTGCCCCAGCCTTATTAGCATTCAGTAATGATGTTGCTGTTGACCTACTAACTCTCAGCAGCGTAACTTGGACAGGCCAGGCCCCTCAAAACAGTCCTCTGGCACACACCCTTAGACAGTTAATCCCACTTTAGCTGCCAGTTACCCCATCCGCTTACTCTTTTGCAGCTGTCGACAAGGTTTAATTTGCGGAAAGAACTGGACAGGGGAACTACAATCTAGTAGAGCCAAGGCCTGCTATATGGTAGTTATGCTACTGTATAAGACCCCCCACAACATTTTATTTTTAAACCTATATCTAACATTTACTCATTTAAGTTAAGAGCAGCCACTGGAAAGTATAACTTATTTTAATTCATCAATCAGTGCTGAATTGTATTTGACATTTTGCTGAAGAAGCAAATAGTTTTTATGTCACAGACAACTAACCAGCTGCTGTCAAGCTAAGAATGAACAGAATTGTAATTTTAGAGAAAAAGAACAAAACCTGGAACATAGTCTTTATGCCGCTTATTGTACAGACGTATTTAAAGATTTCCGGGTTCACAGCGTAATATATGTGAACCCACTTCTGGAGACTGGGGACATGTTAGTATCAGTGTTGTAAATTAACTTATTTCCTGTGCCTTTGCATGCACATTAAATACTCACACACAAGCCAATGTGATTTATACCTGTTATCCCCTGAAACTATATATATATATATATATATATATATATATATATATATATATATATATATATATATATATATATATATATATAAATTTTATATAAATACACCAGTGTATATATATATATAAATACACCAGTTTATATAAATACACCAGTAAACCCTCAAGGTAATGCTACTCTGAATCCTCTGTCAAAAAAAAAACAACATATTTATTTCCTTCTATTGTGTACACATGGGCTTCTGCATCAAACTTTCTTCTTTCAGTTTAAACCTCCAGGGTACTGGCTTGAGCATGCTCAGTTTGCGCCTGTCCTCGCCTTGATGTAATCTGAGCCCAGAGCTATGAGTGAGCAGGGAGAGATTCAAGCAGAAAGTGATGTCACACCAAGCTAATATGGCAGCTGCTATCCTAAACAACCAGAACTTCTAGAGCTGTTTAGTATTTTTACAGAATAAATATATTGTTCTAGCTTGCACTATTGCGGCTAATCTATTGGCAATAATCTGCCTCGCTAGCTTTCCTTCTACTTTAAAGAGGTTATTGTACGATCCCCTTATATATTTATACATAGTTATCATATACCCCTTAAGTGCTTTTTCTTCAGCCTGAACAACCCCAACGTGGCCAGTCTTTCCTCATAGCTTAGATTTTCCATACCTTTTGCAGCTTACCAATTAAGTATTTGAGTACATGTAGTATTCTATTTTTAAGGCTGACGCCACACAGGTGACTTAATTGTCCTGTCTTAATCAGAGCTTGCTACATCTGCAGTAGTCTCCCATGCTGGGTAGTACAATCAGAGTGACAGCATGGATTTATACTAGAGTTAACATCAACAGACAAAAGATATACAGAATCAAATTATTTCCAGTTCCGACTCTTGAACGTGCCACGTAAAGTTGATGATTGGAAAAGCAATTACTATTTAAACTAGTGATGGACTTTATTATTCTGTACACAAAAAATCTGTAGAATGGGTTGTGTTTGCCCAAAATGTAGTGCTGCAATACTATGCAATGTCATTTTTCAGACAGATATGAGGGCCTGTATTTCTCAGGGATGTGTTGCTGAAAAACCTTTTATATTATGATTGGTAAAGATTTACAATCCCCAAAAGGGAACTTGAACAAAGGCAAGATTAAAGTGTTATACAAAGAAGTATTAAACATTGTTTGTTGATATCTAATTTGGGATTTTCTGAAGAAGATAGGACAATGTTAATTTCTTCATTAGTAAGAAAGGAGATCGACTGAAGTCAATGAATTATTTTCTGCTATAGATTGCATTCTCTGCAAAGAAAATAAGTTAACAATGTGTACTGTATATCTATCTCTCTGTTTTGTGTATAATAATCGTTTTGGAGATACCATCGCTAATCTTGGTTATGGTATGTGTTTGGAGATGTTTGTAGAATAACACAAAATACATTGAACTATTTGTTTATCAGAAACAGTAAATTATTGATCTTTAAGGCTCAAGACTTAAATGGGTTGTTCTCCTTTAAATTTATTTTTAGTAGGATGTAAAGAGTGAGATGATTTGCAATTGGTTTTAACTGGGTTATTGAGATATGACTCCCAGCTGAAAGCTGGAAAGAGTTCAAAGAAGAAGGTAAATAATTCAAAAACTATAAAAAGAAAAACATTAAGGGAGAACTCAACCCCCTTATTAATAAAGTAATATAGCCCCCCCTGTCTGTTCCTAAAATATTTCTCACCTAGAGTAAGCGCAACAGAACTTGTGGGTGCCATCTTCCATATCTTCAGATATTTTAGGATCTTCTTCAGATTTCTTCGGATCTTCTTCTGCAATTTCTGGCATTTGCAGTTGGTACGCTCCAGAATGCGGCTCTAATTGCGCATGCGCCAGTACTGCGCTTTATTACATATGATCCGGAAGATGTCTCTCACAAGCTCTGCTGCACTGTTAAGGTCCCCATAAACGCATAGCTTTTTCTTTGATGAACGACCGATTTTAGTGCAATCCAACCAATCCATCAAAATATCGTGAGGTTAGTGGGAATTGAACGATCGAGCAGCTAACGATTTTTTCGTCCGGCATCGTCAGAAAATTGATCAGCCAGGTTAGAAAAATTTTCATTGGTCGCAGTGAAATGTATCCATTGTCCAATCGTTTGCAGGGCCAAGCATGCAGCTTCTTTAACTAGACAACATCACTTGAAATGGTCTTTTTAGTTGACAAATTAAATGATCATTTCAAGATAAGCTTGGTCTACGATAACGAAAAGATATTTTAAAAATTGTTACATCTATGGCCAGCTTTAGGTGAGAAATATTTTAGGGACACTTTCAGACCTATTGAAGTATTTGGGGGGGGGGGTGAAGCACCTAGGAGGGGACTTTCTTGCTTAGTAAGTAGAGCTTTTCTTAATTGAGGGGTTCAGTTCTCCTTTAACATACTACAAGTGAAAGGTGAACCATTCTTTTCAAGATGTGGATCATAATTTTTCTGAAAACAAATACATCTTTTAGGTAGTGCTGAAATATATTACAAAGTAGATAATGTTTAATAATTGAAAGTCTCTTTCCCATGGAGTTAACTAATTCTCTTCACACAGATACACACACTAGGGTCAAACCAAATTCCACATAGAACGTACCCTGTGTGGAACTGAAACTACTCTGTGCTGACAGCAATAGAAAAAGTATGTTGAGTCAAATTGTGTTCTGTAAACCACAGTGCATTTTAACTAAGCATCTGAGAGCTGAAAGTCTACTCGTTTTAATCAGCTTTGTAACCTGTGCACATTTATACTTCCCTTTAGTTCATATGTCCCCTTATTGTTCAGCTAAAGATTGTGTTTTATAATTTGTGTATGGTAAATTTGTAGTGGTAATGATGATTGATATACAGTCATACACCACATGCCATGAATGAATTATTTACAATTTGCCCATAACCATTTTAGGTTTTTGCATGTTGCAGTAGAAATGCTGAAATGCTAAACACATGCAACATATGAACGAACTGGGGAAATTTAGGTGCTGTTTTACTGTACGTCCATAAACTATTTATTGAAATATTCAATTCTCCCTTTTTCATAAAGGAAGCAGATTACTATTGTTTGCTTATTATTTTATTATTATGCAGTTCCTACATCAAATTTGAAGCAGAAGTTTTCTCTCATCCTAATGATACATTTATATGAGCTATCATAACTAGAGTTGCCACCTTTCTGTCCCGGACAGGAGGAAGGGCCGTGATGCAGCAGGGATGGGACAGTGATGGGGCAGGGCGGTGACATCAGGGAAAACCGGGCAGGCAGTTTTGACCCGGGCATCGCTTAAAAAAACACGGCTGTCAGGGTCAAAACCGGGGGGTGGCAAACTTAATCATAACTCATATGGATGCATGGAATGTGCAGCAGCTAACAGGGAATTGTGCTTTAAAAGTGCATGCAAAACGAAGTCCATTCATGGGGCTAGGTGATAGCTCTATCCAAAGGCATCCATACAGCCCACTCTGGTCACGTGGGTAAAGCCAGTACAACAAAAGAAGGCGCATAAGTCTGGTGCTGGTTAGGATAGAGAGGATTTCTTTGTATCAAACTGTTGTATAAAAAACTTCTTTTATTAAATATACTTTAAAAGCACACAGAAAATCCAAAGGGGCAGAGCAGGGGGGTGCATGGCTCAACGCGTTTCGTGACTACAACGGTCACTTCATCAGGGAAAACAGGGAATTGTATCTGTCTGTAAGGATCATATTTTCAGCATTTCCTTAAACAGAAGTTAGTTTTTTTTTTAATTGCCTCTTCTAGTGCTAGGCTGCCCACACCAGGAGGGAGCCTCCGGGTGGGGTGGTCATGTTGAGGCACATGCCACAACTCACTCATTATGCACGTGCGTGTGACGTCAGCTTGTGAGACTCGCTAATTATGTGCATGTGCGCTATGCAAGATGGCAGTCCGCACCAGGAGCTCCCTCCTGGTATGGATGACCTGGCACAGGTTTTTTTTTTTAATTTTTTCTTTAAATGACTATTGTGTCCCCCAACCAGTCTGCGGGTTCTATTAACCTGCACCTCTGGTGGCATAAACAAATCAGGGTGACTGGTGCCCTTTAACACATTTGGTAGACTGTGTGTTTATATCGCAACAAATGGGAATTTATGATGTACAAATATACTACAGTATAAAAAATACACTGTCAATAACATGTCACATGTTGCTCGCGTGCATCCATTTAAAAAATTCTCTTTTCACTGGCAGGAATCGTGTATGCAAAATCTTTGCTATCTTTTTTGTGAAAAGTAGTATACTGTAGCTGTTCTTAAGATGTGTTTGTGTTTGGGCAAATGTCAGCCTGTGCTGCAGTTTAAACTCCTGCAGATGATTTCTATAATGTATGTTGAACTGTAAAGTTAATTGGTAATATTAATCTTTAGTTAATATCTGAATCATACTTTAAAATGAGTCCATGGAGAACAACTGAGGCTCTTTGTCTTCTTCTCAAGGGCAGCTGACCTTCTCATCGCCAAAAAGTCGAACCACTTGCCAGCACATATGACTACAGACTATTACATTAATCTATTTAGCCGCTGAACCAGCTGCTTGCATGTTTTTAATTATCTTATTAGATGAAATAACATTGACCTATAAAATAAAAATCAAGGTGAGTTATTTTGTTAACTTTTAGTTTTGGATGTTATTTTCCAAAATACATCATAATGGCTTATCAATTATTATTGTAAAGAAAGCCATTGAAGTTGACATTTCAGTTTGGCTTATAAAAGAGCCTGTTTCCTGAAGGTCTTCTGCATTTTCCAGTGATTAAAGTTTAATGTAACAGTTAAAACTGTAGTGTCCTAGCTGTTAATGTAAATGTTTGCTTTATGAGAGATTATCAAGAATTGCCGTGCAAGCAGCTGTCTCCATTACTTGTGTATCTTTTACCTCTTGAGCTCTTGATGAGGGTAGAATCAAAATTGTCAGTCGGTGTTAACGACAATCTTTGTTAAATCAGCCGTATATCCCTGATTTTATATTATGCATTTACTACCTGCCTTATGTATAACCCAAATTCATTCCAAATGATGTCTATACAGTTTTCTTGTAATGCTAATAACGCCCAATCGCTGCGTGTGCAAGGCCAGTCCCAAGGTACAGCCCCCAGTCCAATAGGGCCCAATTATCAGGCGCACAAAAATTATACTCCAAAAATGTTAAGTTCAGTATAAAAAAATCAATATTTATTGAATACAAAATTTAAGAGTAGGCATACTGACCCATTGACAGTTTTCTTATTTGCAAATGCAAGTATACAATCTGCTATCCGGAATGCTTGGGACCTGGTGTTTCCAAATAACTGGTCTTTGGATCTCATGCATCATGGGGCACATTTACTAAGGGTCGAATATCGAGGGTTAATTAACCCTCGATATTCTACCATTGAAGTAAAATCCTTCGATTTTGAATATCGAAGTCAAAGGATTTACCGCATTTAGTTAGATCGAACGATCGAATTAAAAATTGTTCGATCGAACGATTAAATCCTTCGAATCGAATGATTTGAAGGATTTTAATTCATCGATCGAACGTTTTTCCTTCGATCAAAAAATGCTAAGAAAGCTTATGGGGAAGGTCCCCATAGGCTAACATTGGTGCTCGGTAGGTTTTAGTTGGCGAAGTAGGTAGTCAAAGTTTTTTTTTAAAAAGACAGTACTTCGACTAGCGAATAGTCGAACGATTTTTAGTTCGAATCGTTTGATTCGAAGGTCGAAGTAGCAAAAAAAAGCTTTGAAATTCAACGTTATTTTCATTCGAATCCTTCACTCGAGCTTAGTAAATGTGCCCCCAAGTGTACTAAAATCATATAAACATTAAATAAAACCAATAAGATTGCTTTGCCAGCTTAGTTTTGATGCAGCTCAATTACTGTCAAGTACTGTTCAAGGTGCTGTTTTATTATTAAGAAAAAGGAAATTAGTCTCAAATTTTTTGAATTATTTAATAGAAATCAAGTGTATGGGAGATGGCCTCCCATAATTTGGAGCTTTCTGGATAATAGGTTTCCAGATAAGGGATCCCTTACCTGTACTGTAGTTTTTTTCTATATTCTTTCTAATTATAGTAACTGTAATACTGTACACTATAGATTTCCAATGCAATGCATAATGTCTGTACCCTGGTAGTTGTCTCTGCTTTATAAAAACATCCAGAAACCCTAATGCTAACAGGTGAATTGAGCAGATTATCTTGAGACAGTTGGAATTCTTAGACATTATTTCAGCTAGCTCATTCAGTTGCTTAACTGTTTCACTCCTCTTGAGTCATCATCAGTGCATTAAAGGACATTAACCTCTAAGCATTTAGAGTTGGCTTAATAGCACTTGACTGACTTAGATGTCATTAAATCCCTTGCTTTAAGTGCACTTATAAGTTCTCCTGAATAATCTTTGCTTAATAAACAGGCATTCCCCACAGAACCACAGTTAGATAAGGGACAGTATGACTTTCTAATACACAGTGCTTTATCAACCACTATCCCTGTTAGAGGAGAGATAATGCCATCTTATATGTTGTGTTATTCTGTGTGTTTAAGTAATAAATGGAGTCCTTTATTATGGTGATTCATATATGATATGATATTACATATTTGTTCTGGTGTGATAATGTTCTTTCTCTCTGCTTATTCATATTTTCAAAAAATGCGTTTGATTTATCTAGTGCCTGTATAGTTGTTTCTGCCTGTTCTTATTGTCTTAGCCATGCAGTAGTTACTGACTCTTGTACTTAGGGATTTGTGTACACAACAGATATATGCACAGCAGACAAAGTGATATATGTGTAGTTGATAAGTGTCTGGGGTAAATGATGATGTTTGTGCAAATTTCTTGGTTACGGCTCCAAATTCAGCCTTCTTTCTTTAACATTGCTCATAACCAGTAGAACCCTATGCTAGCACTATAGGACCTTTTCATTTAATGTGGTTAAAACAGTACAGGTATAGGATCTATAAATTGTAATGCTTGAGTTCTGGAGTTTACTGGAGAAGGGATCTTTCTGTAATTTGAATAACCATACCTTGCTTCCATGCTAAAATTATTTACATATTAAATAAATATAATAGGATTGCTTGCCACCAAATGGATTCATGATAGTCAGTAACCAAGTACTTAGATTTTAAGCTCTACAGGGCAGGGACCTCTTTCCTACTGTTTCTTTTACCACATAGCACTTAAGCTCTGTCCGTATATGAACTATGTATACTGTGTATATTTATTGTCTGACTTGTCCTCCTTGTGTGTACTTCAAAAATAACCACCAGCTTTGAGGCCACTGGGAGCAACATCCAAGGGATTGGTGAGCAACATGTTACTCACGAGCCACAAATCGGGATCACCATCGTAGTTCCTACCGCTCTGACTATTACTTTAGGCAGTGATCCCCAAACAGTGGCTTATTTTTTGTTGCTCACCAACCCCTTGAATGTTACTCCCATTGGCCTCAAAACAGGTGCTTATTTTTGAATTCCTGCCTTGAATGCAAGCTTTAGTTGCATAAAAATCAGGTGTACTGCAAAACAGTCTACTGTAGGCTGCCAGTCCACAAATGTGCTACCAAAAGCCAATTACAGCCCTTATTTGGCAACCCCAGAAACTTTTAGCATGCTTGTATTGCTCTCCAACTTTTTTTTTTTTACATTTGAGCTCACAGGTAAAAAAAAAAAAGGCTGGAGAACACTTTTTAGACTGCATATCCACTTTGGAGCAACCAAATAGGCATCACAGTTTTTTTTTTTTATCACCCTATGAACTTTTTCATGTTTGTATTGCTCCCCAACTGCTTTTACAATTGAAAGTTGCTCATGGGTAAAAAAAAAAAACTTGGGGATTACTGCTTTAGGGAAATGTCCCATAGGTTTTCTTATTTTATTTATCACATTAGCTTTCTGTTTAAGTACTGCACTGAAGAATGCTTGCACATGTGATACGAAATAAGGACTTTTGTTTTTTTTTGATGAATGAATAATGAAAATGTGAAAAATAATATTTAGTAATAAAGTCATGGTCCTAAAGATTCAGTAAGATAAAGATGAGCTGTCTAATTATGCAATTGCATTAAAGAAATTTATAATTCAGGGTATTGCTAATTATAATAGGCTTGCTTAATAAGTTATTGATCACAGTTGTAAAAGACATTTCACTTTAATATGCCCCTTATACTCCACTATTATAAAATGGTAGCTAACTTAAGAAAAAAAATGCACCCAAAATAGATTATTTATTTTAACTTTTTAATGACCTGAAACCAAAACTGAACTGTATTTCTGTAGCTTGACCCCAAAAATCTGTCTGGCATATATAGCAGACACTGTTTTCACTGTAAAGTTTGCTAGTAAGATGCCAATTTTCTAGTGCTAGGAAATGTGCTGTTCTGGTGTATCAAGAGTAAGCATGATGATTCATTCCATATTCACTCTAATATGACAAATGAAATTGTCAACACTGTTGTAGAAATCTGAACAAGTGTTGCTGATAAAGAGTCTAAATAGCACATATGTAGGTTGCAAGTAAATAATATCCTTTAATGTTCAACAAACTTGTGTGTTCGAAGGCAAGGACTGAAATATCAAGTTACAGATGTCTAAGCTTACAGATGTTTTAAATTGACCACACACAGCAGGGAAAATCGGCATCATTTCGTATCATTTCATTTTGTACAAACTCAAGGTCAAAAGAATGCCGTAGCTACAGTTCATGTTAAAAGTATTTTATAATACAGTATGTATGTTTTACAGTATCTGGACCTGCCCAATATAGAACTCAGGTCTGTGCAGTAATTGATTGTTGAGCCACTTTGGGCTTTTGAAATTGTCTTTGTGACAAACTTCCCGTTTCCACCTCCTTTTTATAACCTTCAGCAGGTAATGGCTTAATTAAGGATTTGTACAGGTATAGGGCCTGTTATCCAGAATCCCCAGGACCTGGGTTTTCCCAAATAAGGGGCCTTTCTATAATTTAGATCGCCATACTTAAGGTCTACTAAAAAATAATTTAAACATTTGATAAAGCCAGTAGGATTGTTTTACCTCCAGTAAGAATTCATTATGCCTAAGTTAGGATTTAGTAAGTACAAGGTACTGTTCTATCATTACAGAGAAAAAATAATTTTACAAAATGTTAAATTGTTTAAAATGTAGTCTATGGAAGATGGTCTTCATAGCTTTATGGTAATAGGTTTCCGGATTACAGGTCTCATACCTGTATAATTCTGCCTTGCCCTGCTACCCGTGCTTGGTCATTAAGCTTGTTTGATGTGAACTACCTGATTCTCTTGTACACATTTTGATGTTTCTCATATTTGAAATTATTTAAGAAAGATTTTGATTTGGTTAATCTGAGTTCAGTGTAAGAAATTTTGCTTGAACATTAGCAGTAATTTTATTAAATACCATCATTCCACTCGGTCTTCACCCATTTAGGGGTGACCTCTAAAAAAAAACTCTAGAGAAAATAACTTGAACATATAGAGGGCAGATTCTATGACTTCTCAAATTTCCTATCCTGTAAATAATCAAAATACACAATAACATTGTGTTAAATTTCATTTTACAGTTAAGCTTTGCACAGTATTCGCCTAGTCCAACATATTCCTGCGCCCTGAGAAAATCCTGCAAATTACAGCAACAAAAAGCACTTCTAATAAAATCAATGGAATATTTGAAACTCAATTTAAATGTCTAGCCTTTAAGTCAGCAATATCTTTGGCATCTTATAAGTAAAAAGCATGACCTGAACAATAGAATGGACAAGAAATAAGCTATCATAAAATAATGGGTCATTGTCTAACATTCTGTACACTATGAATGGTAGATTATTACAAGGACACCAACATTTATAGAGCCTTACATTTATAAAGCCTTACATTTAGCAAAAGCCCTCCTCCCCAGTGATTGAAGCTTTCCTTCTTCTTTAAATAAAATGTGTTTTATTATGTATTGGTTGCATTTGAGGAAGCATACATACATGGTACATACATGACAGGCTTGAATCGCTCTACTAGACCTGTGCACTGCTTGCTGTACAAACATCACAGTAACAACATTACTCTCTGTCGTAGGTTAAATGGTAATTAGAGAGCTCTGTGACGCAACACTATGGGGTATATTTTAGATGATTTGTAAAATGAAATTCCCCAGTGTAAAAAGCTGTGTGACATAAATGCCGAATTTATCAAGGTGTTATATTTTATTCCATGCGAACGCCAGATTTAACACCTTTATTTTACACCACTTAGAACCCTTGTAAGAAAATTCCAACGTAAATGGTTCAAATAAAAAAGCATGTTAAAAAAATTAAATTTTTACACTTTTTTTTTAACATTGTGATGCCTGGCGATGTGTGGTGTATTGTTCCGCCATGTTTTACACAACGTAATAAATCTCTCCTATGACCGTAAAGGGTCCATTTATCATCCTGTGTAAAAAGGGGAGTGAAACATTACGGGTGGTGTTGCCCATAGAAGCCAATCAGATCTTGATTGGTTGCTCTGGGCAACATCACCGGCAATGCTTCACTCCACTTTATACACATCATGATAAATAGGCCCCTAAGTGTGCTTGTGTAAAATCTTGCTCCTAAGTCTAAGAAAAGTATACTCACAATCCACTTAATTGTAAAAGGGATTGCTCTGCACGCTCTATGCTAATTTTTTGTTGCACTTTAGAGGAATATTGTGATGGACTGTAGAGTTGCAGCCTGTGATTGCATAGCTGAATGCATTGTTATACTTCATTTTAATAAAGTTAAAGATCCCAAATTTCCACTTGGTAATATATAAAGACATCTCTGCCCTGACTATACTCAATGGTTTAAGCCTTGTGTGATTCAGTGTTGTAATAAATATTTATCCAAAATTTCACACCTAATTCACCTACAGGCTTTGCCTCGTCTCCATGGAGAGAACATAGTTTAGGAACCTATGCATTATATCCTGATTAGAATAGCAAAATTACATTTGGGGCAGATCATTAAATAAAGTTTTTTTCCCCCCTCATTTAAACTACAAATTCTATTCCCTATATGACACATTTTTCTCAGATTCATAAAAACTTGTTTGTTTGTTTTTTGTTCTTTTGCTTTTGGGTGTTTTTTTTTTTTTAAATATTGACATCCTATTTCCCAAATCATTTTTCAAATGTTAGTTTTTCTTTTATCAACATTTTTTTTTTGAAATGGCAAAAAGTATTATTACCTGTGGCCCTAATTGATACAAGCCAGTGAAGCCAAGCAAGAAAAAAACTTTCAATACAACTAGTATCAGTACATTAAAGATGTTGGGCTATGGCAAAGTGTACCAGATACTCTTTACATACAATAACTGTCTCTGCTTCCAATGCTGACTGTACTTTTATTAATGGAAAAGCTGCATATTTCTGCTACTTCAAAGCAGCACTTAGTAATAACTGCAATGCCTTAAAAAAATTATGAAATAAGCATCAATCTTATTCAAAAGTGGTATAGTGCATTCTTTTAATTAAAGGGACAATAAAAACCTTTGCAACTTTCTTTTAACCTACTATATTGCCATAATTTATGTCTCCTTACATTGTCTTCAGCAGCACATTTGGGACCCGTGTAATCAAGCTACATTACCGCTAGATTGAATTGAAAATAGTAGAAATGTTGTCATGTCCTAACGTTCCATCTGCTGTTGTCTGTCTAGAGAGCATACACAGTCCAGCATAGCAATACTGGCAAGAAATGTTTATCATCAATATTTTAGATATTTTATGTTTCAATACTGGATAGAACAGATGTCTAAGGTGGGTGTGCCCTCTGTAACTACATGCTCAAGCACTCATAACCATATATTTGTAAATATAAAGAACATGAAAGGTGCATTGCTGTAATTAAGTATGATAATCCATAACTATTGTTTGACAAAGATGTATAGTTCACTTTCTTTTGTAAGGTTATATGAAAAGAATACAACATTGGATCACAGATACTTGGCCAACAGACCCATCGCTCACTGACGTGTACGGTCAGCATAAAAAGACAGTAAAGCTTATTCTTATTTGTAGTTATACCATCCTACCAGCAGGCCTGGACGGGCAATCTGCTATAAGGTGCCATAGAAAGTCAGTATTTAGTGGGCTGATGGGGGCTGTTTGGTCCTCTGTGTGGGCTGATTGGGCCTCTGTTTACCTGAAATGCCAGGGCCTATTTTAATTCTCAGTCTACCAGCAATTGTGCAAAAATTATATACTAAACAAGTTGGATTTATTAATTTGCATAATAGTTATAATGAAGTGCTCTCATACACATGTAGCTGTTTGTACTGGGTGTGGGAGTTTGCCCTGCTTTGCTTTGTATAGTGGCAATTTCTGTTCAATCACTTTAGGCAAAAGCTCCCTGCAGTCTATCAGTCATCACTGGAACCATGTGCAGCCCTTGTTAAGCTCTCCTGAAAACTCTGACATTTGCTATGAAAGCGGCTTTACTGTCACTATCAAATATCACATTCAAGGGGTCCCTTCTCCCCAATTTCAATAAGGGGTTGGCTGCCTTTTGGCCCAATCTCTTTTCTGGGGCTTTCTTCTCCCAGGCTCCGTAATAGGAACTTACTTGTCATAGCTTCCCAGGGTCAGTTAGGTAAACTCCCCTCCATAGGTAACATAACCAGGACTTCCTGAGCTCATAGGGAAAATTAAACACATGGGTACCCTACAAATATAATAAGGATTTGGAGAAGGCTTTATAGCTATTTACTATAGCATTCAGCCCTTATCATAAACATGAAATTGTACTAATCAAATGAAGCATTTATAGAGAAAAATGAAAAACTGAACAGAAGAGTCCTTTGGTTCCTTCAAATGTCTAAATCACTGAAGATTCTGTTTAGCTACAATATGTTGGTAGGCGTCATAATTAAATGCATTCAGTTGGTTATAACTGTTCTCAAAGTTTTAACGGTATCTTCCATGTTTCCACGTTTCTATTTGATTAAGTGTACATTTTAGTAAATCGTCCCAGAACTAATCTTAGGTAGGTTAATTAAGTATTTAATAGAACAATTCCTAATTCTTGAACACCACTGTCACCACTTACCTTAAACAAGAAAACTGGTGACAGCTTAATTATAATCATTTTCATTTGTTTTCAGTATATATTCATAAAATGCATATATCATATTTATTGAAATGCTAATTATGTTCAGCCCCTTAACTATAACACAATATTGATATATGTTGTTCAGTTCAGAGAGGCCATTGTAACATTTATAATAAAGAACTGCCTTTAGAAAATTTTCTGGGAGAAAGACATGGGTCAGACTTTGAGCATGGTCTAACACATTCATTTCATGGGTTGATTAGCAAGGTATGGTATCTGTTATCCAGAATGCTCGGGACCTGAAACCTATATGAAGGACCTTTCTGTAATTTGGATCTTCATACCTTAAGTCTATTAGTAAAACATGAAAACATTAAATTAACTTAATAGGCTGGTGTTGCTTCTAATATGGATTAATTATATCTTAGTTTGGATCAAGTACAGGTATCCATTATCCGGAAACCCGTTATCCAGAAAGCTTCCAATTACGGAAAGGCCGTCCCCCATAGGCTCCATTTTATAAAAGTTATGCAAATTTTTAAAAATGATTTAATTTTTCTCTGTAATAATATAACAGTAGCTTGTAATTGACAGTAAGCTGAATAAATCAATATTGATGGCAGAAAATCCTGGGTTTTGGTTTAATAAAAGTTTACATTATTTTTAGTAGACTTAAGGTATGAAGATCCAAATTACGGAAAGATCTGTTATCCGGAAAACCCCATGTCCTGAGCATTCTGGATAACAGGTCCCACACCTGTACAAGGTACTGTTTATTATTACAGAGAAAAAGGAAATCGTTTCTAAAAATTTGGATTCATTGGATAAAATGGAGACTATGGGAGACGGCCTTTCCGTAATTTGGAGATTTCTGGATAATGGGTTTCTGGATACCTGTATCTTCTTTTAATCATTTCATTTTCATATAAAATGCCTGTATTATATCTAGATTCTTATATTTTTGCAAAGATAGGTATTTCTAATATTAAGGAAGCACTACTTTTAGAAAAAAACGTCCGCATCTGGAAAACATTTTTAAAAAAGGTTTTTGCTGTTGTTCCTGTGTTCAGGTTTAACCAATGACCTTGGATTTTTGTTCCATACGTTCACGAAAAAAGGAAACAAATATGAGTTGGCTTGGGCTTTGTCACTGTGCTCTGTCAAGCTGTTGATATGTCATTTCTGGCATTTAACTGAAAGGAAGACAGAAAAGAATATAAGTCTAATTCTTTTGTTCAAACTCTGCAAATGGTTTGGGACAATTAATTTCCAATCATTTCCCAGAAGAGCAGATTTACTTGTATATTAATGAGGCACAGGTGTTAGGCCCCTTGTGTCTCTGTGCCTGGGAGGCATATTTGGCTTGTTTATCTAGTCAGCCATAGGTACCGCAAGGTGCTCAAGCTTGGCTTTTAACAGTTTATACAGAGAAGCTTAAACAATTTTTGATGCTTTTTTATTTAAATTTGCCAGCACCTGTTAAAAATTTAAAGCCGTTCATGTAGAAATAAGTGCAAGTGGTTCCAGTGGTAAATAGCACTAAAAGTTAAATAATGCAGTCCTCTATTATGTTTAACAGCCCAGTCTGCCATTAAGGAGAAAAGGAAGGTTCATTTAAGCAAATATTTTACTGAGAAGCTAATAGTTATTAGCTTGAGTTGCTCTCAGATAATTCTGTCGGTGTGTCTATATCTGTGAGCAGAAATACCGTCGCGCTCGTATTAATATTCATTTTTCTTGTTTATTCACTGAACTGCAGTACCAACATTTTCTCGAAAATGGAATAGCCTCCATAGGCATTATGAATTTCAGTAGCTGGCATAATTATAGCGATCTACATATTCATTAAATCCACAGAAGAAATGTGTCCAAAAAGACAACCATGCGTTTCAAAACTGTACTTGAATAAAATCAGTGTGAAGACTTTAAAAAAAAAAAATGAATTTACTATTTAAAAATGATGTTTGCATTCAATTTGTTTGTTAAAGAGAGTCTGCTGCTTTAATATGTTTTCTTAAATGTAATACCTTTCTGTTTGTAGCAAGGAATGGGAGGAACTCTTTGTAAACAACAATTATTTGGCAACAATACGTCTGAAAGGGATTAATGGACAGCTGAGAAGCAGCAGGTTCCGGAGTGTTTGCTGGAAGGTAAGTAGAAAATATTTATTTATAGTTTGCGGTTGCGGTGTATCAACATTTTACCTGATGCGCCTGAAGATTACTGATGCAGTCACAGGATTTTCCAGACGACTAGATCTTCTGTTTCACACTCCTTTATTATTATGTGCAGGATATTTTGGTAATCAAGCTGAGCTGCTTTTAAGCCCTATGGTAATTAAAAAAAAAGAGGGGGAGGGGGAGTACAAAAACATTGGGGTTTCACAATCCATAAAGGGATACCAACACAAATACAACATACTCTTAATTAAAGGGAAAGTTGAAATATTGATATGCTGACAAATCTTGCATTGCTCACCCTCATGTCACCCTTATGGTAAGATCAAGCTAAGCTGCTTTCCCATAATCCTTAAATTTTGTTTTTTTAAATGATTACATAGTATGCATGTTTAAATGTTCTATGAAATGGAATGCCTTTTAGCTAATGCCCGCCAAAATGAAGAGTCAAAGGTTGGTTTCACCATTGCTGTTGTATTCAAATACAGCAAAACTGCAGAGCTCTGGACCCCAGGGAATGTCTGGTGATTGGGTGAGCAGGCTCAGGGTAACAACAACCACACCAGATAACATGTCATCAGACATTCAATGGATGTTATAATAAGGGGTTATCATACCTTTGCTGGGGTAAAGCTTAATATTAAGTTATTCATTTTCATAGAAATCATTTTACAGTATGATTACGTTTTTCATTTTACCTGAAAACAATATGGCTTTGTATCGCCCTAATTATCTATTTATTTCTTGGGATAAGGGCACTTGTGACATTATTTAAAAAGAAAATGTCCCCAAAAGCTTTTCAGCCAGTGCCGGCTTTCTATTCTGTGGCTCTTTCTGGCCTGCATCCGAAAATGCTATATCGTTGATAGGGTCACTAAGCCTGACAGCCAAAAAAAAAAATTCCCTGCAAAGCCTTCAGTTTTATCATGATTCATATTTTTATTGCTTATATTTCTACTACAGCTCAGCGAGCATGTAAATAATTCAGAACCACCAAATATTATAAATAAGACAAATTGAAAATTAACATTGGCTACCTTGGTTTTATAGCATGCTTAAAGTTAATTTTAAAGTGAACTAAATAAGGCTCTCGTCCATTTTATCAGTCTATCTTCTTGCATTAGTGAACATATATTTTCTACTGGTAGCAGTCTGTATATTGTTTACATGTGCATTATGATTAACTTTGCCATTCATGCTATTTCACCTCTCCACCCCCATTTTCTTGTGCTATGGCCAGGTCTTTATCTTGCCTTATTTTCACAGTATTATTCAGGGTGACATCAGGGTGTGGGTATTGTTGGGGTGTGGGACTGGACTGAGTCAAATTTTGACCAGAGGAAGGAAATCCGGCCAGGTGGTGCAAAATTTCATAACTTACTTTAAAACATATGTTTAAACTTATGTAGTTTATGTAACTTCTATAACTTATATAGAAGCTTATGTAACTTGCATAACAAGCAATCAGATCATCTTGATAGGGACAGGCACATATGTAGGTATGTACTGTTTAGACTCAGGGCAAACTAATCAACAATGAATTGACAATGTACATTAACTGAGCTAGTTTTATGAACTACTTATTATAGAGTAACATCAACTGTGATCTATTTGCTAATTTAAATTATATTATTTATCTCCTGCGTGAACTTATGAGAAGTGGATTGACTTGTCATTGGGCCCACAGCAAGATCACTGGGTCACCTAAACTTTAGGAACAAGACAGAAATCTTTAACTTACAAAGTTACAATCCTTCTCTACAGCTTTCTGAAATCATTCTTGAGAATGTCCCCTTACCTTGTCAACTTCTCCCAATAAGCTATTCGCTGTACTACACTCTGGACCTGGAAAACATGACACAGTTAAGAGCGTAGTGTCCTGACAACAAACTTCATATAACCTAAATATAAAAACCTCAGTTACTGCAATCTGTTTTAGATTCATAATGCTCCTCTCCCTCTTGTATTGCTCCCCAGGTTGTCCAGAAAGCTAGTTTGCTCCATACATATCCATCCCCAACATCTCTCCTCAATTTGCTGTGTAGCTATTTAATTTGCTTTACTAAACTTTTCTGTTTTTTATGTAATAATTATCTTTGTTGGCATCAAAATCCTGTACCAAGGCAGGACAGTGAGACTAGTGAATTGCATAGCTAACTAGAATTTCAACCTTAACAGTAGATGACTGCTGCCCTGTAAGAAAGGAAAGGGTCACCTAATTTATTAGAGTGGAAATATTTTCTGAATTGACTTAAAATTTTCCCCGTAGTGACTTCTTTTCTAAACATTGCACATTGGTTTTCCTGCTCAAGTACAAACTTTTTTTTTTTTTTTGATTATACTGTCCTTTTAATGCTTCGATCAGATGTAAAATTAGACTTCATAAACAAATAAATGTACCCAATAAAGCTTTCATATTGCATATTCCAGTAGCATTAACAAATCATAATAATTAAAACCCTATGTTTATCTAATAAATATGTGTTAATCTTCTCATTTTCTGTACTCTAACATTTCTTAAAAGCAAATTTATTGGCCACAAGTACCTAACTCTGCAGAACAGGTGACCGGAGTGCAATATAACATTCTGACTTCCTACAGTAATTATAGGAAATGAATACCATAAAATTATTTAGAGGGAAGGATACATATTGGTAAAGTCACAATTCAGTTTTATTGTAATTAATATGCTAGCTTGTAACAGAAAATGGAAATAGGAGGGAAACTTGAAGTGCTATAGCAGTCTTATGAGGTTAACTCATCCCCTCCATTTGCTATTTACTTATAGAATATTACATAAAAGTTACCCGGGCAGCTGCAAATATCATTTTGTTTCAACTGCATGTATTGTCTGCATGAGAGCCATAATGTAATAACGATACCTGTTAGTTCAATATCAAAATGCAGTGATGATCCTTTTTTATCCTTCTTTATTGTACAAATGATTCATTCAGGGATAATCCACATCACAAGAAGAGGGGAAAAGACAAGATAACAAAGCAGCCAAATTATTTCAAAATAAATCCTTTTATGAAAGCTTTTTTAGAGGGGCAGTATAAACCTAAATACACCTTTGCAAAAAATAAGCTTGATAAATATAAATTGTGATCGAAAAATGTAAAATTCTGTGTTTTTCTAATTATTTGCCATTATAATGCACTAATGGAGAATGTTTTTAATTGAACTCACTACACCATCTCCATCTGTAAATAGGGTAATTTATTCAAATGGAGAAAAGAAACCCTGAATAAACAGACCCTTCCCTTTGCTTAGATGCAGACTTTAAAATAAGGAGCAACACATTATACAAAGGGTTGGACTGGGGTTTTGTTTAATCAGTTTCTACTTTGCTGACAGAACCAGGAAGTGGTTTATTTCTAACAGGTTCCAATCTTCTTTAGTATATGGAATAACAAAAAACATCAATGTTAATTAAAAGAATTTTAAGCTTTTGTAAACAATTTTGCTGGATTATAATAGAATGTTACAGCCACTCACTTTATCTGCAGACAGTAATATATATATATATATATATATATATGTGCTATTAATTTGGTGTGAAACCTACTGTCAAAATATGTTGATAGTTTTTTTTTTGCAAATTCTATAGCCGCACCAGGTGCTATATAAGAATCTAACATGTAGTTTGGATAGGCTATTTGGTTTTGTACCAGAAAACATTATTTCTGCCAAAGCTCACGTTGTGTCCTATCCCAATAGCCATATCTTTGTTATGTTTATATTGTGCAAAAAGTATTTACTTTAACTCTGCCCCCCATATACACGCACACAGCTGCAGAACATGTGACAATGACATTTTGCTATAAAGCTACTGCATGGAGATAAAGAATAAACCTTAACTCATATATCCTTGTAGTGTAAACCATTGCAAAAATCTTAGGGATTTTTGTCTTCCCTTAAAGAAAGTCCATGCAAAAAATGGAATTATAGCATTTCTTAAAAATAGTCAATGTTTTTAAAGGTGGTATGTATAAATATAATTGACGTTGGAAGCAGTTGAAAGCCTTTCTATTATCTTCACCCTTTGCTGGATTACAGAAACCACATAGAAGAAATCAGCTCTTCTCCAGCCTAAAACAAGTTGTGGGTGGGTGGGAATCCTGTATTTCAGTAGGGGCCCCAGACAGACTATATTGTATGATTCTGGCATGTTGGGTTCTGGGCAGGTATGGGCATAGACATGTTTTATTTATTTTTTAATTGTTTGTTTTTATTGTTTTGTTTTATTGGAATCTGGCTTGGAATGGCACATAGGGGCATGGTCAAATAACCGCCCAGAATCAAGGGTAGCAGTGGCTAATAGCTTTTCCCCCTGAGGTGCAGCCATACTACTACTAAGTAGTAAAGAACACAATGCTTTGTGATGACAACTCTGCCTCCTGCCAAGATTTCCACAATGCATGTCCTCTTAATCACAGAACATGCAAGGGGTTGTCCATAATGGAGTCTTGGTTGGATAAGAGCTGACTATCGATACAATGTTTCAATAGAACGAGTAGGATAGAAACAGATATATACTGCTTTTATTACGAACTGCATTTACAAATAAGTGTTACATTTCTGTATTAATGTATTAGAAATTCACATTTTCTTAGATTATGCAAATGTTTCTTCTGTGTATTATTTTTGTGAATGTTAGCAATGTGTAAAGATATCCCTTTCCGTGCCTCTCACATTATAATTTTTTTGCATCATGTAGTCTTTACCAACGATGTGCATTTATTTTCATTTTTTATTTGTAGCTTCCCTTGATAATAAGTGTCCTTTTCTAAGCCTCTTTCTAACGCATGTTCATCTCTATTGGCAGCTGTTTCTAAATGTTTTACCCCAAGACAGAAGCCAATGGATAAGTAAAACTGAGGAGTTAAGAACACTGTATGAAAAGATTAAAGAAATAGTAAGTGATATTTCATAAGTGCTCAATGTACTTCATAAAATATTTGTTTAGGAAAAAATACAATAACATTTTTGTTGTTAATTTTAGCATATTACAAATCCTCGAAAAGCTGCTGGCCAGCAAGACTTAATTATAAATAATCCCTTGTCACAGGATGAAGGGGTAAGTAGGCTTTTTCATTACCACTACTTACTTGGTATCATATGTCTTATGCTGATAATTTGTGATTAATGGCAGAAGGGCTCTGAATTTGAAATGCAGATATATTAAAGTGAATGTAATGTTTGTCTCTCATAGAAAATGGAACGAAATATTCACACAAAGACTCATTTTCTGTGGATATATGTGTGACTTGTTGAGTGTCTGTGTGTTGGTTGCGTTTGCTACGATGAACACATGCATTTATGGATGTTTTTGTGAGTATAAATATTGCACTCACTGGGGTATTGTGCTGAGCAGCATATGAAAGATATATATATATATATATATAGATATAGATATATATAGATATATAGATAGAGATAGAGATATATATATATTCATGCTGGAATCAGCAACACAAGTGAAACTGTCAGTGACTCACAGCATGAGTATGTTGGTTGCAGCCAGGGGAATAATGTTAGGCTGAACGCACAAATATACATTTTAATACAGAAACAACTTTAAAATATATTAGAGGCATATTTAATACATTTCTGCTGAAATTTAGTGGATTATTTTGAATAGAGATGTTTCTTATTTTAATAAGAACCAAAACCTTTTGTGATGCATAGTGCCTGCATGTCTCCAACGTTACTCCTGTAACTATTCATCTTTTATGACTTGCTATCACCTCTCTGTCCATCACATATCACTGGCACAGAATTTCTGCATGTTTTATCGGTTTGAGCGGCAAGTGAGGTACATTTTAACCCAAACACAAAAGAACGCAGGTGGAACCATATTTCTAAGCTTATGCATTGCCCCTGGCTACAACTAACACACTCATGCTGGGAGTCACTGCAACGATATATGAATAAAGGAAGGTTGTCTGAGCAACATTGGGGCAAAGTCTTTACGGTGAGTTTGCAGTACTTTTTATACAAATTGTCTCCATGACAATATGCATAATGTACATCAAGTCTAGTCTAATAGGCTTTAGCTCCACTTGTATTTTAATAAAATTACAAATAAATTGCTTTTTAGGAATGTATACCAGGAGTGGATGATTGAGTTGCAGTGTGAAGTTATGCAATATTATGTAGGACTGTGTACGCCATAATGTCATTTACATTTAAGGTTATTTAAAGGTACAAGAAAAAGAGCCAAATGTTTCTATTACTATCATGGGACATTAAAGTGGCATAATATACATATGATAATTAGTTAGAAACTTGTTTTACATAACATCCTTTTGAAAAAAATACACAATTAAACAGTTTTCCATGTAAACAGGTAACTCCTGTGACTACAGCAGATATAAAATGTGACTCAAAGAGATGATACTGAGCAAGATGGAAGACTTAAGGTGGCCATACACGGGCCGATAAAAGCTGCCGACAGACCGTGTCGGCAGCTTATTGGCCCGTGTATGGGGGCCCCCGACGGGCTTCCCCGATCGAGATCTGGCCGAAAGTCGGCCAGATCTCGATCGGATGGGGTTAAAAATCCCGTCGGATCGCGGCCGCATCTGTTCGTTGATGCGGTCCCGCGATCCGACCGCCTGTTTGTGAGAAATAGGATCCGATCGTTGGGCCCTAGGGACCCACGATCGGATCTGCCCGATATTGCCCACCTTGAAGGTGGGCATATCGGATGGAGATCCGCTCGTTTGGCGACATCGCCAAACAAGCGGATCTATCCGTGTATGGCCACCTTTACTCAAACTTATATTGTAGTATTGGCCTACCGTGTCTCGGTCCTATATACCATACCAACTACTGAGCTCCTATCTGATAGAAGCTGGTTATATATTAGGATCATATGTGAATTGGTGAACCTTATAGACAAGGGTGTTTTGAAGAGGTTTCTGGCATTATGAAAGGAGCAGCCGTTTCTGGGAATTATATGTGGGGCTTTTTCTAATATTATGGTTGTATTTACTTTGTAGAGCCTATGGAATAAGTTTTTCCAGGACAAAGAACTAAGAGCAATGATTGAGCAAGATGTCAAAAGAACGTATGTATTGAAGATCTTCTTTTCCTTTAGTCCCAGAACTACTTCTCCATCAATATATCAGAGCTCTTATTTTTTTATTTATTTATAGTGCAGGCCTGTATTAAGCCAGAATCTCATTTTGTTGTCACTGTGCCTATTCTTCAATAAACAAACTAAAGTCACTGTGTGTACGCTGTCAGGTGGAAGGAAAATAGCCTATGCTTTATAGTAGTGTAGTAATTGTATGATAAAGGTTGCAAAATGGTGATCATGATACTGGTAACCCGGGATATGCCATGTATTTTAAAGGAGAAGGAAAGGTTAAAACTAAGTAAGCCTTATCAGAAAGGTCCATCAAAATATACCAGTAAACCTCAAAAGTAGTGCTGCTCTGAGTCCCCTGTCAAAAGAAACTGCATTTCTTTCCTTCTATTGTGTACACATGGGCTTCTGTATCAGACTTCCTGCCTTCAGCTTAAACCTCATTGCCCTGGGCAAGAGCATGCTCAGTTTGCTCCTCTTTCCCCGCCCCCCTCCCTTCTCTACTGTAATCTGAGCCCAGAGCAGAGAGAGACTCAGGCAGGAAGTGATGTCACACCACGTTAATACTGCAGCTCCTATCCCAGAGAGTTTCTAGAGCTTTTTACTCCGGTATGGTAAAACATTATACAGAATAAATATAGCATTCTAGCTTGCACTATTGCAGCTAATCAATTGGTAATAAAATGCCTCCGTAGCTTTCCTTCTCCTTTAAAGGGGTGGATCACCTTTAAGTTAACTTTTAGTATGTTATAGAATGGTCAATTCTAAGAAACATTTTAAATAGTATTCTTTATTTTTTATATTTTTTTTATTATATGCCTTTTTCTTACTATTTCTAGCTTTCAAATGGGGGGTCACTGAACCCATCTAAAACAAATGCTCTGCAAAAATACACATTTATTGTTAATGCTGTTTTATATTACTCATCTATTATTCAGAACCTCTCCTATTCATATTCTAGTCTCTTATTCAAATCAGTGCATGGTTGCTATTGTAATTTGGACCTTAGCAACCAGATTGCTGAAACTGCAAACTAGAGAGCTTCTGAATAAAAACCTAAATAACTCATTGAATATGAAAAAAAAAACCTAAATAACTCAAAAACCAATTGCAAATTGTCTCAGAATATCATACTCTGAAATGAAATAATAAGCTAATTATCTACCTTGCAGGGACCAAATATGAAGTAGCTTTGCTTGCCCTGTTTGCCCTGTTTAACTAAAAAAAAAAACTGATTTTTCATGATTAAAACAAAAGGCAAAAAGTATGTTCAGCTCAAGCCCCATTCAATAAAGTCATGCTGAACAAAGGGGTGTACTGCCAGTTGATGTGCCACACATTACTTAAGTGTTTACTTTATTGAGCTTTGTTGTGGATCTTATCTATATTTATGGATATGTACTATTTATGTCCGTTTAGATTCCCTGAGATGCAGTTCTTTCAGCAGGAATATGTAAGAAATTTGCTTACTGACATCCTTTTTTGCTACGCAAGAGAAAATGAACATTTACTGTATAAACAGGTAAGCTATATATTATACAAAATAACATACAAGTCTGCAATGGTTTCCTCCCACACTCCAAAAACATACAGGCAGGTTAACCTAGTGTGTGTCAATTTGACAGGGACCTTAGATTGTAAGCTCGGTATGTATCCTCTCTGTAACCAGTAATTGGTCAGAATTGGTCCTCAAAATTTATCCGAATTATCCTTTCCTATGGGCCACTTCCCATTCACCAATATGAGCCTCCGGGAGGGTCAGGTAGCCCTACAGTTTGGGGAATACTGACCTAGTGAGTAACTAGTTTATGAAAGCGCTCGTCCTACCATTGCTTGCGTTTATTGTCTATCAGATTTGGCAGCCTGTCAGATGGGAGATGCAGAGTTAACTGCCTACATTCTTGGCATTATTGGTTTAGGTCTTGTCTTGCCAAACCATTGTAATGCTTGAACTGGGTATTCTGGAACACACACAGGCAAATGGTCTAATAATCTTGCACAAAATAAATGGCTCATTATATATAGAAAAGTAGCAAGCACAGAATTAGTATAAGTCTTCATTGAATGTTTTGCAATTCACAACCATCAAAGCCGTAGAGAAACCTAGGGAGCCTGCTAGCAGAGGCTAATTTTCAAGTTAATGTCGTTTTCTCCATATTCCTTTTCAACAGAGAACATGGGGGAAAAGATACTAAAGAAGTTTGTGAAATCAAATTACTCTAACTAAGCAATAAACAAGTTAGGAAATGCATATTTCCTAGCTATGTTAACAACAATGTGGAAAAAAAAGAATTGTTAAGCTAAATAAAAATTAACGATGAGCAGTTTTTAATATAAATTTTCATGGTTGTAATTATTCAGCGGTGTCCATTCCCACAGTGTTAAGTGAATACACCCCAGGCATGTCAAGCATTGAAGTGAGAAACCGCGTATAATTTTCAACAAAGTCTGTCATTTACTGAACTAGAAAGTAATATTATTACTGGGTAAGAATTAAAACAGCTTAATTACCCCCTGCCTGGGTTTGATATCTTAAAGATGCCTTACAGAGAAATAACACCTTTCTGCATAAGGAATGAATATTTAACTTGATAACATTGAAAAGGAAAGAAAAACTAAAGTTTCCTCACAAGCTGTTAAGGCTATTATTTTGTACTAGGTGACACCCCGTTTAACATAGACCATATTGTTAATAGTTATGGGATTTTATTGAATTAATGAGACTCTTATCATGTAGTAGGATGTCTTGCTGAGTTAATTGAAACTGCACAGATTACATAAATGGTATTAATGAACTTTGACTGCCTGATGCGTATGCTTTAATAAAGACTGCTTGGTGGGCTAAATGAACATAGGCATATAAAGAACAGGTTCAATTTTGTAAGCCTACAGGCTGTTGACAAAACTTTGCTTCTTTTATTTCATTGGATGGCATAATTTTTGTTGCGGGTGTAGTTTCTAAAGTGCTGTTAGTGAACAGGAATAAAGGATTTAAAGGTGCTTGTATGCAGTGTGTTAAGTAAGTAGCAATTTTTTTTTAACAAAGCTGTCACTTTTTCTTGGATTTCTTCCCCTAAAGTATTACATTGGAAACCCCTATACAGTGTCGCCACTGATGCCTTTATGGAAAAATCTGTTTTGCAAAATGCTAATTTGTTTATGGACATAGACCACTTCTATAAACATGTAATGTGTGCAGTTATGCTCTGTCTTGTACTCCTTGATATATGAAGAAAAAAGGAGATCTAAACGACTAGAAACACAGATTGCTGGAGTGTACGGGGGCAGTATCAGGAATTGGGTTTTAGTTCTTCTAGTGCATTTGTTTGCCCACAGAAAATATTATTTTATTATTATACATCTCTATTACTCTTAATAGTATGTTATAAGTCACAGATGACTTCTAATAATTATGCTGACCCTATCTATCTATCTATCTTTTTGGCTAAACCATTGGGGTTTGACCCTAACTCTGCTATTGCTCCAGACTGCTTATGGATATTACTCTTGGGTTTCATTCTCAATTTTGTTTCTTCCTCTTTTCTTCCTGTGTGGTCTAGTTTTCGGGGGCCCACAAGACCGTTTCAGCAGCTTATTTGCTTGTATATGGGGCCATTGATGGGCCCACCCAGCCTATATCTGGGCAAATATTGGCCAAATGTTGATTTTCACATTGAATCAAGGACCACATTGGCCCATTGATGCAATCCTTGATTCAACAGCTCACATTCAGTCTTTGTAATCCAATATCACCCAGTTCAGGTCAGGGGAAACATCCGCTATTTTGCGACCTTGCCAAACAAGCAGACCTTATAGCGTAGCCACCGGGCTAATCTTTTGAATAGGTGCCTTGTGACCATGTGGCCACTTTTCTATATTTCTGTTAATATTGCCCATGGGCTGGATATCCCAATTTCAGCTACTGTTTATTAAGGAATCTTCTTCTGTCGTCACTCAAGAACAAATTTGTTGTTGTTTGTGTGGATAATTTTATTACATTAATTATTGACAGAAATGTAGCTTGCCTGTCTATTAAGACTGAACCCTGCATCCATTCACTTTTACCTCTCTTTCTACTGCATATCAACTCTGACTGGCTTATAAGCAGTAGGGCAATTAGCCAAAAAACGTATTATCCAGCTACAAATTATGGGAAGGTTGTGTCTGATAGACTTAATTTTATGCAAATAATTTAAAATTTGAAAACATACTTCCTTTTTCTCTGTAATAGCAAAACAGTACTTTGTGCTTGATCCCAACCGAGATATAATTAATCCTTATTGGTGGGAAGCCAATCCTATTGGGTTTATTAAAAGTTTAATTTATTTTTTATTTTTTTGAGACTTTAAGGTATGGTGATCCAAATTATGTATAGTTCCTTTATTTGGAAAACCCCAGGTCCCGGGCATTCTGGATAACAGGTCCAATACCTGTACATGTCTGTGACTGTTCTCATTCATCCAGGTCAAAGCAGACTGGGATGCGGTGTTTATTAAATATCCTTCTAAGTTTTTCAGACACCCCAGAAATATATGGGAGGACCAAGTTCTTTCATCTGTCCTGCTTTCCACCTGCACTGGTAGTTTTGGTGGTGTTCTTTCTCCTTCCATAAATTTCTAGGGTTTCTGATGTCTGAAAAACTTAGAAGGATCTTTAATAAACACCGCATGCCAGTCTGCTTTAAACCCAGCAACACACTGAGGCAACAACTAGTTCACCCAAAAGACTCAATACCAAAGCATAAGAAGAGTAACATTGTGTATGCAGTGCAGCGAGGAATGCTCAGACTTATATGTGGGAGAAACCAAACAACCACTACACAAAGTTATGGCACAGGAGAGCCAGCTCCTGTAAGGGCTGTGTACATACATTTAAAGGAAAAAGGACACACGCTTGAAGATTGCCAAGTTCGCATCCTGGACAGGGAGGAGGATTGGTTCAAAAGAAGCGTTATATGTGAAAACACAAAAACCAAGATTGATAGGAAGCGGGGGTGCGGCATCTATTGTCTGCCACATACATTGTTGTTTTAGCACCACTACCTGGACGGTTTAATAACACCTCATAGCTCCAATCATACTAATACCATCAACACCTAACTTCATGAGGTCTCTGATCCAATGCTGGTTTTACTAGACAGATTATGCTAATTGGAGTAAGATTCCAGGGTATATATAACCATAAATATTTTTGTACAGGACATTCTCAATTGAGAAAGTCAGTCAGAAGACTAGCGAAAAGTCTTCAAGGAATAAAGAAAAATACAGCTAGCCCAGTTGATTTGACCTATTACTATAGATATTCCTGTACATATGTTTATTGACACATACTTATTTGTACCTTTGGGCAGAGTTTTGGATGTTTAAATATATTGGAATGAAAGATTTGATTGCTTCTTGTTTGAGCCACTTAAAAAATGATTCAAATGACTATAATCCCTTTGAGTTTGAAAACTCTAGTGGAGGATGGCAGCGCTTATATATTTCTCATAAAAAGAACTGTGTTTATTACGTTTAACCAGGAGTGTTTTCAGGACTGAAAAATCAGGAAAAAGAGTACTTTTTGGAGCTTGATTGGATGCAGCAAAAAAGTAAATTCTTTGGTTGCAGTGATCTGCTGGGAAATTCATTCAAGTAAATTATTCAGTTAGTCACATACAAAATTGCTAGTGCAACCTATGAGCCTGAGACTGAGGACCTGGTTTAATGAGGGTTTAAGCTCCTTTTAATTTCCATACACTGCACTCTATTATACATTATATTTTTGCACCCTAGCTGCAAACTACCGCTACTCCGTATCAGAAGCAACTATAGTACCAAGCCGGGTACAGTCATTCCTCCATGCATTCATTGAAACAGAGAGTGTATGGTAAAGCATATGCTTGGTTTATTTTTGTTCTTTTATGTGAATACATACATGTATTTCTGCTACATTTTTTTCTTAGATTAATGTTTCCTTGGAGCTTAGCAGAATCTCTAATGGAAAGAGGAAAATTGCACAAAAGGAATTAGGAGCTAGGCTAATCTTTTATGGTACTGTCTAATATATATATTTTAATAAAATATAAATGTTTTAATATTCTTTAATTGCTGTTCTTTCTCTGTAGAGTTAGATTACAATGTGTTCTTGATCTCAAAATAAGAGAGAACATATTTGTGTGTTTTACCAAGCTTTTTCATAAATAAAATATCAGACATAAAGGGACATGATATAGATTAAATATTGGCAAAGGCATTCTACTGAAGGAGCCTTTATTTTCATATTAGTATTTATCCAAGTGAATTTAAACGTTCATATTGCAGGTGTTGGCAAGCATACTCAAAACGATTGAACTGCGTGTTGGGTGACATTTGCAAACATGATTTCATATATATTTAACTCTTGTTAGGAGCTAAGCGGGCATGACCGCAAGTTTAGGGGTTGGAGTTTAATTCCATAAAGTCTGAAAACATCTGGTCTAAAGTTAGTACGTCTCTAATGTTATTGGATCTGGCATTGAAAGTTAAAAAGGTTGCCACAGTGGTGCATATTTCTCTCATTATATATTATTTATGAAATATATATTGTTCCTAACATTTGGAATGATTACTTCTGCATTAATGGTCTATTAAGACTAAAGCCGTTTTAAAGATATGTCGGAAATAATATATTACTTTGAAAATAAGGCACCATAAAATCTGGCTGAATTGTTTTCTTAAACAGGAGCTTCGCCAATAAATAAATTCAGTGTCTTGTAGACTAAAGTATTATCTGCAATTTGTGTTTTTTCTCATTTTTATGCTTTTAATATCATTACCATCTACCAGATCTCAAAGCTGTCATTTAAAATGCTGTTGTGTATTTGGATGAGCAACCTTGTTGAAGGAGGTTGGTTTTAATGATATATATAATTGCAAATGAAAACAGTATATGTTTCAGTAGCCAGAACCAGCAGTGTAGAAAATGTGAACAGGCAGACATTAATTTCTGTAGCAATTACCTTTAATTAATGTATATTACTTATAATTAATGTATATTGGAAAGTTGCTTAGAATAAATTGTTCATTCATTGTGAAACAGAAAAAAAGCACTTTCAGTGGCAGGCCCCTTTAATTATTTTTAAGTTCCTTACCTAAGGTCAGTGGCATTGGAGAGCAGCAGAAGAAAGCATACATAATTATTCATTTTAATGGAGAACTAATCAATTTTAATGGAGAGCTTCCCAATGAGCAGTGTCACTGACACTCCTAAAAAATCCAAGATGGGCGGTGGGAGCTCCTGTGCATGACTTTCTAGACCTGGATCTTTACTGTCATAGAGATTATAAAACTTTAGGCTGGTGCATTAAGTTCAGCACATGAAATATGGCATTTCTAGCGATATATTCGTTTTTAGGGTTTGGTTTATTAAAGGGATACTGTCATGGGAAAAAATGTCAAAATGAATCGGTTAATAGTGCTGATCCAGCAGAATTCTGCACTGAAATCCATTTCTCAAAAGAACAAACAGATTTTTGTGTATTCTATTTTGAAATCTGACATGGGGCTAGACATATTGTCAATTTCCCAGCTGCCCCCAAGTCATGTGACTTGTGCTCTGATAAACTTCAATCACTCTTTACTGCTGTACAGCAAGTTGGAGTGATGTCACCCCCCTCCCTTCCTCCCCCCCCCCCACAGCAGCCAAACAAAAGAACAATGGGAAGGTAACCAGATAACAGCTCCCTAACACAAGATGCTGCCTGGTAGATATAAGAACAACACTCAATAGTAAAAACCATTGTCCCACTGAGACACATTCAGTTACTTTGAGAAGGAAAAACAGCAGCCTGCCAGAAAGCATTTCTCTCCTAAAGTGCAGGCACAAGTCACATGACCAGGGGCAGCTGGGAAATTGACAAAATGTCTAGCCCCATGTCAGATTTCAAAATTGAATATAAAAAAATCTGTTTGCTCTTTTGAGAAATGGATTTCAGTGCAGAAGTCTGCTGGAGTAACACTATTAACTGATGTGTTTTGAAAATAACATGTTTTCCGATGACAGGATCCCTTTAAGGTTTAATGACACTTAAATTCCACATGAACAGAATTTACACAACAGTTACAGGAAGTTTCCATTTCATTTCCTATCTGTTTATGGGAACTTCTCTACTTTCAGAACTGGTGCTGGACCCTGGACTATCTTTGAACAAATAGGCCAGAAACCAATACTATTTTATTCCTTCACAGCATAAACTTAGGAAATTCTTTTTCATTGTCAGTATCATGGCTAGCTTATTGTACTTTTTTTGCTCAAATCAAAAATCATTTTAGGGCCCTTTAAGTTTTGGGAATAAGATACTTTTCAGAAGCATTTATTGCAACTGTTATCAGTCAGTGCCTCATTTGGCCTCAAGCAATAAAAAGGTCTGCTTCTCGTATAGTTACACCCATGCACAAGACCCAGGGGCGCTCCACCATTGAGGCGAGTTGAGCAACTCGCCTCAGGCGGCAGTGTCAGGTAGGTTTCCAGGGGTGGCAAAAAGCCACTCCTGGTGTCTTTAAGAGCCGAATTTCCATTTTTTAAACCGGAAATTCGGCTTTACTAGTGAGAGAGAGCTAGCGTTGCTGCCTCCCCTCGCAAAGGCAAGTGGGCAGGGGGGCGGCAGCACAGGAGCCGCCTCTGGCGGCTCTTAAGTAAGAAACAGCAGTGATAAGACCCTGATGCCTTATAGGAATTGTTCAGTGTAAAAATAAAAACTGGGTAAATAGATAGGCTGTGCAAAATAAAAATGTTTCTAATATAGTTAGCTAGCCAAAAATGTAATGTATAAAGGCTGGAGTGATTTGATGTATAACATGTCTGTCAGGACACTACTTTTCAGCTCTCTTGGTTTACACTGACTGGTTGCCCTGGTTACCAGGCAGTAACCAATCAAAGACTTGAGGGGGGGCCACATGGGTCATATCTGTTGCTTTTGAATCTGAGCTGAATGCCGAGGATCAATTACAAACTCACTGAACAGAAATGTACCATGTGGCCCCCATTCAAGTCGCTGACTAACTCAGAGTTATAGAGCTGAAAAGCAGGAAGTTGGATTCTGGCTGTTTTATTAGACATCTGTTCACTCCAGCCTTTATATATTACATTTTTGGCTAACTAACTATATTAGAAACATTTTTTATTTTGCACAGCCTATCTATTTACCCAGTTTTTCACACTGAACTGTTCCTTTAAAAACGTTCGTAGTTTGCCACAGACGTGGAGCTCATTGAGTCAGTTGACTAACAATATAATTCTTATTGACCTGTACACCAAAACAGGGGAGATTAGACCAACCAAATTCTTATTAGAGTGGGAAAATATATAAATTCCATTGCACGTCATCTTTCTCTGAAATGTACTTAGGGTTAGCTCTGCATTAGCTCTGTCTGCTTTTCTAGAAGGCCACTGATTTGATCTGTGCTTGCCTAAAATGTGTTCAAAATCATCATTGTCAGTACATATGTCTTCCTAGTACTGTATGACTAATATGTGACCAGAAAACAGATCCCGTACTTGTATAGTTAACCACATTTTGCAGCAGATTGGTTGTTTTATCAGTGGTTAAAGTTCTTGGCATAGATCTGTAAGGGTGCAGTTAAATTGTGAATGTTTGTAGGCAATGGCATCTTTTATCCTAGCTAAATATCAATCATTTGTCATGTGTGCAGTTTGCAGTGCTCTGTAGTTGTACCTTAGATAACTTACTTTGCTCTGAATCAGATTGGGCCTTGAAATCAAAATTCCTAGTTATTTTTCTTTAGAAAAGACTTTAAAGGCCCATATTTTGCTTTGAGTGCTATTTCTATCATTCAGGTCTCCTAAGGGGGCATGCTTATTTTATATCTGAACTCCAGGGAGACTTGATTGATGGATTTGTAACATTATACTGTTTTTTTTTGTATGAACTTGTCTACAAATCTTATTGATACTAGCCTTATTTATGCAAACGCATGTTATTTTCTCACTTTATGACTAGCACTGCATCAACCTAGAAACAGGGAAGACTTAAAAGATGCCTTTATTCCACTGGTGATCTCTTATTTTCTTATGCCCAGCTTCCTTAAATGCACTTGTTGTCATTCATAACTTCAATGATGAATATGTAGGCAATGGGGTTAAACATCTGCTGTTTGACAGTGAGGGTTGGGTGCAAGAGAAGCATGTGAACAGGAGCCCTAATAGTGAAAATGACTTGTTTTTTGGGGGAGACACAGTGGTGGTGCTGGCACTGTACTGGTACAGGTATGGGACCTGTATTCCGGAATGCTCGGGACCTGCAGCTTTTAGGGTAAAGGATCTCTCCATAATTTGGATCTCTGTACCTTAAGTCTATTAAAACAATTTAAACATTAATTAAAACCAATAGGATTGTTTGCCTCCATTAAGAGTTAATTTTATCTTGGTTTGATAAACAAGGCACTGATTTATTATTATTAAACTTGAAGTGTTTAATTAAAATGTAGTCTGTGGGAGATGAACAATTGCAAAATAGAAAAAGGCTGGCACAACACGGACCACACTCCACAAGTTGATGCAGTAAAAAAGTGTTTATTTAGGCAAAAAACATTATAGCAAAGAGCCTTACACGTTTCGTGCCCTCATCATGATTTTTTTAGGATTATGATGCTAATATATATATAAAATGAGCACTCTTACATCTAAATCCAATTGTGGGTGCTTGGTCAAAATTGTGTACTATGTTCAGAATGGACCAGCATGCCAAATGTTTTCAAACAATTTATTTGGTCAGTTGTAGTTTATATTGTATATACTCATTTGTATAGAACTAAGTTAAATGAATGCTATATCTGAGAATATATTGTTCAACGATATTCAGATTTCATTTCTTAAAAATTCTCAGCAGAGTATGAAGTGGCAGCCGTGATTGAAGCCTGGTGCTTTAACTATTATGTTTCAGCGTCTGCTTTAAAAATGAATAGTAATGAAAACTAAATAGGCAATTTAAAAATTATATTCTGGAAAAAAAAGTCTCAGCAGCAAATTTAGCAATGTCCCTGTACATTACTTGTAACCGAACTAACTCCCTGTGTAATCTCAAACTAATGAACTGGATCATAATGAGCAGTAAATGTGTATTTCATTTTATCCTGTGTTAACACTGTCAAGTTGAAATGTGAGCATTAAAATATGCACTTCTGTACTGTAGCTATTGACAGCTAATGTTGACCTGTGTGCTGCTTGTGATTTCATGGTGTTCATCTTTATTTTTACAAGGGGATGCATGAGTTGCTGGCACCCATTGTGTTTATTTTGCATTGTGACCACCAGGCTTTTTCACATGCAAGTGAGGCTGCAAAACCAAGGCAAGTGAATTTATTTTTCTGTCACACTCTCTTTATTTATTTGTTTTGTTTTGCTGTCTCTTTTTACCTATTGTGGTACCTCTGTAAAATTCTTAATATGAGTACATGTCTAAGATATTGATTTCAGCATTGTTAAGTAACACTGTGCTGCTTCTTGTATATTGTCAACAACTCTTCCTCTGTGCATGCTTCTTTTGCTTGACCTTGATAATAAATAGGGTGTTTACATATTCCTTTTAGAACAGGCAAAATGTAAAAACGAGATGCACAGCTGAAAGCGAGATGCACAAGCCCCATTAGCCACAGGGGTCATTAAAATTAGCCATATCTGTTTAGAAACTATTCTCCTCTTGGGGAACAATTTTAGAAGAACCTTGGAATCTGACCTACTTTTGCTTTGCAAAATAGCTGTTTGTGTAGGGGAAAAGGAGCTAATTTGCTGGTAACCAATATTTTGCTACATTCCCTAATGCTTCATCTGATTCCCTGTTTGTTTTGAGCTGAACAATGCTTCTTCCGCTATTTAGCCACTCATATGCAGAGGGTTGCTCGCTAGAATGATTGGATCTCATCAGTGGCAGCCCAACATTTCTATTGGGGTGCATTGAGGGGTTTATCTCCGAAATGTTGCATCTCAATAAAAATTTTGTGAACTCTACGTTAGTACCAGGGGTTCCAAACAAAACACCACATTACCAAGGATAATGTTATGGTAGAATTGTAAATCGTACAGCCAAACTGCCTCACATGTGCCATATAAAGAGCAGTGGTAGTAGTCTCTATTCTGATTGGATCCTTCCTCATAGTAAGTTGCAATTTTTGTAGCTTACCCCCCATCATATCCTGTTTCAGTTTCTATCCTACATATTCAGTATTTACTAGTTTCATGTTTTTACATGTATTTGTGTAAGATTTACAAATGGCAATATATTTTTTTCATAATAAATATTGGGTATTGCATATTATAGCATAGTATATCATTTTTGCTTTCTCTTTTTATTTATTTGTTATTCTTATGTTATCATTTTATTTATTTATTTATTTATTTATTTATTTATTTGCTGTTTAAACCTGAGGCCAGGTCCTTAGCCTGCAACGTGATTCAGGGTTTTCTACAGCTTCTAAAACGTTTATTCGATTTATTTTCTTGCCTCTGCATGCATTCTTGGTCAGATCTGTGTTCAGGGATGCGCAATGAATGCTTTCCTACATGCATTCTGTGTATCTGTAAGTCAAAATATCAGTACTTAGAATTGTATTATTCTACAACTGCAGCGATTTGGTGTGGATAGTGTTGATTGGAATTTGCTGAGCTTTAGTGAGATGTGTTTAAATTCATACCATGTTAAAATCCTATAGAATCCCTGACACCAGTCAAAAGCCAAATGCAGGACCAAAGCTGTGAGCAGAAACAAGTTTCTACTTAGAATGTCCCTTCAGTTTAAACACACAGCTGTATCTCATATTGGCTAATTTACTTTCTATGTACCTCATCATTTATATTCAGGATAACAATCTAGCTGGTAAACATCCAAGAGGTTATGTAATAAATGGTACTAAGTTTCCCCTGGGGCAGTAACCCATAGCAACCAATCAGCAGGTGGAATTTACCAGTCACCTGTTGAAATGCTAGTATTTTATTGGTTGCCATGGGTTACTGCTCCTGGGCAAACTTAGTGCCATATATTACATATGAGGGCTAGCCTGTTGTTATTTTGAATACTATATTAGTACAAACTAGGGCTGAATGAATTTGCACACCGTTAACCTATTTAACCTGTTTGTGAGTGCCCATAAAGTTGAATTTTACATTTTTTTGTATGTTTACATTTTTGTTTCAGTGAAGAAATGAAAGCACTTTTAAATCCTGCTTACCTGGAACACGATGCATTGTAAGTTGAATATTTCCCAAAAATGTTACTGGAATTGGGGGTGACTTTTGGCCATTGCCCTGATTTGGCAGCCCAGCATACAATCATTTATTTTCTTTTTTTCTAGTGCTCTCTTTTCAAACCTTATGAGGAGTGCAGAGCCTTGGTTTTCAACGTTTGAACATGATTCACGGAAGGTAATCTGTATATTTGCATCTGTCATTCTTAACACTCCTTGAAGGGAAAATATTCCCGTTCTTTTTGACACAAGCTCACTCAGTTGGGCTTATATATAAAAGGTGCATAAACAGTATCTGAACTTTCTTAAGCATGTTAGCAGAAAACTATTTCCCAACATCCCTTAGGCTGACAGTATAATACAGACCCTATTCTATTGTGAAATGATGGATTCTGGAACATGAAGTCTTTCTGCTTCCCATAGTCTGTGGTGCAGAGGAACTTCAAATCCCAGAATCCATTTTTTACAAAGACAAGGTGAGAGAAGGCTTGGAACACTTAAATTAACTATATAACTATGTAAAAAAAATAAGCTTTTGAAAAGAAATTAAAAAAAAGCAGCAAATACATTACAGGGAATTCAGTGGCAAGAGTTAAGTCTTCACTGGAAGTCTGACATAGGCCGAGGACATACTGTCCCAAAATGTTTACTACCAGGGAAGCCTAGAATTGTTTGGGTTTCTTTTTAATTCTGCGCCTAAGAAAAAACACTCAGACCATGTTTTGCTCTTGCAATGCTTTCTATTCAGTGAGTTAACATCAGATACAAAGTATTATTTTATTATTACAGGTAATAATTAGGGATGTACCGAATCCACTATTTTGGATTCGGCTGAACCCCGAATCCTTCGTGAAAGATTCGCCCGAATACCAAACCGAATCCTAATTTGCATATGGAAATTAAGGGTGGGAATGGGAAAACATTTTTTTACTTCCTTGTCTTGTGACAAAAAGTCATGCAATTTCCCTCCCTGCCCCTAATTTGCATATGCAAATTAGGATTAGATTCTGCATGCCAGAAGGATTCGGCCGAATCCGAATCCTGCTGAAAAAGGCAGAATCCCAAACCGAATCCTGGATTCGGTGCATCCCTAGTAATAATAAATAATGGTGTGGTTAAATAGTAGCTTTCCAAATGACTTTTGGGATTTGTATTGAAAGCATCTAGATCACTGGCGTTAGCAAATTTATGAAGGTGTAAATGTGAAATGTGTGCATTTCTACTAAGAGAAAGTATTAGTTCACTAAGTAGAATGGGACCAGAAAGAAGTGCAATAAATTCCATGTTTGGTCAAACCCTCAACAATCCTTTGGTCACTGACTGTAAGGGCTTCCAAAAGCATGTTATGTAGTTTGGCCATCTGGCCATCAGACAGCTTGAAAATCATCCTAAATATGTGGCCAACTTAACCCATATGACATTTTCACTGTCTGTCTGGAGTCCAAACCATTGCTAGGGTTAGCAACTTACTCATACTGAAACTAAATAATTCTCTCTGACTCTAGGAAAAAGAGGCAATGCTTTCAACTATGCCATTTGCCAGACCCCAGGACATTGGACCTTCCATTGCTATTGTGTCCAAGGTGAACTACATTCAAGACCAGCTACTGAAGAAGAATGACATTGAGCTCTATATGCATCTGAATAGACTGGAAATTGCTCCTCAGATATATGGATTGTAAGTTTGTCAATATATATAAAACATGCCATCTGTCTCTTACAGCCTTTTGGTTTCCATAAGCAAACATACATATTAAATAGACATCTGTGTAGAACCTGACCTTATTCTACATATTTCATGTTAATAGTTGTCTTTGTGAGACACTAGCTTCTAACTGCAGTTTGAGTACTTTGTGATATATAAGCTAATGCCTTTCTTATATATTTTGCCCCTCTGTAGTGATGTGGTAGAGCTTCTTTTATCTGATTATGGGTCAGATTCTATTTAATGAGAAATGCTTATCTCCTATTTAAATTCTAGATTTTCCCATAGATCCAGATGCAATTCAATAACAAAAACATATCTCACAATTTATCACATGGAATCTCTGTATGTCTATGGAAAAAACTAGAACTAAGATAGGAATAAAGATCCCTTGTGAGAAGACATTGTTATGCAATCTTAAGACAATCATGCAAAGTTTCCAAAAAATGATTCCTTTTTCAAGCATCTCTTATTGCTTTTCACAATGCACAGTTTTTTAAAAGATCAAAAAAGCACAATCACTGTCCCTTAATAGTGTATCCTTACCTCAAACCTCAACTTTCTCTACCGCATGCTACCAGTTGTGGCTGTATGCCACAAATCCTTCTGGCTCCAAGTTCTGATCGAAATGGTGTATGGAGTTAGAGTTACAAGGTGCGTTAATAATATGCCCACCCCTAACCAGTTACATACTTGCCCCATCCTCTTAAGCATTAATCCTAGCAAAGCAGAAGGCATCTTACTATGCAACCTTTATGTCACAAAGGCTCTTTATTAAATTTTTTACCGGTTTATATGGAAGAATTAAGGGTACCCATGGTACATATTACAAAAAAATAAAACTAATTGTAATCTCTTTTAAGGCCCTTTGACCATAAACTTTTGTAATCCATGGATCCACCAGACCTCACGGTTTTTTCATATTTGAAACCCTGTCATCACCCCTAGATGGCATGGGTAACCCCCCCAAACCTGAATTTCAACTCTAGTTGGGCATCTATCTATATCGGGCATCTATCCAATGGTGTGGTATTGCTATCTATTTTATTTAACCTTTTATTGAGCATCTATGTTGGAAGAGGCTTTCCTTGACACATTGTGTTGTCTCACCCACATAGATCTTCTTTCATGGGCAAAAGATAACATAGACTAAAAACTAGGACAGTCAAGTATAATAGCCCTGTACTTTTATCTGCCTGTTCTCCCCTCACTCTCTGGGGAACTGCCCATCTTTCACTAAATGGTCTAATCTCCCATTGTATCAAGGATTGGGGATACCCCCTTTTTGAAATGTATTGGCTCACCAAATTTCATCTCTATCCTGTCAACTATAGCCTACTAACTGCATGGTAATGAAATGGAAAACACAAGAGCAAGTTCCTGTCCGTATGCTTTGTATATAAATTGGTGTTGAGGAATGTGTAAAAGCATGATTAAATTAGATTGTCTATAGGCCAGCATAAAATGATATGGTAAGAAGTAATACTAATAGCTAATTTGGAAGAATCTTTTGCTTAAAAGTAAATATATTTTAACGGCATGCATGTACATCAGCTATGAAACACAGACTGGGTTTATTCTTTCCATCCGTATCCATTTTACCACTATCTAGACACGAGATGTTACTAAGATCCTGGGCAGAAGAGTACAAAGGGACACCCCTTAGTATGGTCCTGCATAATGAAATAATGGCCACTTATATGTGTATTTCAAAGCCCAGAAACTCAATGTTTATTTTATTATGTGACGATGGTATTATGTTTTATGAAAAAAAAAGAAAAACCTCTAACATGTAATGTGCTGTTTGCAAAAGTATTAAACCCCACACAGTATCATATAGAACCACCTTTGGCAGCAATCACAGGTTAAAGGGTTAAATCGCTAAACATGATCATGGGTCAGAGGATTCATAAAGATGAATTGCTGGGCAGTTTTAAAGAAATTCAGTAAATGATAAACAGCAAATGTTTTCAAATATATATTGTCTGTTTACATTTGTTAGTTACAGTGTCATCTGTGGCTACAATGTTAAAATGTGTCATTGCATCATTAGTATTTTGTAAGATCAGTTATATACATAATAATGCTGAAATGGGGATACTGAAGAGTAACTTGATTATTTCAGAAACGGCACAATACTTTTAATTGAAAGAATGTGCAGATGGAATAAGCTGCAAGCATGCAAAGATCTTTTCCCAAGTATACTTTTTTTTCTAAATAAGTTAAATTACTATATTAAATATATTACACCTTGCTTTCTGGTATAAGTAGACATTTTACTTTGACAAGAGTATGCCTTTAAATACTAGGTTTTACTGGTCTATTGCTTTAACCTAGCAAGGCACACTGGATTGTCATACTTTATTTCTGCTGTTCTGTAAACAAAATAAATAGTACAACTCCTTTGTAGTACAGCACTTTTGAAAAACCAAGGCACAAAATTAGCCAAAAAAGCTAAAAGTATTTAGGCTTTAAAGTCCCCTTAGTAAAAAAAAATGCAGAATGGTGTGATTGTAAACTTGAACTTACTACCAGGTAGAATTGCCACATTTCTTAGAACAGAAAACCTGGAAGGGGGTGGGACAATATGGGCTGGGGTTGTGATGTCAGAAGGGGAGAGTTATGATGTGAAAGGGGACAGGGTTATAATGTACAGTAGAATGGACGACGTAGGACTAATCATGACTGATTTGTTGTGATATTCATATAATATTTATGTAATACTGAACAAATGTGTGTACCTCTGTACTGTAATTGAATTATGTAATGCTATATAACCTTTTTCTAACACAGAGATGTTTATTTTTATATCCTTGCACCTTTATTTTCTGTATAGAGTTTTGTATTGAACATACTGTACTGGATCAGATGGGGTAACTAGCACTTAAGAAAGGAGACCAAAAAACTAATGTTATGAGATGAGTCTGCAGTGACTGGCCCTTTTGTATGAAGAGTCGGTTCCAGTGCAAAGAGTCCACTTCTGTTAAAACTAGATAATCCATATGAATTGTAAGTGGCCTTCGCCATATGATGACAGTGTTCTCATACCAGGCTCTACAGTTTGTACATTTGTGATGGCCAATGAGGCTGCCAAAAGGCTACATTTAATACAACAGCTGTCTTCTCTGCTTCAGAAGAGTTCCTTATGTGATATGTGAAAGAGCATTCCTTATAAACCTTTACAAATAATACATTTCTCAAGTAAAACAAAACAAGAATGTCCATTTAATTAAATGCACATTTTTTTTCTATCCTTTCAATATTCATGTAAAAAAGTAGATTTATCTGCCTAGAGGAAGCTGTGTATTGTCTATATGATACGGTATTCATAAGCTCTACAGATTTAGCCAAGAATGCACATAGCCTTTATTTTAATTATAATCTTTTTGCTCCAGGCAAAGTGCATTCTAGAATTTAAATAATTTACAAAATATGAACTTGCGAAAAATACATGTAATTATCTTTAAAGAAAGAATAGTATATAATTCAGCACTAATTTGTGTATTTTACAGACTACTCCTGATTTAATGCTCCAATCAAATTAATAGCCAATCTTGAATTTGATTGGAATCAGTGATAGTTTACAATCTCTTGTTTTTATGACTCAGCTGTATGCTTTGCATATACAATGAGTTACTTTGATAGATCACCCAGTTCCAATCTGAGAATTACATTTTAAATGAAAGTCACTTATGTCCACATTTGCAGGATTTTGCTTGTCAATATTAAATTCTTATTAATTAGTCTTGCAGTAATTTCAGGTTTTTATAAGGTAACCGGAATGGGACCTGCTTTTTAGATAATCATGCAATAGTTCTATTTCTTTATTTAAATTCAGCAACACACTGGGGGTTAATTATCAAAGGACTTTTTTTACTTCGCATAAACTCAGCTTGAATGTTTGCTTATTTATGTAAAAACTCGAATGACAATGCAATTGGGAGGAAAAACTTGAATTTATTGAGTTATTGGCGTAAACAAAACTTGAATTGATCGAGTTTTCACGCACAAACCACCAAAAAAAGCATTGACTTCTACATGACCTCAACGGGTTTTAGCTGGAGTGTTTTCGGTTCAAGCTTTTTGCAGCTTTGGGCCATTATAAATCTTGAAAATGTCGTTTTTTTTAACCTGAAAAATTTGAGTTTTTACTACAACTGCCCTTAAAAAACTTGAATTTTTCAGGAAAAACACAACTTCACCTTTGATAAACAACCCCCAATCAGTTGCTGAACCATTATCATATTATTATTATTGGTTTTATTTTTAGGCCTATGGCATGCAGTGCGTATTCTCTGCCAGTGTGTTCCAGCCAGTGCAGAAATGTCCAATCATGGCTATTCAGTCTGTCGTTCAGTGAAATCCACCTGTCACTAGCTTGTCTCATCCATAAAATGAACCTTAATTTGCAGTCGACCACCCTTGCAGGTCAGAACCGAGCTTAGAACACTACATTGATGCCTAAAGCACTAGTGTTGTTTGTATTTTAAACAATTCTCGTGGATTTATTTGTCTCATTCCCAAAATTTACAGGTGCTGACAAAATGGCAGAAATGCCCCTTATTACTTAATTATGGGACTTTAAACTACTGATGGGATCACAGTCCTTTAGTGGCTGCCACAAAGTTGTATTACCAACTGTGGCATTTTTGTAATTGCACATCACCAAAAATCTTCATAGGCCATGCCCATTTTTAATACACACAAAATCATTGTTGCACAACTTACACCGATTTTTGTAGCTACTTCAGAATACCTAAATAATATATTGTACGTCATCCCTTCTGTATACACCATGCAATAAGACATTGACTCCCTGTATGCACTGCTTTCAGCACATTGTTCCATGATTAAACCATCTATTTCTCTACATGGTAACTTGGTGAACTCATTTGCTGCCATATATTATAACATCAGCGCCCATAACCATAGGAATTCAGTGAAATGTGCATTTGTTAAATTGTTTGTTAGAATGCAACAAAGAAATAGAGATGCAAAACTTCACAGAGACCTTTGAATAACCGATTAAGCATCAGGCACTTTTAGTATAAAAAGCTTTCCTAATCCTTTGGCATAAGGGTAGGCCCTTTCCTTATCAGAGTGTTTAAAGCATGTGGAACATTATTGGCTCAATACGAAACTTGCTGCACAGCAACCAGAGCCATGACATGAGGTTTGAAGCAATGGCAAAAGAAAATAGACTTCCATAATAATCAGAGTATTTTTCATTTATATATATTATGTGGGCAGTGTCGGACTGGGATGCCAGGGGCCAACCAGAAAGCCTTAGACCTTGGGCCCACCAGAAAACCTTTAGACAGTGGACCTTTCCACACTTTATTCTCCTAGTCTTATATATATATATATATACTTACAATATTCTCCCATTATTAAGCATTTTCCCCATAAAGAAATAGGGGAATGACCATGAAATAGGACAAATGTTTAGAAACGAGTCCCACTGACACCTGGGCCCACCGGGAGTTTTCCTGGTATCCTAGTGGTCCAGTCCAACACTGTATGTGGGTGTGTCATTTACCATGTTATATGTCATATGGATTTCCCTTATAGTCAGCCATAGGTAACACAGCTTGGTCTGGGTATTTCCACACAAAAATGCTTACACCTTACTGCATTTAAAAATGTAATAATGATTGGAAGTTTCTAATGGCATTATTCTAAGAATGTATCCATACAGAAAAAAAGTTAAATTCCAAATTATGATAAAGGATTGTATACATGTAGCCAAACATGCTATAGAGTTTAATCTTGTGAAACCAAGACTCAAATTCACCCCTTCAAGGGCAAAAAACATCTGTTTTGCTATCTTTTTAAATTCCCACTGCAGCCTTTGGGTATCGGGAACTGCATCTGTGTATAAATGTTTACATGGACTTACATCTGATAAAGTATACCAAAACCAGATCTGTATTTTTTTTTAAAAATGGTGCCCATCTGTTGTCAGAAACATGTGACAAGAAACTGACAAAAATATTTGAAATAACAAAATGTCAGTTTAGTCCCGCCTCTTAGAATTAACAATGAACAAAATAAAAAGAACATGTGCCTGTTGAATGCAAAAGTGGGGTGATTCCATTATTTATTCAAGTTCCATGCATTCACATGCAGATCAAATGTTTTAGCACATGTTCACCCCTTCCTCAAGTGATGGAGATTCATCCACATGTATAAGCCCCTCATTTCAGAGCTGAGCATCTCTGTCCTGTTAATATAGTTTTCCATGCTTAAATGCAAGGACTGTTGGATGTAGATGTAGTTTTTGTCTTCCTTGATCAACATCAGGGAAATTTTTCCTAATGTCTTTAAGAGTGCTCTTAAAGGAGAATTCAACCTGTAATAAAAAAAAACCCTCCCCCCTACCCTGGGTAGACCCCCCCCTCCCTCCTCCCCCCAGCCTACTTGCCCCCCCGATTGTTTTACTCACCCCTCCGTGCAGATTCTGACCTCGGAGTTCTTCGTATCTTGACGACATTTTCGGTGCATTGAATAGTTGGAGTAAATTTCCGGTCCCGAGCCACTGTGCATGCGAGAAAGTAACAAAAAATTCCCAAAAATTTTCGGCACATGCGCAGTTGTTCGGGAACGGAAATTTACTCCAACTACACATGCACCGAAAATGTTGTCAAGACACGAAGATTACCTGAGAAGATGGCTGCCGTGAACTTCGAGGCCACAATCTGCACAGAGGGGTGAGTAAAAAATTAGGGGCATTTGCCGGGGGGGAGATAGGCTGGGGGAGGAGTGAGGGGGGTATACCCAGGGTAGGGGGAGGTTTTTTTTAATATAGGTTGAATTCTCCTTTAACAAGCAGACTCACAATGGGTGCTCTTTCTTTCTGTTGTTTCTAAACTAAACTGTTGAACTAAACCCTAAAAATGAATAAATTCTAAAAAGATCTTATTTTATGTAATGAACTTATTGCACCAGCCTAAAGTTTCAGATTCTCAATAGCAGCAATGATTCAGGGCTTCAAACTTATCACAGGGGGTCACCATCTTGAAAAGTGACTGCAAGACTCATGCTCAATGGGCTTTGAGCAGCTGTTGAGAAGCTAACCTTAAGGCTTGTCGCAAATTATCAAGCAGAAAATGAGGTTGGTCTGTAATATAAACTGATGTTACAAGGCTAATGATTAAATCCTTATGACCTTATGAAGTGGTTTCTGTGCTGCTATGTAGTACTTATCTGTATTAATTACTAATCAGCCTTATATTGTGACACTTATGTTATACAGTCATATGAAAAAGTTTGGGAACACCTCTCAGCCTGTATAATAATTTACTCCACTTTCAATGAAAGTGATTTCCTGATTTCCCAGGAACATTTGAGTACTGGCGTGTTTTTTGAACAAAGATTTTTAGTGAAGCAGTATTCAGTTGTATGACATTGAATCAAATGTGAAAAACTGGCTGTGCAAAGATGTGGGTTTAAACTGTTGGTTTCAACTGTAAGGAATGTAATCAGGGAATGGAAGGCCACGGGCACAGTTGCTATAAATCCCAGGTCTGGCAGGCCAAGAAAAATACAAGAGCGGCATAGAGGTGATCTTTGGGTTGTCTGTAACCATTCTCACAATCCTCTGCATATGCTACTCCTGTATTTTTCTTGTCCTGCCAGACCTGGGTTTTACAGCAACTGTGTCTGTGGCCTTCCATTTCCAGATAACATTCGGGTAGAGCTTTTTGTAGCCTTCCCCTAAAGCATGATACTTAACAATCTTTGTTTGCTTTGAGGATCCCATGCTGTCACTCTTCAGAGAAGAGTCAAACAGTAGCACAACTTGCAATTGGCCTTAAATACCTTTTCTCATGATTGGACAGGCCTGCCTATGATGATCAAAGCTTAACGAGCTAATCCAACCAATGTGGTGTTGCCAGTAATCAGTATTGAGCAGTTACATGCATTCAAATTAGCAAAATTAATGTGGGTGCCCACATTTTTGCACAGCCAGTTTTTCACATTTGATTTAATTTCATACAACTGAATACTGCTTCACTAAAAATCTTTGTTCAGAAACACCCCAGTTCCTGGGAAATGGAAGACATACCACTGTTACATTTTTATGTTGAAAGTGGAGTAAATTATTATGCAGGCTGAGAGGGGTTCCCAAACCTTTTCATATGACTGTATCTTTACTGCTAAAGGGCTGTTGTTCCCTTGGGCTCGTACAGAAACCCAAAATACTACTTCTTTGGTTAAGATTTAGTTCTCCTTTAATGCCCTGGTCAAAATCAGACCAAGCATATCAGTAATGCTCACTATTGTGCTCCATTGCCCATACACAATTAAGTCTATTTACATTTACCTGTGGTGGGGAAGCAGATCGTGTCAGGACAGGGTGGAGAGTGGCGGGGTCCATGTGGGAAGTGGGCGGGAGGATGGAGATTGGAGTTTACTGGGGCCCCTCTGAAGATTATTTGGCAGGGGGCCCGGTGCACTCTAATTACGCCACTGTTCCAATAGCTACATCTACTAGGGATGGGCAAATTTGACCCGTTTTGTTTTGCCAAAAATTAACCTTTGCCGAAATGTCGCCGATGCCCATTAAAGTCTATGGGCGTCAGAAAATTTTTGTAGTGCGGCGAAATTTTTTGACTCACATCTTTTTTTTTTTTTTTGCCGCACAACGCCATACAAAGTCACTTATGTTAGGCGTTCCCTTTACGCTAACAACCCACCAAGCATCCATGAGAAACTGATACAATAATGCCTGAGATTGGATCTTTGAATTCTGAGATCTCATCTGACTGAGCAATAAATATGCTTGCAGTCAGGAAATTAATTCCTGGCATATGTACAAGGAATTAATGATTTAAAAAAAAAAAAAAAAAAAAAAAGTAAAAAGTCAATTATCCTGTTTAAAATATTTTATTGATCATCTAATTTTATTAATGAGCTTAATTCTGTAGAGTAATGCTTCTTACGACCAGGCGACCTAGAGTCTGAACAGAAAGAAGGCAAATAATTTTAATGTGTTTAAATATATTCTTTGGACTGGGGCCCGAAAATAATTGAGCTCAAATTTAATAATAATGTATCAGCGACAGTAATAGTATGAGGTAGATTCTCAGTAATACAAAACAAGTACCGTATAAACACAGAAATAGGGATCTGGAAAACGGTATTATTGTCACGGAAATAATACATGTATGTCAATGAATGCTCTGACAATAGGCCAGCTATGAGAAGAACGACAATGTTATCTTTTTTTCTTTGTGTAACCTTGCTTTTTATGTGATTTGTGCCAGTCAGAACCTAATGATAGCAGTGTTATAATATTTGTTCTGCTAAGGGTGGGCCTGTCACTGCCACCAACACCTTTTAACTAGCAAAACAGAAAGGTCTTTTATATTCAAGTGTGAGTCCTTCTCCCAGATTCCTCCTATAGTAAAATATTACAATGATTACACATCGTAAAGCCTAACTGTAATAAAACGCATCAGCTGGCCAAGGTTTTCATCGCTCACTCAATAATCCATTAATACAGCGATGCTGCCCAGGCGTCTTTATAATACCAACTCAGAGGTAATTTTAATCAGCCGCACCAGCTGGTATTTAACAGCAGCTGCTGGAGTTGCCACAAATATACTCAATAGCTGGCATCTTTATTTGCAGCATTTCAGGGGGAGTAGCGATCCCCATGTGGTTACTTGTGTTATATGTGGCACATTTGAAAAGAAGAAAGCAATTTTAAATGTGCATTTATTTTTATTTTGTATCTTTTCGTGATCTTCATTCAGAAGTGTTCCTAACTTGTTCAATACGATAAAAAGAGGAATGCAGGGTGCTCCGCACAGCAATGCAGTGGTCATAATACAATCATTTCTCAGTTTTGTTCCTTACTCCATAATAAACAAGAGAAAGCTTTCGTAGTGCGATCGGATGATGCCAGGATATGACCCATGGAGGGGTGTAAGCTGCAATGTCCAGTCTTCCATCTACATGCAGATTAATGTGCTAAGCACAGCTTGCATGGAATATAGGCTGATGTCAGGAGTTTATAATATTAAAAAAAACCTTATAATCAGTAATGTTTAGACCTACACCAACCTCTCAGATGTCCTCCTCACATGCCATTGTTTATGAATCCTTTTGCATTCCCAATAATTTAAAATTTTTTTTACAGATTTGCATGGTGAATCTTTGCACACACAGATACCTCCAGATTTAATGGAGCACATGGGTTGTTTATCTTTAAATTAACTTTTAGTATGATGTAGAAAGTGATATTCTGAGACAATTTGCAATTGGTTTTAATTTTTTATTATTTGTGGTTTGTGAGTTATTTAGCTATTTATTCCTCAGCTCTCCAGTTTGCAGTTTTAGCAATCTGGTGGCTAGGGTTCATATTACTCTAGCAACCATGCATTGATTTGCATAAAAGACAGAAATATGAATAGGAGGGGCCTAGTAATAAAAAGTAGCAATAACAATGAATTTGTAACATTACAGAGCAATTGTTTTTTTAGATGGGGTCAGTGACCCCCCACATTTGAAAGTTGGAAAGAGTCAGAAGAAGAAGGCAAATAAATCAACACCTATAGTAAAGAGAAAATGAAGTCCAGTTGAAAAGTTGCTTAGATTGAGCCACTTTAAGGGCTCTTACTCACGAGCGTTTCTTCATGCGCTCCCCTGCGCTCCGTTTGGCTGCGTTCAGCCGCAGGGGAGCGCAGGTCTAGACGCTGCTAATATCTTTCTATGTGCCTGTACTGACACAGGCGCATGTAAGCGCTGAACGCAGGAAAAATGCAGCATGCTGCATTTTTCTGCGTTTTTCAATGGTTCAGCGCTTACATGCGCCTGTGTGAGTACAGGCACATAGAAAAATATTAACAGCGTCTAGACCTGCGCTCCCCTGCGGCTGAACGCAGCCAAACGGAGCGCAGGGGAGCGCATAAAGAAACGCTCGTGAGTAAGAGCCCTAAAACATCAAAACATTAGTCATTCTATAGCATATTAAAAGTAAACCTTTGGTAAATGCATTGAAAAGTGAAGAATGATTCCTACTTTAAAGATCTTATACTGCTCATGTACTGTATGGGTATGGAATGCTTGTGTTGTCCATAATTAGACGCAGAGACAGTATGACAGATGATCTGTGTACAGCAGATACAGTAGCACTGTGGTAATTATTGTGCACTGCTGCTTTAAAGATCCCATTTTACTGGGAATTTAACATATGAACGGTGCATTGCCTAAAGGGGGTCCTTCTATCCAAAACACATTTTTTGAATATTTTTATAAGGAACTTTTTAATATACATTAATTACAGTTTGTGGTTTTGTGGTACAGGTATGGGATCCATTATCCGGAACCCCGTTATCCAGAAAGCTCTGAATTACGAAATGGTTGTCTCCCATAGACTCCATTTTATACAAATAATCAAAACTTTTTTTCTGTGCTAATAAAACAGTAGTATACTTGATCCAAACTAAGATATAATTAATCCTTAATGAAAGCAGAACCAGCCTATTGGGTTTATTTAATGTTTACTAGTAGACTTAAGGTATAAAGATACAAATTACGGAAAGATCTGTTATCCAGAAAACCCCAGGCCCTGAGCATTCTGGATAACAGGTCCCATACCTGTAGTGGATATATTGTGACAGAATTCTTGGGTTTCATAGTATATGCACATATGGACATGGTAAGTTTCTTAATTTATTAAAACTGGAAGCCATGATCTTAAGAGTTAACGCAGGATGGTATACTGTAATTGTATTAAAAACATATGAAAATGAATATAGATACATATAGGCATACAGTCCAGCTATAAATACACACAACAAATTGGCTTAAATCTAAGAGCACACACATAAATACTAAATGAGCTCTCAGATAAGCTCCAGTCCATATAAATTAGCTGATGTAAAATGAAGCACAAAATGTTCAAGTGCCACGCATAAACACACTAAATTAACCTAATATATTATGGCTCACACACTAAATTGACCATGCTGTAATTGATTCAAATCTATTTGTGATATAAACTAACTAGTGTGTAAATATGTTTAAATAGGTTGGGCACTAGGATTTAAAAAAATACCCATATACCAATTAATCAACAGCATTAGAAAGGAAAAAACGAAATTAGTCTTAGTCTCCTATGGCAGGATCTTTATACATATTGGTAATGACTTGAATTATTTTCCTAATATTGTACATACAATGAAAACTCAATCTTATGTTTTCCCCCTGAAAAGTGTAAAATGGGATTCTACTGTTTTTATCCAAGGTATAATATTTACATTTGTATGGACTGAAGCTGCTATAGTATTAAAATAAGAAAATGGTATATATTGTCATTAATGTAATTTCTTGGCAACATATTCAACCAGACTGTAAAAAAAAAAAAAAAAAAAGCAATGTATTAAACAATGGTTTTATAGTCTTGCCTTGCAAGCGTTAGTCTATAGCAGTGGTTCCCAAATTTTAAAGCTGGCTCAGCCGGCTTTCTAGGGTGTGGTTTGGGTCGGTTTGTTCCTCTAGATTCACTTGAAAGCTATTTAAGCAGGAATTTGGGGTGAACATTTATTTGCTTCCCTAGTTATTTTCGCAAATATAGCTGACTAGCCATTGTTAATATATATAACCCTGTTATGAAATAAGAGGTATGCCAATCAAATGGGGGCTTGAACTGCAAATGTCTGACAACAACTGGTCTATAGGTAGATATTTGCACAGAGAAAGATTAAAATGCTGTACTAAGCAAGAACAGGTGCATATTTATACACGTAAATGACCAGTAATGTTAAAATGTCAAAATATTTTATTTGCATTTAAAATTTGTATCCTTTCTCAACTAGCTCTTACAAATACATTATATCTCCTCAACAAATGTCCCAGGTAATAAAAGGAGGGTGGTTTCCAATCTGTACTCCTGTAGCCATGAATATTCTGTTCCTTAAATTAGATCAGAATTTACTAGATTATAGTAAAACCTTTAAAAAAAGATCTGCAGTTATGTAAGGAATATGGAGAGTAGCTTCATGCAGTTACATGGTGCCTGCAGTGCTACCTTTACTTGGCACACCTCCTTAGAATGGGGCCACAACCCACTTCACAGCTGGTGCTACCAGTGGTAGACAGGGATACAGGTATTTTACAGTGCAGAGCCTCCACCTAGTGGGTACTAAGTGATACACCTCCTCGGGGTAACCCACTAGGAAATAAAATGTACAGAGATTGGCAGCAATAATACACTTTATATAGAAAGAAAAATATACAGTGCAATGGGCATCTAATACAATGAAACATTTATTCAGTGTTACAAGTTCAGGTCTGTCTGATTCACTAGAAGAATTACTACTAACTAGAAGAGTCCTTGGAAATGATAGTACCACAGAATGCAAACTGTCCCTTCCCAAGAACTCTTATCCCCCACAATAGTGCTACTGCCCCCCAATTACCTCTTGTTGGGATTTGTAAATGGGGCTCCCAAAACTAGCTGCCTTACTAATAATTTTCCTGGCTCAAACTCTCTTTTTTAGGTGTGAGCCTTAACATGTAGCGAAAGCCAAGGTGTAGTCCAACTTGTTCTCGAACCTAAATGGTATTGTCAGTAGAAACACAGTTTGTGTGATTAGACATATACCGTATATATACTCGAGTATAAGCCGACCCGAGTATAAGCCGAGGTACCTAATTTTACCTACGAAAATTGGGAAAACTTATTGACTCTAGTATAAGCCTAGACACAACTACAGCCCTGTCTCCCAGCAGCGCACATTCTGCCAAAGCGACCCCCCCAGCGATCAACCGGACTTCTTTGCAAAGTTGATGGTGACAGAGAATTGCCAAACAGATTAGTGTGTGCATTGTCCCACTACCATGTGTAGAGGGTGCTGTGTGATATTGCCATCACTGTTAATCCTTCATATAACCAACATAGGGCGCTGTGTGATATTGCAGTCACTGTTATTCTTTCATCTAACCAACAGAGGGCACTGTGTGATATTGCAGTCACTGTTATTCTTTCATATATCCAGAACAGCAAAAGACTTGTTGCCACAAACCTTATTAGTCCGTGATGGCTCAATCAAACAGTGATCTGGGTTTGCCACGTCCAGAAAAGCAATATCATGTAGAAAATGAAGATTTCACTGGAGAGCTTGTTTTTAGTGAAACAGTGAAGACGTTTATTCAAGATGCATATTAAGCACGTGCTTAATATGCATCTTGAATAAACGTCTTCACTGTTTCACTAAAAACAAGCTCTCCAGTGAAATCTTCATTTTCTACATGATATTCTTTCATATAACCAACAGATGGCGCTGTGTGGTATTGCAGTCACTGTTATTCTTTCATATAACCAACAGATGGCGCTGTGTGGTATTGCAGTCACTGTTGTTCTTTCATATAACCAACAGAGGGCACACTGTTATTATTTCATATAACCAACGGAGGGTGCTGTGTGATATTGCAGTCACTGTTATTCTTTCATATAACCAACAGAGGGCGCACTGTTATTCTTTCATATAACCAACAGATGGCACTGTGTGATTTTGCAGTCACTGTTATTCTTTTATATAACCAACAGAGGGCGCACTGTTATTCTTTCATATAACCAACAGATGGCGTTGTGTGATATTGCAGTCACTGTTATTCTTTCATATAACCAACAGAGGGCATTGTGGGATATTGCAGTCTCTCCCCAAGCGAACTGTTGGTATAGGAATGATTAAAAGTGACTGCAATCTCAGCTACTGCCCGCTGACCCGAGGTAGACTTTTTCAGCACATTTTGGATGCTGGAAAACTCGGCTTATACTCGGGTATATACGGTACTCACAATACAGCACAATAGTCCACATACATTCTTGCAGGGTCAAACGTAAAACTGTGGATTAGCTATATTACCAAAGCTTTCAGGATCTTCCTTTAGTGGAACCCAGTTTAACAACCTAGTCCCTGAGCTTATACACTGGGGGGGGTTATTTATTAAGGTTGAGTTTTCCAGGGAAGTTCGAGTTTTCAAGGTTATTTTTTTGGTGAAAAAAAAAAATCACATTTTCGGGTTAAAAAAAAGTTTTTGTTTTTGAAAGAAAAAAAACAAACCCTTATCTTGAATCCGAAAATAGACCATCTACAACCTGTCGAGGTCATGTGGAATGCAATGGCAGAGGTCCCTTGAACCATGTGAAGATGTTAATAGCCTTCATAATGTTTGAGTTTTTGAGGGTTTTGCCCAAAAACTCATTCAATTTGAGTGGTTTGTTTTTTTTGTTTTTTTTTGCTGAAAACTGAGGTATTACAATTTAAACTCGCAGAATCGAGTCTTTTCCATTCAATAATGGATAAATAATCCCAGAAGTCCTTACTTCTGAGCAATAGTGCACCCAAGGAGTCTAATCCTACTAATCTCCACATTGGAGCCCAAGCTGCCCATTAGTTATCCCTAATTATGACTCCTAGGGGGTCATTTATAAAGACTGGGCAAATTTGCACCTGGGCTGTAACCCATGGCAACCAATCAGATGATTGTTTTCACTGTTCAACCTGCAGCTGGATGAAAAAAAGCTAATCACTGATTGGAAGCTACCGGTTACTGCCCAGGTGCAAAATTGCCCAGTCTTTATAACTGAGCCTCCTAAGAGTGATCTATGACAGAATATGCTGTATCCTACCACTTACTAGGCCTGAATATACCTAGGTTCCACTCTGTACCCAATTAAGTTGGGACTTCTCAAAATGGACCCAGAACACATGGCTGCTCCAGCTTATATACTTTAGCACAATGCCTTTTTGTGGCCACACTTGAGAACTGTAACGGTCATATTTTGACGCAGGAAGGGGATCTTATTTGCCAACTAGGCTAAAGGCTAGACCCCTGTCTAGAACTTAACTAAGGCTCCCACTTAGCTGGCCAGATGTTAGGGGACTAACTACTTAAATGGGAAGCTATTTTACCAGTCCCTTACACAGGCATACAAACAAGACCTGTCCATAAACAGGGGCCACACACTTGTAACTGCCAGTATACTCCCCTTGGTGGTTTACTTGCTGGGGTACTCACAGAGACAGGTACACTGGGGTTAACAGGCAATTCTGTACTGCTGACACTCTCCACAGTTGCATTGGTCACTATGTGACTGCTTTATAAATAGTTTGTTTGTTTTGTTTTTATGTCTTCACTGGCTAAACATGGCATATTATAAAGGGTGACTGGCCGCATGTATATATTTGATTAACAATAACCACAAGTTGAGTAACGGGGCAGAAAGTGATGTAGTTAATTAAGCCAGTTTGTGCACTAGTTTAGTAGATTTGCTGTGGTTTGATTCCAAACACTTCAATGGACATGGTGTAAAATATGCTATAAGTCTGATGTATGAACTTTTACATATGGAATTTATGCCAAAGGGAAACACAGCATTGTTTGAAATGCCATAGCTTGATAAATAAGTGATTCATTGTATTGCCTTAAATTAACTTTATTAAATATGCACCTTAGGGAAAATACATAAAGTTGATTTTTATGATTACCATTCTTTATGTTCCCTTTGGCACTCAGGAATCTGAGACTGTGTTTCTACCTAATACTGAGCAGTCAACTTGATATTCTTCTGTTATTTCATCTTCTTTTTGGTTTCCTGCTGTTTTCACTATAGTGTGAAGTAACATTTCTGTTATTCCGTATAATACATTACTAATTCATCTAAAAGTTACAGTCAAACCAGTTGTTTTGAGGTGCTTCATTTATCAGTAGAAGTGATTTGCTAAGCTTCAGCCAAATATGGATCTGTCTGCTTTGGACTATGATTGAGTATATACAGTTAAATCCTGCCACACAATGAATTACAAGAATAGCAATTTGAATACAAAAATTACAAAGCCAGCACTTTTCCAGTTATTTCTAGTGAAAACAGGCTGTTAAAGTTTGTTTAGTGTGTTTGACAACAGACAGTTTGATGTATTGCTGGGCACAGCAGTAGGTTGGACTTGAGTGGTATTAACTCTCTGTTTTGATTAATGGTAATTGTTTCGACAAAAAAAAGCATGTTTTACATACAACTCATAGTTCTGGAAAGCAGAAGTTGACTTGCGAGATCCATAATTAGCGCTCCGAGTTAGCATATAAAAAGATCACAACGAACATGCCGGCATAATATGTTTGTGCTTCTATTGTCTGCTATTGTGCTGCTTATAAACTGTTCCTTATATGAAATTAAACCTGGTTATTTATCTTTTGTTTCATTTAGAATGTGATTTATGAGCTGCAGTCAAAACGTACAGTATAAAAGAAAAAAAATAATTGAAATTGTACCTGTTTGTAGGAGACCAAAAGGTAATCACATTCAGGAAAGTGTGGGAAAGAAACGGAATAGGCAAAAAAAAGAAAGGAAAACTAAAAAAACAAACATTTTTGCTTGTAATGTTTAATAGTGACAGTGTCAGTGTGGATTTTTGAGCCATATTGTCGTCACATAATTTTCCATTTTCTTAGTAATTCTGTTTAAATGGATATAGACACTGGGGTGTTAAAAATCACTGATCTGTTTCAGAGTAGCAGATTGAAAGATAAGTCTGGGGTTGCATTTGTAGCTCCCTGATGAGCTCTACGGCTGTGCTTTTTGCCCAACACTGTCTCAGAGCAGCACTGAGCAAGAACCAGACTTGGCGCTGTGTTCTGGCTGATCTGTAGAAATAAATAAATACCTATCCTGTAAGGCCATTCGTTAGTATATTCATTCCGTTCCTGGAGCACGGCAGAACTTATAATGATGGCTGAGGCTTAATCGGTGCTTCTCCAGGCCAAGGTTAGGAAGCAAACACATTCACAGGGGTCAGCTTAGTCCTGCTTATGCAGCTAATTGGGGCACCAAAGGGCTGCAAAAAAAGTGTGAATGATAACCTATGAGGTGTTTTTTCCTCATTAATGCTGTGTACATTTGTAGTATGGACTCATTCCATTGCACAGAATCATTTATGTTAAATGTTCTCTTGGCTCTTATTTAACTTTTCTTATGTCTCACACTTTTCTACTTAACATATTTTTACTGCCCATCTCTCTCTGGCGCTCTAGTCTATTCATATTGTAGAATTATTAGATCTTTCATATTCCGCTAATTACACTAATGACCAAGCTTTTCTAATGAAACAATGCAGCTGCAAGTACATAATCCTTTTAAAGGAGAAGTAAACCCTACCTAAAGAAGTAGGATAGAAATGTTGTTTATTATGTGTTGGGCTTCTGTATCAGCCCAAGGGAACCACAGCCCTTTAGCAGTAAAGATCTGTGCCTCTGAAGATGCCCCAGTTGCTCCCCATCTTTTTTTTCTAGTGATTCTCTGCACATGCTCTGTGCTGCTATCAGTTACTGAGCTTAAGGCCCCACTCACAATATACTGTACACATAGAATATAAATGTCACAATATAAGGCTGATAATACAATTAATACAGATAATTACTACATGGCAGCACAGAAACCAGCAGCAATTAGCATCAGAATCTAATAATCAGCCCTGTAGCATCAGCTTATATTACAGACCAACCATAATTTTCGGCTTGACAACCCCTAAATTAAGCTTCACAACAGCTGCTCAGAGCCCACTGAGCATGTGAGTGTCCCAGACACTTTCAAAGATGGTGACCCCCTGTGACAAGTTTGAAGTCCTGGATCATTGCTGCTATTGACAAGCTGAAACTTTAGGCTGGTGCAATAAGTTCAGCATATAAAATATGATATTTTTAGCCATATTAATTTTTAGGGTTTAGTTCTCCTTTAATTGGCTCAATAAGAGAACAGGTACACACACACATTATATATACATAGAGATAGATATAATTTGGATCATCATAGTGTGCGAAAAATCATAAAAACATTTCTTTAAGCCCAATTGTTTTGCCTCAAATAAGGATTAATTGTATCTTAGTTTGTGTCAAGTGCAAGGTACTGTTTTATTACAGAGCAAGAAGGAAATCATGTATTAAAAACTGATTTTTCTAATTAAACCGTAGTCTATGGAAGATGGCCTTCCCATAATTCAGACCTTTCTGGATAATGGCATACCTGTATGTATCTATCGATCGATCTGTCTGTCTGTCTATCTATCTATCTACTGTCTGTCTGTCTGTCTATCAATCATCTATCTATCTATCTTTCTATCTATTCATCTATCTATCATCTATCTATCTATCGACTATCTATCATATATAAAAATCATATTAAATATTTATATACCGCATAATACTTTTGGCAGATATATTTCCTAACAATTTGGATTTTTTTTCCCTTAGGTTAGACTAAGGAAAAGTTAGACCCTGGAAAAGTCAACACTATACTTTTGGCCTAGTAACATTTCCTTTTAGGCTTTTTTTTTTTTTTTTTTTTTAATTGTGCCAATTCATTCAGGTTTTTAGCTCGACGGCTTTAAAAAGTCACATTTGTTTTTTTCCTTTTAGGTGTTAAAGTTCAGCAACAGTTACATTAATGCAAAACTCTTCTATGGAATATATACAATCATTTGTACAGCTGAAGCTATTTTTTCAAAAAAAAAAATAGATAATACACAGCAAATCTGCCCCCTCACATGAAGTGCCCCATGTGAAATGAGTTGTGGGCTGTTGGGTACTTGGGTATGTAAATCTCCCACGGAACATAATAGATTTTGCCTAGTCTAGGGAGGCAAACAAAAAACTTCCATGCAAAGTCTGCTTACTACAGAAAAGTTAAAATCAGTCCTGTTTGTATTAAACATTAGTCTCCTCTTTTATGGAAAGGAACTTTATTTAAGTAGCATAAACTTGTAAGATTAGCTCCAATTAAGTGATGATTTGTTAATGCAAATGTGCAGAGAATGACTGGTGGTGCATCTGTCTGTTCATCAATAGACCATTACTGAACAGCATTAGTGTGTGATTGTAAAAAAACTGGAAATCATTAGAAGCAAATAGCACATATTCACTCACATCTGACCTTATGCCTCAAAAGCATAAGACATGGAATAATAGAGAAACGTGATTTGAAGCCAAGCTATAAATGTGTAACTATAACCCTCATTTATGACCGATAAATTAGCGTTAAAAGTGATGACGCCTGAAACAGTACAACTGATTAGTGTAGGTGTATTAGGATGGCAAATTAGGAACATTGTTTGACCTTCCACAAGCTTTTAAAAAGACTGCCTGTTTTCTTTTCATTAATAAGCTCACACTGCAAATATTGTTATATAATTGGATGGTAAATAATTAATGATTGGTCCATCTTGTCTCTTGCTTAAATTTCTCTCTTTTTTTTTTATTAACTTTAGTTTTTTCAATTTTTTTCTTGCACTATTATGCCATCATAATGACATTGAAAAGAATAGTGCTAATTCAGTAAGCCTCTGTAGTCTTTCATTACATTTATTTTATGTTCAGTGCTTATTGTAAGTGTTATATGGTATTTCAGCACTGCCAGTGAACAGTCCATATGAAAGCATTGATTTTGACTGCTCAAAACTTCTTAACAAAGACTTGATTCACCTCTAGTCTACTACTACAGATTATTCCAGTCTGCTGGTAGTTCATTTTGTTCTGAGACATCTGTGACCAAATATGTCTCCGATTTGCCATTTTGAAACTAATTCAACAAGTTCAGCCATGTTCTGATTTTGTTTATTGAATTTTATTTACCAAATCATTCTGGTTCAGCTCAACTAATCTTATGCTATCTAAAGCCAAGATGCCAACTATCTGTCAGACCTTCAAAACAGTGTGACTATTGCAAAATATAAAGTTTTTTTGTCAAATGTGAATTAATTGCTATGACTTTCCATACAGGTTATCATCATTATTTGAAATGTCCTTGATATAACAAAAGATTATATCAACAGACGTATGCTAACAGAAAATCCCATACATAATTATACACATGAAACAGATTTCTATTGAATGCTGCTCTTAAATCTACCAGATATCTGGTATCTTGTGTTAGGGAGCTGCTATCTCGTTACCTTCCCATTGTTCTGTTGTTAGACTGCTGGGGGAAAGGGAGGGGCATGGTATCACTCCAACTTGCAGTACAGCACTAAAGAGGGACTGAATTTATGAGAGCATGAGTCACATGACTGGGGGCAGCTGGGAAACTGACAATATGTCTAGCCCCATGTCAGATTTCAAAATTAAATATAAAAAAAAAATCTGTTTGCTCTTTTGAGAAATAGATTTCACAGCAGAATTCTACTGGAGCAGCACTATTAACAGTATTGACAGTATTAACAGCACTATTAACAGTAATGACAGTATTCCTTTAAGTCTACTAAAAACAACATTTAAACAGCAAATAAACTAAATAGGCTGTTTTTTCTTCCAATAAGGCAGGAGTGCCCATACATTACTATTGTGGGGGTCTACTTTTAGTGATATTGCCCCATTATGATCTACAATACATCCACAATATCACTGTTGGCATTCTGTTCCATGCAAAATATTACTTAAATATTATATTGATTTATAAGAGAACTTATATTACTATATTTAAAAAACCTTAACAGAATAAATATCTGAATGAAGAGAAGAAAACAGAAGGGTAATTTAGTCAAGCTGTTTGTACTGATCACAAACTAAAGGTCTACTGGTAGATCCCAATCTACCTTTTGGACACCCCTGCAATAAGGATTAATTATATACCAGTTTGTACAAGGTACTGTTTTATTATTACAGAGAAAAAGGAAATCATTTTGGATAAAACGGGTCTATGAGTCCATGGGAGAAGGCCTTCCCATAATTCAGAGCTTTCTGCATAACGGATCCCATACCTTTATTTATTTACAATTTAGAAGTTTAATAGGGGCCTGAACCATTCAGAAAAAGAACTGTCCAGTGCAAAAAAGAACTCGCTAAATGTGAGGGGATCAGTAATTGTTTATCAAGCGATAAATATATTATTGCTCAGTAAAAAATACCAGTTGATATTAAATCAACCCCCTTATGTTAATAGAAAGCTTATTTTCATTTGCATATAACTTTCTTTTAGTAGGCTTTCTGACCCAGGTCATGAATATGTATTCCTCTGAACACTATTGAGCAGATGTGCCATTGTTTAACCAACAGATAAAATATGGCTGAACATACCAGAGCTCAAAAAAAGCACACTACAATAAGATGCAGGACAGATCTCTTTAAAGAAAATATATGTACTCGTGTAACCATGTCATTTCAGATTGGTTGTTTTCATCATTTCGTCCTTTACTCAAGAGATGTTTGAAGTTATACACAGAGAGAAATCTACAGATAGAAAGTCCATCCTCAGATGAATGTCGTTCTTGTAAAATTGTTGTGCCTTAAAGTTGGGTGCCTTAGCAACATACTGTATGTTTGGTTGAAATTTTTTCATAGATTTTTGAGCTAAGATTGGCAGCTCACCAAATAGTTTCACAGAGTGCTCCAGCTTAATGACCAATCACATACTTGACATTTGTCCCCAATCAGACCGGATGCCACATGAAAAATTTACTCAAGCAAAGGGGCTCTTAGGAATTAACAGATCTCTAGTGTTGCTCACAGGGGACTCTGCAAGGTGAGCAGAACTTCAGCTTGTCACGGATGCACTGTTCTGACAATCATAAGTATATGCTAATGGCTAAATCGTGACAGAATCAAGTCCCTCCACCATATGGCTAATTGCCACAACAATATCTTCAGTGTTATTAATCAAGTTTTCATAGTGTGCCATGATAATTGGAATAATTAGAAACATAGATTCCTTGCCTCCCCCACACGCACTGTGCAAAGAGGGAACAGGAACAAGTGCAGTCATACTTACACCAATGCATTGTTTGGATGTTTTCTGATTCTGAAGTGGAAATAATAAATTAACCAGTTAATGGCAAGCACATCTGTACTCAGCTAGAATTTTGACACTGATGTCTGTGTCACCTAATTTCTTTGTTTGTTCTTATCTTGCAGAACTCTTGTTTTTCATATTGTATCTGCATCATCTGCATCTGTTTCACCTCTTTTAAACCTCGCCATCGTTATATGAAAACCTTATCTATTCAAAAGTATTCAGGTAGAATAAAGAAAACAGATCTCCAGATGATTTCTATGGGTTATTACACTGGGCCAGAATGTACTTTTTAGTGTATGAACCCTGCTGTGTCTGCCAGAAGACAGTGGGTCCCCACTCCACTTTTTTACACTTTGTGTAGTAAGGTGGTACAATGTTTACACTAGGGTCCTAGATTTGATTCAAGCCTGGGCACTATCTGCAAGGAGTTTGTATGTTCTCCACATGTCTGTGGATTTCCTTCCGGTGCTCTGGTTTCATCACACAAAACATTCAGGCAAGTTTATCTATACTAATAAGTCAAATCAACTGGATGTCCTGTATTTTCTTTTTCCTTGATGATGTTTCGCTAGTCATCCAACTGGCTTTCTCAATTCAGAATGACCTGTTAAGAAATATTTGTGGTCCAGGGTATATACCCTGAAATCTTAGTCCAATCAGCATAATCTGTTTAGAACGGGGTCAGATACCTCATGGAGGTAAAGTGTTGATTGTACTGACATTATTGGAGCTATGAGGTCTTATTAAACCGTCCAGGGAGCGATGTATCTCTGTAGAGATTGCACCTCAATTAAAGCCACCATAAGAGATCTAATCATTTATTAGATGCAACAGCAAAGCAAAAAAATAAAAAATTATGTTATGGGTTTCCTTTCCCTATAGTGGGAATTCCCTTGATGAGTGTGTGCTGAAATGTGACATAGCTGAGATTAATTTCCCAGATTGCTTATTTACCTCACCACCTAACACATATGTCTAGCAACTTGTTTTGTAGAAAAACTAAAAAGAGCACACAAGCTTAATAACTGTTACCTTCTATAAACCTGTTATTATGTCACCAGTTATGGATGCATCATTAACTGTTATTGTAACTATTATTGTTCCTAGGTTTCTTGCCCCAGGAGGAAAGACATTTCTATCCATAAACGTATCTTTTTAGAATATCTCTTTGACCTATGTTGTTCAGGACTTCATTGGTTTCACATCTAGTTGGATTTGTAAATAAGAATGCCATTGTAAAGAAAGACCCCGAGCAGGGGTGTAACTACAGAAGAAGCTGACCCGGTGGTTGCAGGGGAGGCCCAAAAGTGTAGGGGGCCCAATAAGACCCAAATTAATTAGCAATTTCAAGATATCTTGGCGGGGTCCTAACTGAATTTGCTGTGAGGTCCTTTAACAACTTGTTACCACTGGCCACTGAGATAAGTAAGATCAGCTCTGTGGAAGTGGTTTGTGAGTGGCACACTATGATTGAGAACTAGTGAAGTGTGAAATAAGCTGTTGTAGCACACACAATGAGTTTTAAGGCAGATGTAGGAAAGCTAATCAGATCGGTTTTGTGCTCCACCTTGAAAAAAGTATGGGGTTAGCAACTTACCAGCATCCACTCAATTGAGTAGGTCATCAGGGTACTGTTTATTCAATCTGAGGAACCATGTCCGATGGTCCAAACTGGATACATGTGGATGAGACTAATCCATAAACTTTGTATCCTTAGATGTGATGAACCAGTGATTTATTGAAGCCATTTCTGAATAAAGTAAAGTACTGCAACTTTCTTGAAGAATTTTTTAGCTATACAGTCCCATCTATTGGTTTGAAGCTTTTTAACTTTAGAATATAAGTCAATATTAAAGAACCTTTTCCGTCTACAGAGGTTGAATCCGAAAGGATATCTCAACATAATGGGCTATTTAGGCCTAAAAAAACAACTATTAATATCTCTCCTTTGGGCACTTTTCCAGATCACTTTGGATGATTTATATATATATATATATATATATATATATATATATATATATATATATAGGACCTATTATCCAGAATGTTCTGGACCTTGGGTTTTCCAGATAAGGGATCTTTCTATAATTTGGAACTTCATATCTAAAGTCTATTAGAGAATGCGAAATAAACCGAATAAGCGGGTTTTGCCTCCAATAAAGATTAATTATATCTTAGTTGGGATCAAGTACAAGGTACTATTTTATTATTACAGAGAAAAAGGAAATCATTTAGAAAAATGAGTAAATGGAGTCTATAGGGGGATAACTTTTCCGTAATTCGGAAAGAGAGAGATCTATGAAAAGAAGAATGAAGCGCATACAAATCATGCAAAATAGTATGTATTAAAAATCAACACATCTGTATAGCCACATTTCTGGCAAGCTATATGCCCTTTATCAAGCCATATGTGCAACTTCATACTTCTTTTCCTGTATATCAGGTGGAGACGAGACGGCGTCATCGACAGGAGCTTGCGCAGATACTTTTTTGGAATAACTGCAATTTAGACTGGTTTCAGATAAAACAAAATGACTGCAAACAAAGTTGTAAACTATAACTACATTCATGTTAATATATATATAGTACTTTCATTGCATTGTAAAGTAATCAGATGTGGCAGGTTAGAATGAACTTGCTGTTAACATTTTATTAAAAGAGTATTTATGTGATTCTTTGTTACCTTGCAGAAAAAAATCTCTCATTTCTTTGCAGGATATAATTGCCAAGAAAGACTGGTAAAATATGAATTATTATATTATTGTTAGTGATAAAATGCGATGCTATGAATGTTTCATTGTGCAGGTGTAACAGATGCAAAACAAGATTAATAGGACAGAGCAATAATTAAACCACAGCCAGCTGTCTCGAAAAGAATGGGTTTATCTTGTCCCTTTCTATCATTCGTGGATATCTAATATTTTGGAATGTCAATGAGTTGAAGAATATTTTTCTAAGCTTTATCTAATTCAGTCGTATTTACCTCTTTTTGAAAAAAAAATATATGTCAGTGGTTATTGCTTTTAAACCAAGATATTAAATTGCAACTTGAATACAGAATAATGATGTTATGATCTGCCTACAGATTTCTAGGCATGAGCAGAAAGTGGTTAGTGCTAAACAGTCACATTTCCACATGGCCATCAACTTAGTAACCCTTTACTTTAGATAATCAAGTGATGGAAAGGCAGCTAAGCAGCTTGTATATCACATAACATAAAAAATAACATATTTAACTGATCCCAGACATTTCTCCTATTAAATGCCAAGCCAAACTGCACCAGTCCACATTAGACATTTATGCCAAAGTCAGACCTACAGCAAACCACGCAGAGAAACTAGCCTTCCGCTACAGCAGTGATCACCAACTCCTTGGATGTTGCTCCCAGTGGCCTCAAAGCAGGTGATGTTTTATTAATTTCAGGCTTGGAAGCAAATTTTGGTTACGTAAAAATATGGAGTACTGCCAAACAGAGCCTCCTGTAGGTTGCCAGTCCACATAGGGCTACTAAATAGCTAATCACAGCTCTACAAAAATGACTATATGTTGAAATATATTCTATATGTCATTCACTCATATTTACATATATTTAAGTCCATCATGTAAGTCCGAATGCATCCGATTTAAAGTTTTCGCATTGATTCACTAATAGTATAACTACCCAACAATTAATTTGATGATTTAAAAAGAATTCCAATTAATGGCATTGTTTTCCAATAAAAGGTAACTTACAGTAATTGGAGGTTGGTTATCTGTTTGATAAAATACCTGCCCTGCTGTTACATTTCGAAGAAGAAAAGTTATTTTTTGTGTGTAAGACCCCCCAATTTAGCAGCACAATTTTTAAAAATACAAGTGTCATAATGAAACATTTCTCATCCAAAAAGAATTGCCTATATAATAACTTTTGTACTCATTCTAATGATTGTAAAACAATGACATAAAATTGAGGTTTGGTGTAAACTTGCAATTATTGTACGTGCCCAACTGTTTCTTAGCTAAGTTTAATAATATGTATTATTGATGTCAGAGTTTGTGTGTGGGTATATAAGTAATTGCAAGCGGCTGCGTTCAGGTTAAGAGAGGGTGGGGCAAGATCGGTGTGGGCATTGAGGGCTGAATCAGGGAAGTTTGTAAGAGAGCAATCCAGTATACTTGATCTTTGCAAATTCTTGGTAATATATCCATTTCTGGCCAGTTTGCAAAGCAAACCAATGGCACTGTATGAGCAATATGATGTAATTTGCAGTGCTCATACATGAGTGAATGGGCCATGTGATTGGGCAATAAATGCTGAAGGCTATAAAATATTTTGATGAGGAAAGGGTAAAAAAAAAATATTAGTCATAAGGCTATAGTGATATTGGTAGAAATTTTCACAAACTGTAAGGCAACAACAGAGTCAATAATTGGAGTAAATAAATTCATCATGATCCCAGCAAGCAGCTTGATTTTTGGTTTTCTTTATTATTTAGCTCTTTATTCATATTTTCACCCTGCCATTTGAATTACTGTTTGCTGGCTAAAGTACAGTAGCACCTACATAACCCTTTAAATTTCCATTTTGCTTCTGACAAATATATGGGCATTTATACCAATATAAATCAAAACAATAGCATTTATGTTGTTTTTTAACAAATATGTTCTTTCTAATGGTAGTGACCAACTGAAGATCTCTGTGAAGTGTAGTTTTTGGATCTGAAACACTTGAAATTACATTTTTACACTTATTTATCATGTATTTAGGCTTAGTAATAGATACTGCAAATAGCCAAAGAGAGGCATTTTTTGAAATTGTGACTTTCTAGCTGAGTGCACATGTGTGATGTCAAATTATGAGAAAATAATATGGTAGTAGTCCAAAATTAGAAGAACAAGACAAATAAGCTTTAAATTATGGCTGGAACACCTGGTGAATTGGTATGTGTCAAAAAAATTATTTTTTAAGTCACATAAAGTTGCTAGATTGGATGATTAAAGTTGACAAGTGCTCTCCTTTGTCAGCCATGATTCCGAGTAAAGGAGTTTTAGCCACAAAAAAAAACCCACTCTAAGAATAATACAAACATATATGTATGTGCCTTGTGTGCTGATCATTCCAAATATGCATGTGTGATTTTTTTTTGCATATGTATACAAATCCATAGACTGTATGTTCTAGGGCCATTGGAAAAACTCCTTTAAAGCTTGTTATTATGATTAAGAATTAACACCATGCAGTTCAAGCCATATAACTTTGAATTGAGCCTTGGCAAATATTGAAATTTACAAAAACAATTGTAGTACTAAAGTGTAAAGCAATGGACCACGTAGGAAGCTGTTTCCAAAAGAAGCATTAATGATGTTTTCAGTCCTAGCTGTATTTTTACTCCATGTTTACAACTATATTTGACTTTTTTCAGATTATGCATATATTTGGTTGATGTATTTGAAAAATGTCATAACAATTACTAACTACAAATATTGTTGTCATTTAACTGATCTTGGTTGCCAGTCCTAGATGTCACTGTGAAAATGTCACCCAAAGCAGTAGTATTTTATTCTTTGAAATCTTTAGGAATTGTGCATTATTATTTGTTATATAGTATTGCAAACATATTACACATAATTTACAAAGATTATGCATCATTCACATTAGTCACATTAGTCTCTCCCTCAGTTGAGTTTACAATCAAAGGTCCCTATTACATTCACACAAACACACTGTGGTCAATTTTATCAGATTATCCTTTTTGGGAGGAAGCCCCGACCAGTACACTGAGGCGCCCACAAAATACCGGAAGAACTATTTACATAGAGCATTGTTTAAATTTCTGCAAATGTTTTCAGTTTTTTTATGAATAGTAACCCCTTTCCTAAATAACTATAGAACAACTAACTAATATATTTGAGATATTTTTTAAACTCACACTGAAAAGAACTTCAGGTTTTATTCATTGAACCTGTAGTACAGAGCAGTTGTGCCTTCGTGGTTGACTTTAGTTCCTGCACAGACAAAGTGGCAAACAGTAAAAATTTAATATCAGCTGAAGCTCTCTAGTTACTGGGGGTAAAAGGGATACATACTGTTTTTTTTTTCAAAATGCATCAGTTAATAGTGCTGCTTCAGCAGAATCCTGCACTGAAACTAATTTTTTTTTAAACATTTTTTTTTTTTAATATTTCATTTTGAGATTTAGCATGGGGCTAGACATGATGATGTCCATTTCCCATGTGTCCCTAACCATGTGATTTGTGTTTTGATAAACCTCAGTCACACTTTACTGCTACACTGCAAGTTGGAGTGATACCACCCCCAAAAGCCTATCAACAGAACAATGGGCTGCTAACCAGATAACAGTTCCATGACATCTCTACTGAAAGATTCCTTTGCATTGCTCCCTAGCACCACCTAGTGGTAGGGTAGGCATGAGAATAGGACGCAAGCAGGAAAACCCCAACTTTTTCCTGCTTGGGTCCTATTCTCATGTCTAACACTAGGGGCTAGGGAGCCCAATTAAGAAGGGAGTATAATGAGAAGGGGAGAAACAATAGCTGTCTCAAAGCAGTTAAATTTTGTTCTCAAAGCTCAGAAACAGGCATAATGACCTGAGATGGCTGCCTCCACACCAATATAACAGCTAAAAAAAAATACAATTGTTGGTTTAAGAATACATTTTTAAATGATAGTGAATTATTTGCAATTGTGGCCATTTTGGATTTCGTAGCCCCAATGGCTAGAGCCCTGGCCACATAACTATAACATTTTTGATTGAGACAACCTTGGGAAATACCGCTTTTGCCAATATCAGACCCATTGTCCATTAGATTTATAAACAGCAATCATATTGGGCACCTAAGCAATAAGCCATGGCAACCCCTCAAAAATTGTGTGATGGCACCTGGGTCTGCACTCCCTCTTGGCCTGGCGAAGCCGTGATAAGGTACATAATTGGCGACAGGGCAGGGGGATATTTCAGCATGCATGTCTGGAGGGCAGCGGGACACCCAGGAGCAAATTCTGCATAGGGTTTCTCTGCTTTAAACTAGACTGTAGCCATTGATTTGGATAAGAAACTGGAATATGAATAGGAGAGGCCTTGAATAGAAAGATGAGTAATAAAAAGTAGCACTATCTATAAACAATGTAGCCTTACAGAGCATTTGTTTTTTAATGGGTTCAGTGACCCCCCCCCCCATTTCAAAGCTGAAAAGAATCAGGAGACAAAGGCAAATACTATGTTAACGTGAAGGTGAACCACCCCTTTAAGGGACCTATTCAGGCTGATACGAAAAAAGATGAGTTATTGTCTAAAACTGTAGGTAATTTGTAAGTTTAAGAAAATGACGTGCTATTTTAGCACCTAAACCTCCAGCTGTAGCATCTACGTATATAGAAGTATGCAAAGACCTATTTTATGCATAAAATGTATGAAATATGCTTTTTTTGTGAAAAACTACATTTCTATTTTTACTTTGTAGCTGCTAATGTTGTTATTTTAGGGCTAAACAGAAAGTAGAACTTGTACGCAATTAATAGGCTTGTTAATCACAATTAGAGAGCAAATGACATTTTATTAATAGGCCTGTAAGAGATATTAAAGGCAGATGAATTAGACAATGAAAGGTAGAAATGCCAGGTACTGCTTTTCTGGAGATAATGCCTCATATTTTCCTGGAAATAGGAATAATTAGTGAACATGTAAAGTAAAAGCTTGGCATAATACTACTTATCACTTGCTGATAGTAATTACATGAAAAAGAATCAAACTCTAAACTGAGAACAATAAGAGGTAAAGTGTATTTTACTATTTGTCTCATGCATTGCTGAGTCGTAATGAGTGGCCCTTATTGGCAAATGTACACCCGGTCAGTGAGTTTATCTTTTATCTTGGCTATATAAGGTGCCCCACCTAATTGAGACAAAGAAACCTCCATATACATGTGTATTAATACATTAAGATATATGGGGGCAGATTCACTGAATGGCGAAGTGGCCAATGATGACGTCAATTTGCCAGAAATCCCATCCGCAGGGACATTGCTAATTCACTTTATGCCGGAAATGCAGTAAAGTTGTAAAAAAAAAAACCAAAAAACCGCTGTGACTTTTTTTTTAAAGCTGCCACATTTGTTTAAGGGTGGGCTCATGTCTAGGGCATTAGAGGATCTCTTCTGTCTTTATTATGGCTCATTGGACATGTATTTGAAAAAGTGGCCACTTCAAGCATTTGCACCAACATTACTGATAAAGACGTCCATACGACTTTTAGGTACCCCCTTTAAATTGACCTAAGCGCAAGAGTGCTAGCAAAGTTTCACTAGGCAAAAATTCGCTAGGAAATGCTCCCCCAGCCAGTAACGCTAGTGAAAATTCGCTAGTGTTCGGCTGCTTAGACACAACTTCATATTTTAGTGAATTAGTGGTAACGAATTTGCGCCTGGTGAAGTGTTGAGGAGTGAGGCGAAGCGATCGCTGGTGAAAATTCGCCTTTAGTGAATTTGCCTCATGGTGTTTGTGTCAAATTGTATATTTGATCTGCTTTGTCCAAAACTGCTTCTTTTAGGGCCAAGTATAATTTAAAGGAAAACTATACCCCCAAAATGAACACTTAAAGGAGAAGGAAAGCCCCAGGGCGCAAAACCCCTCCCCCCCTCCCTCCGTTGCCCCCCCTCCCTCCTCCCCCCTGGCCTACCCCTCCCCCTGGGCAAATGCCCCTAACTTGTTACTCACCCCTCTGCGCAGGTCCTGTCCATGGAGTTCGCAGTCGCCATCTTCTTCCACGCGCGTCTGCTTCCTGCTCTGACCGGCGTTTTCTGGCGCATGCGCAGTAGGAACAGTTACCGGTACGGCTCTACTGCGCATGCGCCGAATGTCACAAAGTGAAATCGGAAAACTTCGTGACATTCGGCGCATGCGCAGTAGAGCCGTACCGGTAACTGTTCCTACTGCGCATGCGCCAGAAAACGCCGGTCAGAGCAGGAAGCAGACGCGCGTGGAAGAAGATGGCGACTGCGAACTCCATGGACAGGACCTGCGCAGAGGGGTGAGTAACAAGTTAGGGGCATTTGCCCAGGGGGAGGGGTAGGCCAGGGGGGAGGAGGGAGGGGGGGCAACGGAGGGGAGGGGGGAGGGGTTTTGCGCCCTGGGGCTTTCCTTCTCCTTTAAGCAACAGATAGTTTATATCATATTAAGTGGCATATTAAAGAATCTTACCAAACTGGAACATATATTTAAGTAAATATTGCCCTTTTACATCTCTTGCCTTGAGCCACCATTTCGTGATGGTCTCTGTGCTGTCTCAGAGATCACCTGACCAGAAATACTTCAACTCTAACTGTAACAGGAAGAAGTGTGGAAGCAAAAGACACAACTCTGTCTGTTAATTGGCTCATGTGACCTAACATGTATGGTTTGTTGGTATGTTTGTGAGTACAGTGAATCCTACGATCCCAGGGGGCGGCCCTTATTTTTTAAAATGGCAATTTTCTATTTATGATCACCCAATGGCACATACTACTAGAAAAGTATATTATTATGAAAATGGTTTATTTACATGAAGCAGGATTTTACATATGAGCTGTTTTATGCAATATCTTTTTATAGAGACCTACATTGTTTGGGGGTATAGTTTTCCTTTAAGGAGCAGTACATATTTCTCACTATCTTATAATACTAATTGCTACAAGACCAGTGTGCAATCCAAGTCATACTTTTAGTTGAGCTTTTACTTGAGCTTTATTGCAAGCTCCTATTGTCTCTCCTTTCCTATTAGAATACATATTGTGAACGCTGGCCTAAGCATTTTTACAAACTGTACAGTCTTGTTTCAGTTCATGTTTATGATATTTTTAAAAAAATTTACATTTTCATTTCTTGACTATTTGTATATTTCTTTCTTCTTTATATTTTTCAGGCGATGGGTAAGGTTGTTATTTGGAAGAGAATTTCCACTGCAGGACCTCCTTGTTGTATGGGACGCATTGTTTGCAGACAGCATTACCTTAGACTTAGTTGACTACATATTCATTGCCATGCTTTTATATATTCGTGATGCCTGTAAGTACCACATTATTTGTTTGCATTTTCCTATATTTATTAACTAATAATATAGCACACTTTTCAAAATTAAATGCTTTATAGCTCATGTATCTTGTCCATATACTGTATTTCCAAGTTCATAATGAAATAATAAAAAGTTGCCTTGTATCTCTGATGGTTCCATCTACCAACCCCTATTATTCCCCTTCTTTGCTGGTTTCCAGGTAGAGCTGATAAGCCTACAATTTTTTAGTGTTTAGCAAATCTGTCCTGTATCACTTCATCAAAAATTTGCAAAACGGTGGAAATTTGCAAATTGCATTACAGTCACTGGCTGTTTTTTCTGCACATAATACATTGGAGTCAATTAATTTTTTTTCATGGTGAAACATGACAAACAATTTCACTCATCACTATAAACCCTTGACTCGCAACATGAAAATGCAAAGCAGTTAAAAAACAATTCTATACTAATTTTGTTCTCTGTGCGTTTTCAAAGTACTTAGTAAGTTAAATAGATGTAAATATAAAACTTGGTTATTTAAAATCTTAAAATGTGAAACATTTTTGGATTTCACATTTTTATGTTACAAAAAAAAAGAAATCTTTATTTTGCAGACCCGCCATTTGCAGAATTATTTTAGTCTTGGAGTAAATATGTACTATCTTTTCACAAGGAGGTTGCTTTGTGTTGTTCAGGGTGATGGATTGGCCTGTTTATTTTTAAGTGAAGCTACAGATTCTCAAGACCAGGGCTTTAAACGAGTCATTGCAGGGCATACAACTGGTCTAGAGCCATTCTAACATTGCTTAAATGAGAAGGAAAGGCTTGGTGCACTTGGGGGTGCCAGATGTTGACTTACCTGAAACCCCGGGCCAGTGCTCCTATCAGCAGAAACTGCACCGGCCTGGAGTTATACCAGTGAGCAACAGAGAGCGATCCTCTTCCATCTATCTCCTTCTCTGCAATTGCGTTCAACTGCGCATGCGTTTGCCCTGGGAAATTTGAAGAAAGAGGAAGACGGAAGTGGATCGCTCCATGGTGTTCACTGGAATAACCCTAGGCAGGAGCAGTTTTCATCTGATAGAAGCACCGGCCCGGGGTTTCAGTTAAGTCAATACAATCACTTGGGGTTCCTAACATTTGCCACCCCCAAGCCTTTCCTTCTCCTCTAAAGCAGTTGTTGCTGCCAAAAATGGTTCTGTAAACTATGAATTTCAGAGATCTTACGCTGGATCTTATATTATAACAAGCACATCTCTCTGGCATTTATTGTTGCAGTCGCTCTACAAAATATTAAAGTGTTTTGATAATCATTTAAGGAGGCAGAAAATAATCTTAAGGAAAAAAATGTGCTAACATAAATGTCAGAATAAATTATGTCTCGGTGCTTTAAAAAAAATTCCCACCTGCACCCACTCCTTAAACAATAGCCAACCTGGCCCAGTGTTGAGAAGACATTAAGAACTGTGTCTGACCCCACCCTGTTGATTTCAGAAAGCCACTATAAAAGGCAGCGCACTTTATTTTTACACTATTCCGCTTTTGAACAGATGAGTAAAAAACATTATGTGGACATTTGGTCATCACTTCCTCTCTTCCTAAACAAGCTATAATAAATAACAGATTTATGGCACAATCTTGGCTACTCATATTCAAAACCAACGTATTCTTGTTGGGACCCTAGCAATGCAGAATGCAGTTCCAGTTTTTGTAACAGATAAAGCACACTCTATTAACGCAGGTATAGGATGTGTCCAGAAAGATCCAAATAACGGGTAGACCATCTCCCATGCATTTCACTTCAATAAAATAATTACAATTATTAAAAATGTTCCCGTTTCTCTGTAATAATAAAACAGTACCTTTAACTTGATCCTAACTAAAATTTAATGAAACCTTATTAAAGGCAAAACATTCCTGTTTGGTTGAAGTCATATAATGTATTTTAAGTAGAGAGATCGAAATAACAGAAAGACCCCTTATCCGTAAAACATTTAGGATAACAGGTCCCATACATGTAATTCTGAGTTTATATTGAAATAATAGGGACTTTGACAACAAAGTTAATAATTTTTTTGCTTACTCCTAGGTATCCCCTAAGATGAACTGTGCACACACCCCACCCCCTCAGGGCATGTATTAGCACCCCACAGTGATTTTAATTTTGTTTTTTGTTTTTTTTTTTTACTCTTAACTGAAAATCAGTGCCCACATTTTAAATATCTTTTTTTCCTTCTTAAGCTTTACCGTATCACCTAAATGTGAGCTTTCTTTTTACCTGTTTCCTTCAGTAGTTCTTTGCCATGGAAGAGCATTATTAAGACAAAGTAGCGATCTAATGTACTTAAATACATTTGTTTCTTTCAGCAGCTTTAACAGAACAAAAGCCCTAAACATTACCAAGGAAAAAATTCTTGTTTGCAATGCACTTCCAGATAGTCTTGTTGCAGGCAGTCAATATGGTATACTAAACAAGCATCATTAATAGGCTTTGCTTTGACAACCAGAGCAGATGGATTGCTTGCATTTCGACGGGAGAAAAAAATGCAGTTTTCATAGACCTGCTTTGAATGATGTGCTTTGTAATTGCCCTTGTAAAATGCATGATTTTTAGTACACAAAAAAAAGGAAGGTTTGAATTAAAAGGAAATCGGTTAAAAGGAAATCACCTAGAAAATTCAGTTATTTAGTTGCTTAAATGTCAACCTCTCAATGAAATTTTTGTCATGATGTCTCTATTTTCATTTTATTATTACCAGCGTAATATTATTATTATTAGTTTCTGGTTTAACATGTATAGAGCAAATGAATACAGTCAGATTTTAATTATTGTGAATCTGGATAATACACTGGACAAAATAAATGTGTTGCTACGTTATTTATTTCTAATCTATACATTAAGGCGGCCCTTTATTAAACCTAAATTTTTTTTTTCTGGTTGAGTTTTTAAAGGGGAAACCTCAAATTTATTATACCCCAAAGCCAGAAATACTCCATTTCAAACCTGTCAAGATCGTGTAGAAATCAATGGCAGAAGTTGTTTCTGTTTCTCGTGATCTGCGCTGGATAAGCCTATAAAGTCAGTGTTTTCGTCCAATAAATTGAGTTTTTGATTTGACAAAGACGCAGGTTTTTTCATGCTGACTTTTTGAGAAGAATTACTGATAAATGAGTTCAATAAAATATTCAATTAAAAAAATTAGATTAAATTGAGTTTAGGTAAATAACCCCCTAAATTAAGGCGACCTTATTGTGCAAGGTTTCCGTAATTTACACAGTTTTAATCTAAGCAGAACCCACTCTATGTGCAGACGAAGTTGACTATTTCAGTCTAAAGAGATAACAAAAGTGTTTTAAACTTTTTTTATTTTAAACTTTTTGCTTGCATGGAAGCGTCTATTGTAACATGAAAACACTTGACTGTACTGTTTTGTTGCTAGGATTCTACTTATACTTTGTGTCTGTATTAGTGTCCCCAAAGTCAAAGCAGGATCTATTACTCTTAAGGTTTCCACCTGTCTAGTTTTCACCTGGACAGCCTGGTTTTTGAGACTAGGCTTTAAAATGAATGGTGTGGCGATCACCACATCATAGCTCCATCACGTCACAGGCACACCCCCAGACTGTCATCCACCCCCTGTGGCGCAACTACCGGGAACACACCAGGACCCGAGCCAACTGGGGCCCAACGGCAGTTTGCACGGGCGCAGCTCAGCCAAAAATAAATTCCTCCGGAGAGGGTTGTGGAGGGGCCTGGCTGCATGACCTGCACCCGGGCTCCACACACCTAGTTATGTTACTGTCCACTCCCGACATCACCGCCCCCTGCCCAGTCTGCAGAAGGTAGCAACCATAATTACTCCTTATCTGGCAGGCTCATTGAAAGACCACCCAAATTTGTGACAAGTAAAACAGACTACCCAAGCTTGCAGAAATGTATGGTTTCTTTTAGTTATAAATGCAGTGGAAGCCATGCAGAGCGTGGTAGGGTGTTTGTGGCTAATGTGCCAGCAAGAAAGTGGTTTCTAAGACATGGTTAAAAATAAAAGGCTGCATGTAACAGCATCTGTGAATACTGAGAATATGTAACATTTTTGTGTCATATAATCGTAATTTACACTGTTCTGAGATTGGATGCCCAGGGCAAATGCCCTGTCTGCCCATCTTAAAACCAGAAATGAACCAAAATAATTCTATACGTATTTTTTTAATTGTAGTAATCTCAAGCAACTACCAGACATGTTTGGGACTTCTGATGCATTATCCCCCGATTGGTGATGTTCACTCTCTCATTCTCAAGGCTCTGTTTCTCCGAGACCCAAAGGTACAGTAAAATGGCATGCTGTTTTCTTCAGCACTTTAATAATATAGCAACTGCACTATCAAAGTGATAAAATGTGTTTTAAGAACAAGGGCTTACTTGGCAGCTAGTAATAGACATTAGCATAAAGTTTTGGGACCTCATACAGAGATTACGTCTGGAGGCTGTCATCTACTATCTGTACTGACAATTGTACATATCATTAATCACTGGTTGTGCGGTGAGAGGGGGGAACTAAGCTGGTGCATCTAAGCCCTTTTTTCTGTAGCAACAAGTTAAAACCAAACTGTTTTCAAGTTAGTGGCAATTTAACACAAATGAACAACATAAGTATTAAATAGAAAATATTAAATAGAAACATGTAGCGTCAGCAGACGCACGCCATACCTGTCTGTGGCGGCCTGTGCCCACCATTGCTCCATAAATTGCATGCTTGAATGTGTGCAGTCTAAGGGGCCTTCCCCCTTCCACTCCTTAGGAATACAGCACTGCCGAATGCAGGTGGCCGAGGTTTTTATGCTTTAAAATAAAGTACAGTGACCTGTGCACTAATCAAACTGCCTTCCCAGATGTACGTGACCCCTTAATTGTGTTTTCTGTTGCTCCTTGACACCCAGATTAGAGGTTCAATGGTCAAAATGTTTCTCTTGTGGCATTCACATTTTTTAACTCAAAATAATTGAGATAATTTTTTTAATAGTTTAAGGTTTTATTTCTTTAAGAAATCATACATACCGGGAGAATTCATTACATTATTATCGGTCCATCTCTATTTATATTTTTAACCTGTTCCAAAACCAGGGCTCTGTCAGCACATTTGCAATATTATTTGCTTTTAAAGTGACTGTATACATCTGTGTTGATGCACTGGAAATAAATGTGTTTTATTTATACATTTTAAAGAAACATATAAAAAAAATACTTTTTTTTTATGTTATCAAGTAAATTTCTAGTATCCCCCTCCTCTCCCTAAATCTGAAGAGGCAAAATGGAATTGGGGGCACTTAAAACTACCTTTAAGTTCTTCATAATTACTATCCTATAACCCCTTTCTACCTGTTTTACTACGTCTCAACTATAATAAATAAGAAAGCACTAAGTATACAGAGGGAAGTGAACTGTTTGGGGGTGTAGAGACAAAAATAATTTCCTCTTCTGCATCAGTAAAAACACTGCAAACTTTTTTAATAATCAGAAACTGTGTTTTTATACATGCCATTTTTTAAATAAAATTTCAACCCCTTTAAACACAGACTTTAAGGACTGTCTGAGAAGTAAATGGACTACTTTCAGTCATTGTAGAGGTAACATTCACTATGAATTTTTCTGCATATTGCTCCATTCTGATGCTTAGAATGGTGGGTTGATTAAAGGTAGGGATGCACCGAATTCACCATTTTGATTGCTGAAATTGCAAACTGGAAAGCTGCTGAATAATTCAAAAAACACAAATAATAATAAATGAAAGCCATTTGCAAATTGTCTTACAATTACAAACTCTACATCATACTAAAAGTCAATTTAAAGGTGAACTTTAACTAGTTTGCTGTAGAGAGTGATCATTTTTTATTATTTGTGGTTTTTGAGTTATTTCGCTTTTTATTCAGCAGCTCTCCAGATTGCAATTTCAGCGAGCTGGTTGCTAGGGTCCAAATTACCCTGGCAACCATGCATTGATTTGAATAAGAGAGGGTCTTAAAAGTAGCATTAACAATACATTTGTGGCCTTACAGAGCATTTGTTTTATATGGGGTCAGTGACCCCATTTGGAAGCTGGAAAGAGTCAGAATAAAAAAAAACTATAAATAATAAAAATTGAAGTCCAATTGAAATGTTGGTTAGTATTGTCTATTCTATAAATTACTAAAAGTTAACTTAAAGTGAACCACCCTTTAATGACAACACTGAGGTAAGTAGTGTCAGCCCATACCGACACTGCCCTATAATTATACTGTTATGACATTGAAACTGTCACATAAGACTGCCATTTCTTAATGTCTGAGTTGTTTTCTGGGTTCTGTTTTTTCAGCACTTTTGGAAGCTCCTTAGCTAAAAAGTTTTATTATCATTTAGTGTATCTCGTATGTTATGTGAAACACCTCTTTTATACTGTTACTTTTATTTCACCCCTGTTGTGTTTCTTTGACAACATCTGCCTATGTCTTATTTCAGGTATAAAATCTAGCTGATCTGACAGCTACCTGAATCTGCACCAACATTTTATGGTAGAGCATATGGTTCGCGTCATTGTAGATAGAGCAATAAATAAGCGCAAATTCCTATTTATTTGAAAGAAAATGTTTTTTTTTTGGCCAGATTCATTAGGTAAGCATTTTGTAGCCCAGCTGAACTTAACAAAGTTCACAGGAGTGAATTCCTAAATGAAGATGAATGCGGGAAGAAGGGATCATGCTTTGAAAGTGGAGATATAATTATGGCGCAAAACTCTGAAAGCAGTAGAATCATTTAGCTCATGTCACAAGGACAGATGTTTTTGTAAAAGTAAAACTTTACTTTCTTTAAATCCCATTTAATTGTAGTCATTTTAAATTGCTTAGTTTAACAGGCAATATACCTGTTGCACAAACTATAAGGACAATAACCTGCACCTAATAAGTTTTAAAAATCTTAATAGCATGTTATTGGTCATAATAGCATGTTATTGGTCATAAATGGGGTGATCATTTTAAACAAAGAATTACACAGTGGGGTAAATTTACAACCAATGAGCTTATTTAAACCAGTGAGTAATTCGCTTAAATCATTCAACTGCAAATTAGTCAATGAAAACAAATACTTGGTTGTTGCTATGGGATGTTGTGCTAGTGCAGGCTTTCCTAGTATTGTAAATGAGGCCAAGTAGTTATATGAAGTAAGATGATTGGCTGACCTGTGGCCTGATGCCCTAATACAGGTAGTATAAGAACAGATAGGGGACATGAAACAAAACTGCTATATAATTTCGTTGTAACACATTGGTCCAGCTTAAGAAAAGGAAACTCTCTTTACTAGCATGGTGGTATGCTATCAGTGTCGGACTGGCCCACCTGGATACCAGGAAAACTCCCAGTGGGCCCAGGTGTCAGTGGCCCCTCTTGCTTCTAACCATTTGGTCATTCCCTATTTCTATATGGGAAAAAAGGCTTAATAATGGAAGAATGGTATAGTAAGTACATATAAAATACTAAGAGAATAAAGAGGTTGAGTGATGAGAGGAGGAATAATAGTTTGGAAAGTGGGCCCAAAGTATAGGGTTTGCTAGTGGGCCCACAGTCTAAGGTTTTCTGGCGGGCCACTGGCATCCCAGTCCGACACTGTATGCTATCACTCCATGTATTGCTTCTTAACTATTCCTTTATTGGACACATTTCCCTGGCTACACCTCAGATCAAGTTGCAAACCTAGTGCTGCTAAAATTATTCTTCACTGTGTCCCTCACATGAACAATGAAATCTATCGTATCACTCTACGAGGCCAATGGGAAGGTGTAAGGAACAGTGTGTGGATGCTTATGCACAACTAAAACTGAAATGTAAACTCATTAAACATTCATAAAAGCTTTTAGGCAGATCTTAATGGCCCCCCTGTGACTTCATTTTTTTAAACTTTCTGTTATGTATATTCTATGTCTTCTGAAATGTTTATGGATTAGGAGGAGTGATTTATCTCTAAGTTAACTTTTAGTATGTTATAGAATGGCTAATTCTAAGGAACTTTTCAATTGGCTGTATTTTTTTTCTTTTTATTATAGTAAAAAGAGTTATAGTTTTCCTTTCCAGCTTTCAGTTGGGGGTCACTGACCATCTCTAAAAAAACAAATGCTCTGTAAGGCTACAAATGTATTGTTTTTCCTACTTTTTATTGTTTCTAATCAGCCCTTTTCAATTCGTTTTCCAGTCTTATACAAATCAGAGCATGGTTGCTAGGTTACTTTGAACCCTAGCCACAAGATTACTGAAATTACAAACTGGAGAGCTGCTGAATTAAAAGCTTAGTAACTCATAAAACACAAATAATAAAAAATGAAGACTAACTGCAAGTTGTATCAGAATACCACTCATCTACATCATACTAAAAGTTAATTTAAAGTTAAACATCTTTAATAATTACATTTGTTTCAATCTCTTTTACAAGTTTAAAAACAGTTTTACATCAAAATAGCATAATTTTCATAATAATATAATATCCATATACTGTCACAAATTATTAACTATAGTTCCATAATTTACAACAGTGAATAAAGTTTTAATCCATATTTATGTTTACATTTTGATCTTTAAATCATTGGCTCACCACCACCTCATACCGGTTTTACTTTTCAAAAAAGAATTAAAACAAAAAAAAACTTTAAAACCCAATTAGAAGCAAAAAGTCATAGAAGATGTGAACATATTGTTTTTCCTAAATAACCAGATGTTCTTTTGTCTCCTGAAGGCAAAAAGGCCTAGGAATAAAAGGTTTAAAACTATTGTTTTAAGTTAACTGTGAATTTGGAAAATCAGCATTGTACCCTGTAGCAAACAAAATTCTAATGCAATATCATAAGCAAAGCAATATAAAGAAAAAAATCACATTGTCTATTTATTGAATTTAAAGTGTTAACCTTATTCCAGTGAATAATACATACAGCACTGCTTAATTTCTCTAGAGCATTAACACTGTAGATTTGCTACTAAGCAACCCATCATTTTATTACCATTTTCTGTTATAAAGGTGGTCAGAATTGCGATTAGAAATTAAATGGACATGAGTACATTAAACACTGTTGTGCAGTTTGAATTAACCTCTTTCCCTACCCCTTTGTTCAATCAACCAGTGATATCAAACAACTCCATTCTACTACAAGCTCAAGCTTCACACCGAGTTTTTATACTTATAGGATTGTAACAGAAAATGTACAGGAGTATTTTGCCTGGAAGTAAATAGGATTGTGAAAAGAAGGAATGCAAAGTCTGTCTTTTTGCATCACAGGATCAGTAAAACTATAATGATAGATTCCTAATATTGCCATTAACATAATAAAATCCCTGATAGGGCCATATGATTTAGCAGAATAACGCCATAGGCATGATAAGATCCACCACAATGAGAATGATAAGCCCCTGCTTCAGTGATCTGAAATTCTCCAAAATCTAAAAATGACCTGGAATGGGTTTAATTCCTTATAGTAATCTTATATATACCTCTGTAGACCATAGAGGGACATAACGTGCCATACTTTTTCCTCTTTATTAAAGGGATCCACCTCCAGCAGAAGGACCCCTTGGGTAGATTATCTTGACTAAACACCTTAATTCGCTTGAGCCTCTGGTTGGGTGAGAAGTTATGTTCTGCCATTTTGGAGCATGGTGCCTGGGAGAAGATCAGCAGTGCCTCTGTATACCCATTAATAAGTGCCTCACTATACCCATTAGCCTTGTCTAAATGTACCTTGGACAGAACGTTGTTTTGGCTCCATACATGGGCAAATAATCTGTCAAATTGGCAAACAGTTGACTCATGTATGGCCAACTATCGTTTATTTTGTACCTGTCAGCAATACCTATGTCACATCACCAAAAAAGGAGAAAATTAAAAATGCACGAAAGGCCTAAGGATCAGTGGATTATGCAGCCATAATGAGAAAATGTAGAGATAGTTATGGTATATTTTTATAATGGAGTGCAGTGACATAGCAGCCTATATTTATGTAAAGGGAGCTGGACCAGATTAACAATGGAGTGGAGAGAGTTCTAGTTCCAACCACTTTGTAAAACACTGATTAGATCTGGGGCTGTTATGTTGCACGGAGAGACAGGTTTATCCAAATCCCCCTAATAACTGGAATAATTTGAGCCCATTTATTCTTGGTCAGAACCCACTGCTTGCAAGGCTGTTTTTCTATATACTCTCTATGGGCCTGATTTATTTACATTTGTATTTTTTTTCACTCATATTTTTTTTTTCAATGGGAGCTGGCAATTGTTTGTCGATTCTTTCTTTGCTTTGAGCTCTTCTTTTTTTTTTTTCGGTTTTTTTTTTAATTGTAATTGAATACAAAATGCTCCAAAAATGCAGGATTTTGAAGTATTCATATTGTTGTTGAGCTTCTTTCTGCCTTTTTTATTTGCTCTTTTTATTTTAGGATTTTTTAATAAATAACTCAACAAATATGTTTTTTTGAAAAAGTGATTTTTTTTGGGGGGGGGCATATTAATGAAATGCAAATAATATTTTCTTAAAGCCATTTTTTATTTTTTAAATTTGTGAACTTTTTTTAATGTTTTTAAAATCTTAAAAATTGAGTTGAAAATACAGAAATAAAGAGTGTTGTGAAACTGAGAAATTGAGAAACACTGAAGACATGTGCTTGCAATTTCAGCAATCTAATTGCTAGGGCCCACATAACCCTAGGAACTATGCATGGAATAAAAGACTGGAATATGAATAGGAGAGAGGCCTGAATATAGTTGAGTAGATGAATAATAAAAAGTAGCAACAACAATAAATATGTTGCTTTACAGAGCATTTGTTTTTTGGATGGGGTCAGTGATCCCTATTTGAAAACTGGAAAGAGCCTGAAGAAGACAAAGGCAAATAATTCAAAAACTATCAAAAAAATAAAAATAATGAAGGCTAATTGAAAAGTTGCTTATAATTAGCCATTGTATAACATACTACCGATAAACCACCCTTTAAGGCAGTGTTAATGCATGTAGCATGAGGCATGTGAATATATTCTGTTTTCATTTATAGCCACCCTAAGCATTAGTTCTTTTGTCACTTTCAGCAATGCACTCACTGCTAATAATCTGTCATTCCAATACTAGGCATACTAAATTTGGGATTAAAAAACATTGTATTCCTTCCTTTTGCCTTATTTATTGCATATTACAATGCTTCATCCGTTTTCAGAAATGGAAGTGAAGCTTTCCCCCCTTCTTTGTTTCTTATTACTTACAGTTGAACTACAAATATAGCAATTACAGAACCATTTTTGCATATAGATGTAGTCACTGTACCATCTGTTGGGAAAGATCACATTAAAAAAGTACATTCATTGGACTTGAGGAGCCGTCATGTTTTAAATATCTCTTTGGGTGGCATCAGTGTGATACACTAACGTAATATGTCCTGTACCATCAGCAACGCTGCTTTGTAGAGAAAGCAAAGCTCTTCTGAGCTGTAATACACAATAAAATATTCACAATGCTGCTTCATGCTTTGCCGTTTAAGTAGCATTTCTAAAATAATTTTAGGGGTAATTTGCAACGATATAAGTGATATATAACATTAGAGAAAATTGGACGGCAGCCGCAAGATCAGTTAGCTGGCGCTGGCAGGACTCGCGAGGTGCCTGATAGTTGACCATCTTCAGATCTGACAGCGACTGAAAAATAAGAGGCTAAATTAGCATTTTCATTTAGAAATATCACAGGCTTTAGAAGAATTAAGATGGATCTACCATTACAAAGGAGACCAAGGAGGATATTTCTACAAGCTGTCTTTTTTAGAAATATTTGTTTAAATAAGGCTAATTTAGTTAATCCTTAACAGTTTTGTGGTAATTGCAGCTATATCAGGCTGTTTGTTCCAGCTTTAAAATACTGCAGAATTTTACGATCCAAAAACAGAAAGAAAAAAAATCTGTTTGCTTGGCAGCAGAGAGACAAATATTTTTCTGACAGTTTCACTTTGCATATACTGGTAACTACTGCAATGTATCTTCATCACGCACATGCATTTAGCTTATTTGATTTCCGTTATGTTCCACTAAATCCCTTTTAGTGACTGAGGTTTGCCCACCTGTCTCTTCTGAAACACCTGCAACATATGTTTGTGTAACCCTAATATGCATTTCCTTTTGGGGCCTATGAATTTCCCCTAGAGCTTTTTGCTTATAAACAGCTGAGTAATTTTGTTTTCTAATGACAGTTGCTTTTTTTTCCCCTGGCAATGAGGCAATAACATATTCTCTAAGCTAAGAGTGTCATTTTTCACCAAAGCCACAATTTTTTTTACTATGTTCTGCATCTGAAGCGTAGATTTGTTCCTTTTAATAGCAAGATTTAATAGGTGTGAATGCTTCTGTTTTGCAGTTCTTCACTGCAGGTGTAATGTGCTCAAATGCAGTCAGTTTGCCAATGGTTACTAAAAGAATGGGACTTATAAGTCTAAACTTCTTTTTCAAGAATTTGAGAGCTTCTAAGAGACTTTCTACATACACATTTGCTAATGTTGTTTTACCAAAACTCTTGTTAAAGTGTATTTTCATAGTTGGTGCTTTGAAGCAGAGCACTCCTTTAAATGTTTTATCAAAATATACTATTCAAATCTGAATTTTACTTAAATCTGCAATTTACTGTGCATTTAGAAGAACTTCAGCGGGGAATAGCTTGGCTGTAATAACAAACATATAGCCACAAAATTGACGAATAAATGTTGACTAAGTGCAGCATGTAATGCAAGCGCTTATAATCATACTTTGCATAGAGCCAGCGTAGTCATATTTCCATACTTCCACATTGAAGCTAGCAGCCCAAGTCCCTATCACCATAGCTGTCAAGTCTCCTGATTTTCAGGAGTTACCCGATTTGAAGTGTTTCTTCCCGGCCCTCTGTAACGAAAAGGTACTCCACCATTTTTTTCACCTCTCCCTGTCTGAATGCGCCCAAATTTTCAGATGCATGCTTTTGCCCATCGGAAAAACTTCCAATTGGGCACTGTACTAGGTTGACGTTACTTTCACACACACAGGTTTGCCACCTTTTTCCAAAGAAAGGTCTGGACAGGGGGCGGTGTGACGTCATTAAGGCGATTGCATCACAGACAGATCGCATCACCTGGGCGGGGCTATGAAGTGTTGATCCGCAATTAACCAATTGCCTTGTCCAAACCAGACAGGTGTCAACCCTACACACACACATAAAAATAATATAGCAGTTAGCCCATCCAGGACTGGACTGCAAATCTGTGGATTCTGGCAAATGGCAGAGGGTCTGCTGTAAGATGTTATAGACATCTATTTGTAGGGTTGCCACCTTTTGTTTGCAAACAGTCCGGACAGGGTCAAATTCAACAATGTCATCGGCGAGGCTATGACTTGGTGACTGGCCGATCGCTGATCAATTCTAGAAGAATCCTGCTCGGTTTTCCTAATTTGAAAAACCCGACAGGCCGTTTTGACCCGGGAAACCCTTCCAAATACTGGACTGGGGTCAAAACAAGACAGATGGCAACCCTAAGTTAAAGGGCAACTGGAGGGGCAGAAATCTGGCATCTGTTATTGGAGCCCAAGACTTGTTGCATTGGCTCTTGTCTCTTCCAGATGTTAGCCTGAAATGGCACCGTTCTGAACCAAGGGTGTTTCATTCATTTAAATGACTGTACCTTCCCTGCACATTACTAAGTATAATTGTGTAATTCAGAAATAGTTTACTGCTGATTTTCTACATGCAGCTATTCAGTCCACAAAAAAGGTTCAGTGGTTCCACACACTGTATCAGTTAGCAGAATTCGATTTTGCATAGAATGCAGAATCTTGCAGTACCATAGGTGGCAAAATCACAGTCTTTATACTTTATGGAATTACAAGTTAAATATACACAAATACATTACAAACACAGGAAGTTTAAATTTGATCTTTTTTTTTACTTCGTTTGCATAATGACCCAAATCTTTTTATTGAAATACCTGGTGCTGTATTTGCTTGTTCAGCATTGAACTGGTTATTTTCATACTTTGGGTTTATATATTGTGCAGGTTAATACAGGGTAATAATTTTGATGTGTAACATAAGAATAAATAGCTTTTTTAGTGTGGTAATAGGGAACTGAAATGTTTTGATAGCTTGTTGTGATTATTATCATAATTAGCTAATACAGGTATCATCCTTGTAACACTTCTGTTTTATATCAAACATTTTATCCTGTAACATATCAACTGGCTTTATTGTATACCCCATAATCTGTGCAAGATAAGCACCCCCATGTTAAACATCCTGTAAGGGATGGGGCACACTGGGTGATTCAGGGAGATTTAGTAGCCTGGCGACTAATCACCTTTTCTTTGCGGCAACCAATCTCCCTGAACGCCTTCCCTTTGTCTTGCGCCGGCTGTAATGGAAGTCGTCTGCGACATGGCATACGCAATGCTTCGTATTCAGAAGCTGCCTGAAATCGCCTCACGAGGAAACTTTGGGCGACTTTGGAATACGAAGCACCGCGACTTCCATTATAGCCATTGCAAGACAGAGGGAAGGTGTTTGGGGAGATTGGTCGCCGCAAAGACGAGGCGATTAGTCGCCATGCGACTAAATCTCCTTGAATCGCCCATTGTGCCCCTACCCTAAAGGGGCTATTCACCTAGAATTAACTTTTAGAATGATGTAGAGCGTGAAACTCTGAGACAATTTCACTTTTTATTACTTATTATTTTTTGAGTTATTTTTTATTCAGCAGCGCTCAGTTTGCAATTTCACTCTGGTTTCTAGGGTCCAATTTACCCTAGCTTCTATGCACTTATTTGAATAAGAAACTGGAATATGAATAAGAGAGAGCACAAATAGAAAGATGGGTAATAAACAGTAGCAATAACAATTAATTTGTAGCCTTAAAAATATTTTTTTTTTCACATTTGAAAGCTGGAAAGTCAGAAGAAATAATTACAAAACTATAAAAAATAATAATATTAATAATAAAGACCAATTGAAAAGTGGCTTAGAATTAGCCATTCTATAACAGACTAAAAGTTAACTTAAAGGTGAACTACCCCTTTAAATTTGTGTGGTGGGGGGGAACTGAGGCACCCTCACATTATGCCACTGTTTTTTGTTGTTGTCAGCTAACTGTCAGTCTCAGGTGAAGCAATGTATTTTTCTAATTTACATCCTTGCATTAAAGGATTAAGTCCTAAGTATTTAATAGTTCAATGCCTCTATCTTATGCATTGTCTTTTAAGTGCTAAGTAGTCACTACAGCCCAGTAATAAATATATCAGCCTTCTCTGTCTATAAATTAATACAGGGATGTTATACTTGACATCACACAGGATATTTCCTCAAATGACATCAGGAAACCTGACTGTTTCTATTCCTGACAACAACATGTAATGTAGAGTGTTGGGGGGGGGATCAATGCAGTTCTATTTTCATAAGTCATAGTTATTTTGGGACTTTTGCTTAGGGAAGTGTTTTATTAAATGGTTTCTATTTCAATGCAGTCATTTATTTATAAGATATTAGTGTTCACTAGAAGAGTGGCTCAGACAAGAGTGGCCATTTTTAAAGCAACTGCCCTTGTTACAGAATTTGATCAAAGAAATTTTAGGATGACAGTATGTCTGTTATATGATATATATGTATACCATGTACAGGTATGGGACCTGTTATCTAGAATGCTCGGGACCTGGGGTTTTCCGGATACAGGATTTTACTGTAATTTGGATCTTCATACCTTAAGTCTACTAAAAATCATTTAAATATTAATTAAACCCAATAGGATCAATAATTATCATTTATATCCTATTTGGGATCAAGTACGTGGTACTGTTTTATTACTACAAAGAAAAAGGAAATTGCTTTTAAAGGGGACCCGTCACCCAAAAGAAATTCTAAATCCTATTTTATCACAATAGTCAGGTAAAATTAACTTTAATTACACTTTATAAACTATTAGACTCTTGTATAATTCATAATTATAGCAAGCAGGCAGGAACTGTTTTGTGGACACTGTTATTAAGGCAAGTCTTGCATAATCATAATCAGAATCTTGTTTGTGCACAAGAATGGGGGACCCAATGTCCATCCTCATGCATTTGCTACACAATTAAATGGTGAAGAGAACGGGAGAATGTGGGGAGAGCAGTGACATCTAGGAAGTGCTGAATGGAAAGTGAAAGTAATTGTCTGCCCCGCCTCTATGCCTAAGGCATAGTGCTGCTCCAGCAGAATTCTGCACTGAAATCCATTTCTCAAAAGAGCAAACACATTTTTTATATTCAATTTTGAAATCTGACATGGGGCTAGACATATTGTCAATTTCCCAGCTGCCCAAGTCATGTGACTTGTGCTCTGATAAACTTCAATCACTCTTTACTGCTGTACTGCAAGTTGAAGTGATATAACCCCCTCCCTTTTCTTCCCCAGCAGCCAAACAAAAGAACAATGGGAAGGTAACCAGATAACAGCTCTCTAACACAAGATAACAGCTGCCTGATAGATCTAAGAACAGCACTAAATAGTAAAAACCCATGTCCCACTGAGACACATTCAGTTACATTGAGAAAGAAAAACAGCAGCCTGCCAGAAAGCATTTCTCTCCTAAAGTGCAGGCACAAGTCACATGACCAGGGGCAGCTCGGAAATTGACAAAATGTCTAGCCTCATGTCAGAAATCAAAATTGAATATAAAAAAATCTGTTTCCTCTTTTGAGAAATGGATTTCAGTTCAGAATTCTGCTGGAGCAGCACTATTAACTGATTCATTTTGAAAAAAAAATTTTTTCCCATGACAATATCCCTTTACCCGTCACCCAGACACAAAAATCTGTATAATAAAAGTCCTTTTCAAATTAAACATGAAATCCAATTTCTATTTTTTATTAAACATTCATAGCTGTTGTAAGCTCATTTAAAAATCTCAGCTGTCAATCAAATATTGTCTGCCCCACCTCTATGCCTAGGCATAGAGGTGGGGCAAACAATTGCTTTCACTTTCCATTCAGCACTTCCTAGATATCACTGCTCTCCCCACATTCCCCCGTTCTCTTCACCATTTAATTGTGTAGCCAGACATGGGGATGGACATCGGGTCCCCGATTCTGGTGCACAAACAAGATTTTGAGATGATGCAAGGCTTGTCTTAATAACAGTGTGCACAAAATGGCTCCTGCCTGCTTGCTATAATTATGAATTCCATGCAGGAAACAAGATTCAAATAATTTTTATAGTGTAATTAAAGTTCATTTTGCTTGACTAATGTGATAAAATAGGATTTTGAATAATTTTTGTTGGGTGACGGGTCCCCTTTAAGTCTACTAGAAAATCATGTAAACGTTAAATAAACCCATTAGTCTGGTTTTGCTTCCAATAAGGATTAATCAAATCTTAGTTTTGATACTACAAGCTACTGTTTTAGTATTACAGAGATAAAGAAAATAATTTTTGATTATTTAATATAATGGAGATTATGCGGGATTCCGTAATTTGGAGCTTTCTGGATAACAAGTTTATAGATAACCGATACCATACCTGTACCTGCCTTTCTTTGTTTGCTGTGATGCATATGTGCAAGTCTGTGTAAAACATACAATTTTACCTCTGGGCAGAGTCAGGCCCCCATTTTAATAACAGACGACATGGTCAGGAAAAAAGTTTTGGTCTCTTTCTTTTATGAACATTTCTCACTGTTCTTACTGGTTTGTATTTGTATAGTGTGCAATATGTATACAATGTTACAAGTTATAATGGAAATGTCCTATACAGTCAGTTTCATTTCATTTGCTTAACCGTTTGCATGTAATAGACATACACTGAGCCTTAGAGAGTCAGAGAGTTAACAGAAGTGCTGTGGGTTTGATACTGCAGGCAATGGGACTCTTCTGTCTCTGTCTTAAATTTCTGAAATGTTATTCTTCAATTTTGTTCTCACGTTTTCCATTATACCTTCAAAATTGCATTTCAAGTGCACTTTTTAATCTGCCAGTACTGTAAACAGCTCATTTTAATACGGCAAACCTCACAGGAATGTAAATTGCCCTGCTGAAGTAATACTTGCATCTTATTCATATATTCAGGTAGGATCATTATTCCTAATAATGGATGTAAGTACTTAGATGCCAGATCTGTGTTTCTCGCCCTGAATTGCTTGTCAATCCTTTGAAAACACATGTGCGCCATATGATCTATCTCCTCATTGTTTTCAATAACAAGGCGCTTAATCGAGCCTTTATTTTGTTAGAAGTATAAAAAAAAAAAGGAGAAGAAAAAGAAAGAAAAGACAAACTCTGTTTTACGGTTTCAAAATACCTCAATATTATTGTTGTCTTCATTTAGTAAAATGAAATGTTAATGTTTGGTCTCCATTAGGAGTTGGCCGTTTATTATTAGTAAAACAAAATATCTATGAATTGGAACTGTTACAACTGCATTCTGTGTACTTTATACTGTGCTGCCTATAATAGATGGACTGTCAAACCAAGACTGATATTTATCTAGCGGCTGGGGGACCCAGGGATGATGTGGGGGCCCCAAAGGCAGCAGACCTGTTCCCCCCCACTCCGACACTGATCACACTGACCCCTCTGCCTGTGCAATATTTTGTTTGTGTAGCACAGTATATTTTACCTTTAATTCTATTTAATTGGATTGAAATCCATGCAGATGTTTGTGACCCCAAGAGCTTGTACTTAAACATTAGCCTTATGTATTTACATATTCAAAATATTCCCTATTCTGTTACCCCATAGCAATCAATCAGCAGCTATCATTTTAGCTGCATTAAATAAGTGTATGTGAAAGTGTATGAGTAAATAAAAATGCATTGGTTAGTACAGGTATGGGACCCGTTTTCCAGAATGCTCAGGACCTTAGGTTTTCTGGATAATGGATCTTTCCATAGTTTGTATTTCCATACGTTAATTGTACTAGAAATGTAAACATTAACCACCCAAAAAAGCTGTTTTTGCTTCCATTTAGTATTAATTAGATTTTAGTGCAAGGTACAGTTTTATTATTACAGAGGAAAAGGAAATTTAAATCTGGATTATTTGGATAAAATGGAGTCCATGGGAATCTTGTGGCTGTTATGTGACAGCATTCTCAGATTAAACAATTTAGGTTTTAGGGTTATAAATCAGAAGCCAACTATTTCCCTCCCTAAAAAAATGTACAGAGAACAAGGATTCCTACATCTATGTAAAAAGCAGTACAAAAAGTGTGACCACTTTTAAATCAAGTAACAAAGTGTCATTCTGAATTTTCAAATAATATTTTTCATTGAGAGAATTTGGAAACCCCTTGAACGTCACTATGATAATTCCAGAGGGCCAGACGCAAAAGCTCTGGACATAATTTGTATTTATGTTGAATACGCTCAACCTAAATGCTTATTGAGTTTGTTGTATTTTGTATTACTTACATGTCAGACACAGAAGCAATAAAGGGTATTCCCTTGTTTTAACAATGGAAACTTCTGTCATATATATATATATATATATATATATATATATATATATATATATATATATATATATATATATATATATATATATAGTAGAAACAAGAGATCCTCTGCACTCAACCCATTATCAATATATTTAAGACAGAGACACTTTGTGCATACTGCTACTGAAAAATGCCTTACCCTTTAAACAACACAGGGATTGTTTGTCCATATATTGCAATATATTTAAGCTGGCCAACTACGTCAAAGTCATCCCTTATCTGGCCAGTCCTACTCTCAATTTTTATCTGATTCATTAAGAATTCTACTGTTCAATTATACATTTTACAAAGGGACTAAGTTTTACCCGCAACTTACTTGCTGCTTTCAAAGTAAACTCCAAACTTTGGATGCCCTTTTATTAGACACCAGTGGGATCACCTGACTATAGCTGGGAAGGGTGGGGGCTACAACATGGAGCTGGTCACTGCTCCTGTATAAACTATAACAAGCAAGGGGAAGTTGTGCTCAACCACTAACTTAAAAACATTAAGAGGGGGTGCAATGAGGTAGTGACCACAATTTAGTGTCTAATAAAAGGGCATCCAAAGTTTGGAGTTTACTTTGAAAGCAGCAAGTAAGTTGCGGGTAAAACTTAGTCCCTTTGTAAAATGTATAATTGAACAGTAGAATTCTTAATGAATCAGATAAAAATTGAGAGTAGGACTGGCCAGATAAGGGATGACTTTGACGTAGTTGGCCAGCTTAAATATATTGCAATATATGGACAAACAATCCCTGTGTTGTTTAAAGGGTAAGGCATTTTTCAGTAGCAGTATGCACAAAGTGTCTCTGTCTTAAATATATTGATAATGGGTTGAGTGCAGAGGATCTCTTGTTTCTACTATATGTATATTGTGGTCACTACCTCATTGCACCCCCTCTTAATGTTTTTAAGTTAGTGGTTGAGCACAACTTCCCCTTGCTTGTTATATATATATATATATATGAGCCAGTGAGTGCATAAGGCATCCTTTTCGACCCTCACAATGGGTCTTTATCAAGTATCTTGATAAAGACCCCTGTGAGGGTCGAAACGTTGATTGGTTAAATAAAGGATGAAAACTTCTTCTGCAAGATCCTCTTTGTGCAACAACTTTTTTCAAAACACACATATATATATATATATATATATATATATAGATATATATATATATATATATATATGTGTGTATATATCCTTCAATATATATCCATATAGACGGTGTTTGATAATGTAATTGGTTATAATTGGTGTTTAGGTCCCCAGGCAGAAGATAGTGCAGGGCATTAGCTTCTTTAATCTCTACCACTTTTGTGCTCAGATCTGTGGGAAAGCCACAAAGACCTGGTCCTAGGGCAGTAGGATTCTAGGGGTGGCATTCAATCCAGCAGCATCAACATTGGTTTGAAGCATTGGGGAAGCAGGAGATAGTTTTCTTAATTTCCCCATTGCCAATCTTCAACGCTCCGGACCTGATAAAGGAAATTTGTGCATGCCCACTTATCAAGGGGAGGGGGCGGAAGCGATGAATGACTGCAGGTCTAGGGGTGTCCAATATGTAAATCCGGCCCTGACCACTTTGATACACAAGGAAGTCTTAAAGCAGGTAAATAACTTCTAATGAATAAGGACACTAAGCAGCTGCTCTCTGAATAGCACATTATGTACCTTCAGTTTTGAAGTTGATGTGAAACCAGGGTACTGTAAAGCTCATCTTGCTTTTGGCCCATAAAAAGGTGACTGCATCACTTATCCAAAACATAAAGGTATTTGTTCAGTTGTTCAGCTGACCCCATCTAAAAACAAATGCTCTGTAAGCTACAAATGTATTGTTATTGATTGTTTTATTACTCATCTGTCTATTCAGGCCTCTCCTATTCATATTCCAGTCTCTTATTCAAGTCAATACACAGTTGCTAGGGTGATTTGGACCCTAGAGAATTGCAGAAATTGCAAACTGGAGGGCTGCTAAATAACTAAAATAAACACAAATAACAAATGAAACCCAATTGCAAATTGTCTCAGAATATCCCTCTTTACATCATACTAAAAGTTAACGCAGAGGTGTACAGCCCCTTTTAAAGGAATATGCAGCGCCTCTCCCACCTCTTATTGATTTAAAGAATTTTACTGATAATGTGAGCATGACCCCTTCAGAGCTCCCTTTAAAACATTTTGATTAATAAATAAACCATCTTTAATAAAATCAAAACAAGTGGCTACAGCCCCTTACCTCTATGTCATTGCATTTAGGTATGTTGCATTACATAACTGTATCAGTTAAGGTAAAACATGGAGCATTTAACATGAAGTACAGTACTTGTTTGGATGCCAGAGATAGCACGAGACTGCCCACAGCAGCCATCATAACAGAAGGGCTTTTGCAATTCATTGTATGTTTTACGGTGCAGCTATTAATTTGCTAATACACAAGTCAGTAACTTGAAATGTAGTTCTCTCTGAAGGTATCCATACACCTTTATTGTCTTATTTATATTTACAGGAGTGTAAGTGAAAGTATTAGTTTGGGGGGGGTGAGTTACAACTTCACAAGAAAACAAGAGAAAAGACCAGTGTGTTGTCCCATAGGCAGATACTGAGTTATATGTATGTATGTATAGGCAATTGGGGGGCATTCAGATTTATGGACAACAAGGAGGTGCCAGAATCAAATTCTGCACTGTTTGTTCAGAACATTTCTGCTTATTGCAGCCTCTCTAAATCTTGATAAATAATGCTAGAGGATACTAAGAATTGCAATATATTGCCGCAATACATTTTTCAACTCCAATAATTTTCTTTAATGATGTACCTCTGACATCATGCAAAATAATGACATTTATAACATATTTACTCCAAACTAGGGATCCACTGAATCCAGGATTTGGTTTGGGATTTGGCCAGGATTGGGCCTTTTTTGCCAGGATTCAGTTTCGGCTGAATCCTTCTGCACGGCCGAACCGAATCTGAATCCTAATTTGCATATGTAAATTAGGGGCAGGAAGGAAATCAAGTGACTTTATGTCCAAAAACAAGGAAGGAAAAAAATGTTCCCCTTCCCACCTCTAATTTGCATATGCATATTAGGATTCGGATTCAGTTCAATATTCGGACAAATCTTTCACAAAGGATTCGGGGTTTCGGCCAAATCCAAAATAGTGCATTCGGTGCATCCCTTCTCCAAACAGATCAGATATTTTGTCTGAATTATCACATAGAGGGGAAAAAAAGCACAGGTTAGTACGTGCTATGTCTATTAAAAATATTCCTTCCCTCTCCATAGCCTCTTGCACAGACAGAGCAAGAGAATGTCCCCTTGACTTACTTTCACTTTTTACTGTAGGGGCCCCAACTAAAGACCAGTTTAATCATCTGGATCACTGCTGATACTGAGTAAAGTTCTGTAACTTGCCACTAGAATCATAAATGAGGACACCACTAGCAGCCAGTGTCAGACTGGGACATCAGGGGCCCACCCAAAAACCTTAGACCAGGGGCCCACTCTCAGTACTATTATTCCTCCTCTCCTCACTCAACCTCTATTCTCCTAGTCTCTTTTCTTTATATACTATAATCAATTATTCCATCTATTTAGCCTCTTTTTCTCATAGAAATAGGGAATGACCATGAAATAGGCCAAATGTTTTGCAGCATGAGGGGCCACTGACACCTGTGCCCACCAGGACCTTTCCTGGTATCCCGGTGGGCCAGTTCAATACTGCTAGCAGCACTTTACTGAGTTTAAGCCACAAAGCAAACACTATTAGGTGACAGTCCTTCTGTTTATGCTAAAAATGTGCCCGTGCCATTTCATATATACTAAGCTGTTCTCCGCGTAAAGCATCTATAAATCTTTGAAAAGTACCATTTGTAACACATGAGCAACTTTTTCCTCTTTTTGTCTCTTTAATGCGAGTTTGCTTTAGTACTTATGTCATAGGTTGTGCCTGCCATCTAGTGGCCATAGATTATATGTGCTGGTGCACCATAATGACATTTTTTTTCTAATCTGCAATCAGTCAATAATGTTATTATTTACCTGTGACTGCACACGTTTCCTTAATTATACGTAGATCTTCAAAATGAAAGCATGATTGATGTTTTAAAAGGCTCAACTTTATTAAAGTTTAACTCGCTTTGCAATTCATAATTCAGTATTAATTACTAGAAATAATCTTATTCTTTGTCATCATGTAGAAAATCCCATTGGGTAGAATCACAGCTACAGACGTCCTCTTCATTGCACTAAATTCTTTGCTTTTGTTGAGTTATATGAAGAAGAAAAGTCCAGGGGGCTCATTTGGGCCTTTTTTTTTTAATTAAATTATCTAATAAAGATGAAGACAGGGATGAGCGACCTTCTAGTCTACAAATCTGTAGACTGTAGAATTGTGTACTATATATGTGTGGCCAGCCAGTGAACATGTCTGTTTGAATTTAGTTTGAACTAGGCAAGTTATTTTACTTGAATACTCTGTCCAATCAGATGCTACTAAATTAACTGCCTTTTATTTCCTAATTGTCTCTATAACATTCTGTGTTGACAGTGCAAACTTTTCTTTTTTCCTGCAGATTTTCATATAACTTAAGTGGATACATTTTATTTCAGACTTGATACATTTAATACGTGTATTATTCGCTTTTCTTCTAAATACATCAGCCTTATGCTAACCCATACAATGCTTTTCTGTTGAGCATCCAGCTGGTAGTATAGACAGCTATGTAGAGTCATTTAAAATATAATACAGGTATGGATTCCAAAAAGCTTGGAATTACAGGATGACCATAGATTTTGCTTTTATCAAATAAGTCACATTTTAAAAAAATATTTTCTGTTTCTCTGTAATAATAAAACAGTATCTTGGACTTGATCCCACTTAAGATAAAATCATTGGAGGCAAAACAGTTCTGTAAGTATGTTAAAAATTATTTTTAGTAGACTTAAGGTATGGAGATCCAAATTACAGAAAGATGCCTTATCTAGAAAACCCCAAATTCCAAGCATTCTGGATTCCCATACCTGTATAGGGAAACTATATGTTACATATACATACTGTTTTGCAGTTTTTTATTTTTATAGAATTGACAGTATGAGTACGTGGAACATGCAGCGTTCTGGGTGTATTTGCATTGTATGAATTAGAGCATCTGTATTATTTGAATAACCATTCCTTACAAATTTCGAGATGTGCTTTTCTGTTGCGACCAGGGAAGAATAAGTAAACATAGTTAAGCCATATGATATGTCCTTGTTAATTCAAAGCATATGGAAAGAATTATGGCAAAATAACTAGTGCATTGCCAGTAAAGCTATGAGATCTGTTATCTGTATAGCAGCACCTTGACTTATGGCTGAAAAAAAACCAAACCATGAAGCATTGTTTGTCTAAATATGGGACAATGGGAATATTGGTATTGCCATGTTTCAGAGCTGTAAGGAGAATGCCTGTACTGGAAAATTATCACATACCTGTATATTATTAAGCTACAGTGCTTGATTCCCTAGGATGGATCCGAATGTCATAAAGAGACAGACAAGTGCAGGCATAGAGATAAATGAGTGGCTCCTGCAAGTTGACATGATAAATAATAATTTATCAGAGATCCACCTGGGAATCCTGCAGTGCTCAAGAATAAATCATTATTTATCGTTGTTCATAGCCTTCGTTTTTATTTCCTATCTCCAAACCCAAAAGAACAACTAAATTTCATTGTAGGCTATGGGCAATGGTTACCTAAAAATATAATTCTTCTTTCCACAATCAATATCAATATGCTCAATATGAACCATGAGTGCATCTTCCTAGGGGACTGATCCTATTCAGTTAATTTTCATTATTTTCAATAATAAATACCAGATCGTATTAGATCAGTTGATTCTGTTGTTTCATAAATCTTCCCCACATTAAGTTAAAATATAGTATATTAGAGAATGACTAATTCTAAATACATTTTCTGTTTGTTTTCATTTTTTATTTTTTTTTAATTTTTTGCCTTCCTCTGACACTTTCCAACTTTCAAATAGGGGGTCACTGACCCCATCTAAAAACAAATGCTCTGTAAGGCTACAAATGTATGGTTATTGCTACTTTTTATTACTCATCTTTCTATTCAGACCCTCTCCTATTCATATTCCTGTCTCTTATTCTAATAAATGCATGGTTGCTAGAATAATTTGGACACAGATTGCTGACATTGCAAACTGGAGAGCTGCTGAATAAAAAGCTAAACACAAAAACACAAAAAATGAAATCAAGTACAACTGGTCTCAACTCCTAGTGAACAACCCCAACAATAAGGGGCAGATTTATTAAGGGTCGAACTGAAAATTAAAAATTTTTAAGTTTTTTTTTTTTTTTTTTTTTGATCAAAACTCTAAAATCCGTATTGTGAATAATCCAAACTTGATTTCGAATTTTTATTTGAATTCAAATTTCAAGTTTTATCAAACCCTGCCCCTTTAAAAATTCAAATTTGACTATTCACCACCTAAAATCTGCCGAACTCATGTATAAGTTAATGGGAGATGTCCAGTGACCAATTTAAAGATGTTACTAGCCTTTCCGGAGAAAAAACTCGATTTGAGTGTTGTCAAATTCACTTCTAATTAGATTCAAGTTTTCGGGTTGGTAATATTAGTTTGAATTTTAGATATTCTATTTTTTTTATCAAATGAAAACTATACGCCCCAACATTAATACTTAAGCAACAGATAGTTTACATCATATTAAGTGGCATATTAAAGAATCTTACCAAGCTGGTCTATAAAATTAAGTAAATATTGCACTTTTACATCTCTTGCCTTGAGCCACCGATTTGTGATGGTCTGTGTGCTGTTTAAGAGATCACCTGACCAGAAATACTACAACTCTAACTGTAACAGGAAGAAGTGTTGAAGCAAAAGACACAACTCTGTCTGATAATTTGCTCATGTGACCTAACAAGTATAGTTTGTTTGTGTGCTCCGTGAATCATACGATCCCAGGGGGAGGCCCTTATTTTTTAAAATGGCAATTTTCTATTTTCCCAATGGCACATACTACTAGAAAAGTATATTATTATGAAAATGGTTTCTTTACATGAAGCAGGATTTTACATATGAACTGTCTTGTGCAATATCTTTTTATAGAGACCGACTTTGTTTGGGGGGGGTATAGTTTTCCTTTAAATAACCCCACAATTGAATTTTGAGTATATTCAAATTGATTAGAGTTAAAAAAAATTCACATAAATTTGAAATTCGACCTTCGATAAATGTGCCTCTAAGTATTTGCAAAGGCACCATAAGTGCAAACCCAGAATTAAGGTTTTATATTTTATAAATACTTATCAAATGTTATTATTCTCATAATAAAATTACAGAAGGCTTAGGAACTCATTCACTGTTTCTGCAATCGTTTGCCAGAAGCCGGAATGGTGAAGATTCCTAATCTGCCCTTGAATGTATGTAATAAGATTTTAGTTGAGGGGAGACAAGAATAAGGGTAACTAGCACCATGAGTGTTATTAAAGGGAGCACCCAGTACCATCAGTGTTCATAATTAGGTTGTAGTTAAGGGGAGACAAGAATAAGAGCACCCACTACAATCAGTGCCTGTACTAGAAGATGTGGCTTTACTTTTGCCCTGGCAGTTAGGTGTTAAGTCCCTGGGCAATTCAGATGACATTTGCTCCATACAATCGCCTCCTTTGGTAGCTTGTCTAGACATTTTCATTTTTTAATGGATGCAAATATGCTCTGAGCTGATGGAAAATTAGTTTGACAGTGACAAATAAAATGACAGATGTATTTTTCACATGAGATGCAAAATGTTAATTAAAGTAATAGGAAATCATTGCCAAACTATATGCGTCCATTGTTCGCTACCTATTTATATATTTGTCTCTGCTCGTATTATTCCAGTCACGTTTCAGTCTCACCATTCATTAGACAGAACTTTCATCTCCCTGAACACTTCATTTTAGTTGAAAAAGTCTGTTCTGTGAAGAAGTATGTAAAACTGATTTATATTGGCATTATTAGTGGTTTGTGAAAACTCAATCAAATACAGGTATGGGGCTTGTTATCTAGGGGGCTTGGGACCACAGATTTTCCGGATAAGGGATTTTTTCATAATTTGGATCTCCATACTTTGTCTACTTAAAAATCTTTTAATTAACTCAAAACAATTGTTTTGCCTCTTTTTTAACTATTTGATTAAAATGGAGTCTGTGGGAGATGGGCTTCCTGTAAATCGGCGCTTTCCGGAAAACGAGTATTTGGATAACAGATCCCATACCTGTACTGTTAAAAAAAATATATATAAACGAATCCGGAAAAAATGCTCCCAACAATCACATAGGGAATACAGGGCACCACTCACATATCCCATCCAACTAATGTGAAACCAAGGGTCTGATTTTTTATTTATTTATTTTAATCAATTTTTACATACTCAAATTTTCAAAATGTAGCCATTGGGGAAAAAAAAACCTTGAAAATCTAGCAGCTAAAACCTAACAAGTCAGTGGGAGGGTTTTTTTTCCCCAAGATATTAGGGGAGGGAATTTGAATTGAAAAAAGTAAACTGGTAGGGATCTGTTAAACATAATGCTTATAAGAAATGTATCAATAATTTGGATCTGTATACTTTGTCTGCTAAAAAAATCACAAAAACATTAAATAAACCAAATAGAATTGTTTTAACGCCAATATGGATTCATGCAGCTTAGTTGCCGTCAAGCACAAGCTACTGTTTTATTATTACAGAAAAAAGAGAAATCATTTTTGAAAATTCGATTATTTTCTTAAAACAGACTTCCCCTAATTCAGAGACTTTTGGATAACTGGTTTCTGAATAAGGGATCCATTACTTGTATGAAGAAAAATAGCAGTACTCACAAATGTCACAGTATGCTGCTTAGGTAGACTTTTGGTGGGACTTTCTCAATGTGTCACCATATGAGTTCCCATTAAATGATTAAAAGCATTTTTATGCTTCTGGGTCATTGAGTACGGCTATCTGCTTAGTAAAGCTCTGAATATGATTGAAATGTTGATTTTGCACAAATAAAAGAATGTATTATTTTTTGATGCAAGTTCTGTGAGTGCTGAGTTAATTATGTGGATGCATTGCTGAACTACTACCCGCAGAGGCATATGCAGTGTTTATTGGTGTGTGCCTTCTTTTACTATGAGATATAAATATATATCCAACAACCGTAATACACACTCACATGGGTTAATAATCACGTCAATCGGGTGCGTTAACTTTATTGTGTTGAGTCAATCCACTACATCATATTCAGTCCAGCAGATGACACACCATAGTTATACATGTAAAATGTCTTTAAAACGTAGCATTTAATTTCCAGCATTAAAACGATCATTCAAAAAACAGGCTTTTGATTAGATACTCATCTGTACAGAGACAATGTCACAACGTTTCTGAGGCTCACTACACTGGTTCTCAAGTTCATCTCTGTTTAGATCATAGATAGAACAAAATAGATAGAAATAAAAATATAGATATATAAAATTAGACATTTCTGCCACTATTTATCTGTTAATTTATATATTGGTGTGGTCTTTTTTTTTATACACACAGATATTTAATATGGAGAGAGAATAAATTCTGTGTATGCAGATTCCTCCTGGGAGTCCCCCTGACTTAGATGGATTCTGTTCTGAAACTAACTTTGTTACTAATACCCTGAACTCGATGCAGAACCACCTTGTTTTTTTTGTGCTGTGGAGTGATACCTCTATGCTCTGCTACTGTTAACTCCCTCTCAACCCCTGTAAAAACTTTGTAATTCCTTTGTTCAGGGTTCTGACTCTTTGTGAGTTCAGAATCCACGGTGTTCATGTCAAATAAACTGTATCTTTTACCTCATGTGATCTCTGGTGAATGAACTTCTAAAGGTGGTGACACAATCTACTCTTCTTCAGGCGACTAATCTAACTTCCCGCCGGCGGGATGGCACTTGGATTGCTTCTTCACGAGGAAACTTTGGAAAACCAAATTGATCCATATGCCATCCCGCCGATGATTCACATTCTTGCAGACAGGAAGGCATTTCAGGGAGATTAGTCGCCGGAAGAAGAGGAGATTTGTCGCTAGGCAACTAATCTCCCCCGAATCTTCACGTCTGCCTCCACCCTAAGACAATATATAAAGATTTTCAGAATGTGGTCATAATACAGTAACTCTGTGTGTAAGTTTCCATTGCTTTAATGCAGAGACAGACTAACCTTTTCTCACTTTATTGCAGAAAAACCCAAGACCAGTGAATTACCAGTTTCATCAAAACCTAGACTACTACAAAGCACGCGGGTTGGACTTGCTGAACAAATCACGGTAAGTTTTGTCATTACTTTTGTAGCTCGTGGTAATGGTGCTGCTGGTTTCATCCTTTTGGTCTGTCTCTGTTTATCAGCATGCTGCGTTGTACATTGTGCTCTTTCATTTCATCCCTTTATGCTTTTAAAAGCTCTTTTTTAGATGTTATTGTTGCAAAGTTAAAATTCATCCTTTTTTAATCTCCTGCAACATAACTTGTGTATAACATTATCTCCAGAGATGTAATTTGTTTTCCTTTGGGAATTCCGTTGATTATTAGATACATAAAACTAATATAGAGTACCCAGATAGACTCCATAAATAAGGTTATACACTTTGCCTGTCTGTGTTTAAAGTCTGGACCAGTCACGTTGACCTTTGGCTGGGCATAGTACAGGTATGGGATCCATTATCAAGAAACCTGTTATCTAGCAAGCTCCAAATTCAAGAAGTCCATTGCCATAGACTCCATTTTTATCAAATCATTTAAATTGTTTAAAAATTATTTCCTTTTTCTCTGTAATAATAAATCAGTACTTGATCCCAATTAAGATATAATTAATCCTTATTGGAGGCAAAATAATCCTATTGGGTTTATTTAATGTTTTACTGATTTTTAGTAGACTTAAAGTATAGCAATCCAGATTATGGGAAGATTCCCAGGTCTCTAGGATACCGAGTAACAGGTCCCATACGTTTACTGTACACCTGTGGATATTCATTTTTGTGTTATGTTTTGTTGTATTAGGATAAAAGCATTAATTAGGGCCAGAGCAACAAGTCTCTAAAATTCAAAATATCTGTCTGTAACCAGGTTGGCTGCCTCTGGACTTCCACCATGTGTTCTACATTGAATCCTATGGCACAATACATAAAAGTTCCATATTTTAAAATATCTAAAATTCCATAGGCGTTCCACTGTATACAATTCACTTTGGAAACTCCATAGATAATGTTTATTTTCCAGCTTTTATGCTTATATTGTTTTGTGTAATTAATTGTAACATTTCTATTTTGTTGTCTTTTCTTCCTTTGTTGTTAATTTGGCTTGAATAAAAATGAAATATTTTGCTAAAACCATTGTTGCTTTTTCAGCATAAGTCCTCTGCTCTGAAGTTCCAGAGCAGTTATTTATTCTTATTTGGTACAATGTAGAGAGGCATATAGTAGTTATGGTGATCCACCTAATCCCTGGTCGCTATTACAGATTCATCACCACAGGAAAATTATTAATACATATCCATATTAAATATAAACCATTTTTTTCTTTCTAGCACATACAATGTACAGAGAGAGTTTATTTTACCTTATATATCTTTCTTTTTACAAGCTACTCTAAGAATGGGGGGGGGGGCAGGGCACATAATGCAAGTTATTTCTGGGCAAATGTCCTTAAAAGAAAAGTCACAGAAAACATAAATGTGCTTCAGAATTTAAATATTATGCACTGTTGCCCTGCACAGGTAAAAGAGTTTGTTCATAATTTATATAAACAAGCTGCTGTGTAGCAATTGAGGCAATTGAAATGGGACTAAATAGCAGATAACATATAAGCTCTGTTGAACACCATTATAGTGAACAGAGCTATCCGCTATGTAACCTGAGCCTTTTCTTCTTTGAATGGCTGACCCCATGGCTTACCGAGCAGCTTATTTATATACAACTATATAGCAATAGTAGTGTTTGTAAAGCAAAACTGTTTTTACAGTACAGGCAACATTATATTATATTTTATTTATTTTAAAACCCTTTCATTTCTTGATGCTACTTTTCCTTTAATCAGTAGCCCTTTAAAATTCGAAGAAAGGGGGTGCGCTGGGCCACACCAAAAGAGTCAACAAATAATAAAAGTCACAATAGGAGTCAGTCTCTCTAACTGTTGACATCTGCTGTGATTTATCGAATAGGGTTTCATTCTGGTACATAGGCACATACAGTTAGCTTAGGTTTGAAACTTTCTCTATTAGTGTAAAACCGCAAAAGCCCCGTCCCCGCAAAAAATCTTCAGCGCAAAGCTGCAAATAGCCCTCCCTCACCGGCCCCTCCTGCTGCTGGTCATTACCTGCTTATACCATTTTACTTCATTCAGCGAAGTTCAAGGCATGTGAGGGTTTTGGGAGCAGGGACGATACAGCAGACCCTACAGTATGACCACGGGGTCTGCTGGATATATAGTTACATCACTGTTCTCTGTACTCTTAGATATCAGTAGTGTCCTTCATGCCAACAAATTCGCTGTTATTTCACTAACACATATGAGAAATAGATCTTTGGATGTTAGTCTCTCGGCTTCATACATACGCCATATTCCATGTACCGTAGAGTTGCTTTATTTTCCCATGGAAGTTATGTAGACAATATGCCTTACATTGTTCTGCACTGGGAGCCTTTTACATCGTTTTGGTTATTCATGTGAATTAGGGTTTCACATTAAGGGGCAGATTTATCAAAAATTCACGTTCATGTTTTTGCCGCAATTCAATTTTTTTGCTGCAAAACTGCAAATTTGGTTTTCTGAAACTCATTTTCAAAATCCAAGCTATTTAATTCAAGCTTTTGAATTGAATTTAAAATCTGGCAGACTCATTGGAAAGGAAAGGTAGAATGTGATTTAATTGCCATTCAGTTGTTTTTTCAAGTTTTTAAGTTAACCAGTTTATTTTTGCATTTCTTCATAAATAAGCTCAACTGATAAAACATATCTGTCCTGTTCTGCTTTACTGAAGAACAGGTGAAATAGCATACCTCCCAGCTGTCCCGTTTTCAGCGGGACAGAGTCCTGCTTTTGACAGTTCTACGTTTGTACTGAGAAATCCAGACTTTCTCTGCACTGAACAGCCAGAAAAAGAAACAAAGTTTCTAACTTAATTGGGTTTTGGTAGAGAGCCCAGAACAACCACCAGGTGCAACTAAGATACTTTGTAACAATTTGTAAGCAAATAAGTAATTGTAACAATTTAGATAAGGAGGTCCCTTCGGGAAAAGTTAGCTTTGAGGACAGCTTTAAGGACAATTCACCTTCATTAGCAAAACTGTAATAACGGATAAAGCCACAGAAATATGTTCAAACTTTCATAACCTGACAAATTTTGAAAACTGAATGTGGTAATTAGGGAGTGTGACCACAAAAATGGGTGTGGTCAAAAAATGTTCAACGCACGTAGCGCGGCAAATTAAGTCAGTGGGCGTTTTTTTTTTTTTTTTTACGCAAATGCATTGGGGTGAATTGCCATTTTTCTTGCAACAAAAATGCATTAAAGTCAATGGATTTTATTTGCCATGTGGTTTTTTTTGTGTGTTTTTGTTAACATTTGGCACGAATACATGTCTGGCGAAAAATGTAGCTAATCACTAATAGGCATATATTCAAGATGTTCAAGTATTTTTACTAATTACAGAGAAATTATATAAAAAGACATAATTTACAAAGCATGTGCCATAGGCACCTATACACATGTATCTGTACTTTATATTTATACAGCTAAAAAAAGTTTGATAACATTTCTATATGCAAAATTATACACTTCCTCTATTACATATGGCACATATAAAGGCCACTGATAGCCCAAAAGGAAGGATAAATAAGATCCCAAAAACCGTTTATACTTTACAACTTGTACAGACCTTTAAAGCTAATCTTTTGCCAGGAATTTACATATATGCTATTTTTGGTATTTTTTCCCAAAAGGATTTCAGGCCTGAAACATCTGCAGTACCCGGAAACTGCCAAAATGACTTCTTCCGTAGCTCTTACAGTCGTGCTTAATTCTAATTAAGATTTGAAAAGAATGGATAATCTGATGAGAGTAAAACATTGAGAAAGTTCTTGCAGCATATACAGGCTGGAATGACCCTTAAAATCATTCATATTTTAAATAGCCCGATTCAAGCACATTTGATTTTACGTAAATCAATAATTTTATTGCTACCAGAGGCTAATTAGTTTTTCAGATACATGAATAAGTGTAATAATATAGAACACATTTTTTTGTGATGTAATTTAACTGAGACTTATCAGAAGATATATGGATTTATTATCCAGTAACACTTTATCCAGAGAACTTCAAACTGTGGCATTGCCATTTCCCACTGTCCTATCAGAAATGAGTTATTTTATTTGCCAGCTAGTGCAGGTATTGGACCTATTATCCAGAATGCTCAGGACCTGGGGTTTTCCAGATAGCGGATCTGTCTGTAATTCATAATTTGGATCTTCATACCTTAAGTCTACTAGAAAATCATGTAAACATTAAATAAACCCAATAGGCTGATTTTGTCTCCAATACAGATAAATTATATCTTAGTATCAAGTACAAGTAAAAGGAAATCATTTTTAAAAATTTGGAGTCTATGGGAGATGGCATTTCATTAATTTGGAGCTTTCTTGATAACGGGTTTCCAGATAACTGATCCCATACCTGTATATAAATCAGTTTCTGTGGCAAAATTCAGTTTTTTATTTTTTAAATGTTTATAGAAGCCTTAAGGCATGATGCCCCCCTTGTCTGGGAAGATAAAAAATCCCATGTCTATAAATGTCTACAACCATAAAAAGCTGGGTTAAAATTATTTCAGCGTTAACACAAACAGTTTTCCTCTATATCCAGCTCTCTGTTGATTAACATATTATGTGATTTCCTGTTCTAGATATTTAGGAACTTTTTGCAAGACATTAACTTTAATCGTTGGTTTTCTTCCTATATAGTTTTTACAGTAATATGTTTTCAAAGTCATACACATACATGAACCAATTTAGGAATGCTATTTCTATTCTTATTATATGTTTGTTTGTTACCTTTTAGTGTCAACTCCAAGCCTGGTTCATCGGCCATGGTCAAAGTGTCTAGTAGTTTGATGAGCTTTGGTCGGAAATTGATGGGCCCAACGGTCCCTACTGGAGGTGCAATGAGCCCAATGTTGTCTGCCCAGAACAGTAATGCAAGCAGCTTCAGCAGCAGCCCAGGTCTCACTAAATCTATCCCAAACCAGATTGTGGCTGAGCCTAATCCACATCCCTTCCCATCCGTGCAGCAAATGCAACAAACCCAGCGCATGATGAAATCAGAGAGTATGCCAGTTCAACTCAGTAAAGGTGAGTGGGAAAGAGTATATACAGTGCATTGGCAGAAAGAAGGAGAGGAGCAACACAGGCATATTTTAACCTTAACAAGAAAAGTCTTAATTGTATATAGTATAGCTTTTTACGAAGAATGATAGGTTGAGCTGTCCCAGCTGGTTAAACTTAGTTGTCTGATTTCATTTTTAATTATTCTGTTTTGCAAGATCATTCTCCTATTCTTGGCAGTCAGGCAAAAGCTTAATAGTGCCCAAGGCAGAACCCAGCCATCAACACACCTGCTCCCCACCCGCTCAGCAATTTCCCCCATCCACTCAGCCACTTCCCACCCTATATGTCTAAAAGATCACAATAAACAACAAAGGACACACGTATGTTTCTCCACTCACACACAATAATTCATAACATTTACACCTCAATTACTGAAACTCCTCTCTGCCTTTTTAGAAGGCCAAACTTTGATGCTTTCCTCCATGCTTTGCCTCTTCTCTTGAACTCAGTGCTCATTTCCCCACTGTCACGTCCCCTCTATACAAGTCACATCTGCTGTTACCATACATTAAATTACATCAAATGGAATTACTAATATTCATCTGCACATATTTCATGTGGTTTGCCCCATTAATTTGGGCATCGGCAGAATTCTGGGCTGTGCAATAGCCTTCTTTGATCAGGTACCTGACAAACTGTCATTCTGTTGGCGCTCTATGCATTTTGGACCTACGTAAGCTGAAGGCACAAGTTTAGTGCTTGGGTATGCCTCATGCTCCAACTTCCCACAATACCATAGGGGTTGTGTCTAATAGCAATTTAAATTGTATTCCATAGCTTTATCTAAACTATATAGTATATTATTACAGTATGGAACCTCATGCATTTCCCTTTTCTGACCTGCATTCAACGTATAAAAATGTCACCCAAGTAATATTTAGATGGCAAGGCCTATTAAAGTCTGAATTTATCTCATTATTTTCTGAAAACTACTCCGCATGGGTTTTTTCTCCTTATTTATCAATACATTTTCCCTAAAATTTCCTTTGCGGGAAAAAAACCTGAATAATTTGTAAATAAAATTCGTATTGTACGAATTTTTTGGATTTTCTGCACTAAAACTCAGATTTTTGCCAAAAAACATGAAATCTTTGGGACTTCTCCCATTGACTTATATGCAACCTTGGCAGTTCTGAGATGCCGGAGTTTTGGATCCTGACTTTTTCCATCCTCTGGGTATAATAAATCCCGAAATATTAAATTTTTTCCCCCACTAAAAATTCTGATTTTATAGTAAAAAAAACTTTAGAATTTTTGGCATTATGAGTTTAATAAATAACCCCGGAGTGTGTGTGTGTGTATGTGTGTGTGTATATATATATATATATATATATATATATATATATATATATATATATATATATATATATATATATATATATATATATGTATATATATATATATATATATATATATATATATATATATATATATATATATATATTATAATGTTTGGATAATGTGTAGCCTACAGAACATAAGTGCATTGTGACTTTGTGTTATTAGTTGTGTGGGAAGAAAGTAGAGCACTTTATTAGTCTCCGCTTCTTAGATTCCCTTCTCAATAGCGACACCTGCTGTTAGCTATGTGTGTGAATATACTATGCTATATCCAGATTTACAATTCATTCAAAATTCTCAAGGCCCTGCTACTGTATTTTATTAGTAATGAATGTCCTTAAATGTAATTGCGCTTTAAAGCAAATTATGGAATAACATTTTCCGATGAGCTGAGTTCTTTTATGATGTTTGTAAAATATGTAATTAAAAGTTTAATTTTGTCTATATTTCAGATAACAATATGCTTTATCAAAAGTATAACCAGATGGGGGTGTGGAATCTTATTTGCCAGTGTGAATGAACCCCTGTGCCTGTGTCTTTTACTTTGCATTAAGTAATGGAACTATTGTTATATATATATAAGTTATATTTTTCTTGCTGTTAGTTTGCGTTAGTGACCCAGGCAGGCATTCTAGCTCCCAATGTTTCTTGTTTGCATAGTCACAACCATCCCAAAACACTCCAGAGGTATCATAGGATGAGGGAATTAAAGGGCAACCTCATAGAGAAGGTAATGAAAGTATGCAGACATACAGTGCCTGCAGTATTCACACCAACCACTTTTGTTTGCCTATTTTTATATATTATATATATTTTTTATAATATAAAATATAATATTATAGCAGCACATGTGGCGAGTATCCCATGTTTACAGAGCTATAAATTAGGCGCTGTAGTTTCCATAAATATAGGCTGATGATTTTGCTGTCTGTCACTTTTGGTAGCTCTCTAATTTGAATATAGTACAGATATGGGACTTATCTAGAATGCTTGGGACCTGGGGTTTTCCAGATAAGGGATCTTTCCTTAATTTGGATCTTCGTACCTTAAAGGGGTTGTTCACCTTCAAGTTAACTTCTAGTATGTTATAGAATGACTAGTTCTAAGCAACTTTCCAGTTGTCTTCATTATTTATTTTTTAGTTTTAGCCTTTTTCTTCTGATTCTTTCCAGCTTCCAAATGGGGGTCACTGACCCCATCTAAAAAACAAATGCTCCCTAAGGCTAAACATGTATTGCTATTGCTACTTTTTATTACTCATCTTTCTGTTCAGGCCTCTCCTATTCATATTCCAGTCTCATATTTAAATCAATGCATGATTGCAGTGGCGGAACTACTGGGGGAACTACAGGGCCCGCACCCCCTCAGGGCCCCCCGGCAGTCCGTTCGCTGCTGAAAATGCGGCCGTACGGAGGGGGACGGGACCCGGCTGCGCGTCACGCACTAGGGCCCGCCCCCCTCTAGGATCGCTACTGCATGATTGCTAGGGTAATTTGGACCCTTGCAACCAGATTGCTGAAACTGCAAACTGGAGAGCTGCTGAATAAAAAGCTAAATAACTCTTCTGAGACTCTCAAATTGTCTCAGAATATCACTCTCTACATCATACTAAACATTAACACAAAGGTGAACAACCCCTTTACGTCTGCTTAAAAATAATTAATAACATTAAACCCAGTAGGATTGTTTTTACTTGAATAAGGATTAATTATATCTTAGTTGGGATCAAATACGAGGTACTGTTTTATTATTACAGAGAAAATAATCATTTTATAAAAATATGAATTATTTGATTACAATGGGATATGGCCTTCCTGAAATTTGGAAGTTTCTGGATGATGGGTTTCCAGATCACAGATCCCATACCTGTATAAAAGTTTACCATGTAAGGAAAAATAAGGCAGATTAAACCATCCTTTTAATTAGGGTTTATTTTGTCTTTAGGTGTAGCTAATAAAGCACGGTAAGTAACACCGGCATCTAGCAGTTTGTGTTTTATTTGTATCTGGTTATGTATCTGTAGGTACGGATTAAAAATCTATTAAAAATCATTACTTTAGAAATGGCAGCCTCTCCTTAATAAGGGCTTTCAGTTAGGTAGAACATAAATTTGATAAAAGCTCCATTTGTATACCTTTCTTAAAGTTCATTGCAATTATATATGCTCATACTTGCGAAGCAGCTGGTAGAAATAAGTTTAATACGGCTGTAGTCGTTTCATTCCAGGCAATATTTTTAAGCACCGGCACTTAAAGTCGATCATCCCACGGCGCAGGCTGCCCAAGGAGGCACTTTTATATCAAAACAGGAACAACATTATAGTTTCTTGCTTTGTTGTCCAAAATGATATTGAAATTTAATTTGATAGGCCAATAAACAACCCGATTCTGTTAAAGAACCGTACAGAAACTGGAATGCGTTCTCATAATAAGCACATCTTAGCCTGGAGACACTTTTATGGAAATGAATATGTGACGGCTTTGTTTATCCTCTTCAGACACAATTTTTTTTTTTATTGACAAATGAAGAGAAGAAAGGGAAAAAGCTTACACTGTGCAAAAGAAATCTGGTGAAATGTTTAATATGCAGATTTCAGCAAGTGATTAAGACTCGCTTCCTGTACATGTGGCTAACGGAGCCCTTCTAGGCAGGAACTCACACCGATTATATTGTCTGCTGGGAATTGTGCTGTGCTACCCACACGCATCCACTCTTCTGTGCTGTAAGGGCATGCTTATTATCTGTATTATCTGTCTCTGAGTGTGCTCAAATCTGCCTGATTACCTTATCCTCATAGTTTTGCTACATCCTTGCTTTCTTATAACTTTTACACTCAGAAAAATAGGTTTATTAACATTTTTTATTTAATTCTTTGCTTGGGATTTGTCTCTGACTCTGTAATAGCAATAGCTTTTCTTAATTTTAAGTCCAAATCTGTTTAAACACGCGCACCATTTTTTTGGTTTTATTTATAGCAATTGTACTACATTATATAAACCAAAAAATGAGGCCTCACTGAACATGTCCAAGCCATAGAACCCACTCTTTCTATTTTTGGATGCAGAATCCCCTCCTTCATTGTTTGCAAATCAGAGCTCCTTTCTTTTTCTTTCCATCGTGATTCCTATTAGTGGCAGTGGCAGACTGGGTTTCCTACAGCCCACCAGAGAACCTAACCCACTGGGCATCACTCAATTAGACATAGATAATGCCAAAGAATATAGGTCTTTATAAAAGATCATGGTGGCAAAATAAATAGGCTCATGGGAATTCTCCTAGGCTGGCACCCACTAGGGCCATACTTTAAGCTACTAAAAAAAGCCTTACCCTTTGATCCTTTCCAGATATAGTCAGCTGATCCCAGTGGTGGCCATGTTTGGTAGTTTTAACCTTGAAAGCAGCAAGTAAGATGCAGGTAAAATGTAGTCCCTGTGTAAAATGTATATTGAAGCAATAGAATTCTTAATGAATCAGATGCAAGTTGAGTGTAGGACTGGCCAGATATGGGATGACTTTGACGTAGTTGGCCAGCTTAAATATATTGCAATATATGGACAAACAATCCCTGTTTTGTGTAGAGCCCATAGGGTCCATTTTTTGGGACCCATACCCGACCTGTACACGCAACCTTCAACCCGGACCCGCAACGTGCATTCTTACCCACTTGGACCCGCAACCCAACCTGCAAGTACCTTATCCACAACCCGCACCCGCGACCCACTGACCATCAAGAATCAGGAAGTGCTGTCATTGTAAACCGGAAGTGACGTCATCGGAAGTCGCCGTGACCAGAAAAAAGGAGTAAATATCGCTATTGAGAAGACCCGTGACCCGCAGAACCGCGACCCGCGTCTATACCCGCACCCGGAACTTTTATCCGCAACCCACAGGGTACCGCAGGTTTTTGCGGGTAACCCACAGGTACCCGACCCGCTGTAGGACTCTAGCTTAAGGCACAAAATGTCCTAAATATATTGATAATGGGTTGAATGCAGAGCACCTCTTGTATTTGTCTATATGAATTTTAAGGGCACAACCTCATTACAAAAGTTAGGACAAGTGGAAGGGTGCCTAGATGCCTCTCCCCTGTCTGGCCCCTTACCTGAGTACACCCGTATGAACACCCCAAATGAACACCTCATATTCATTCTATTCTCGTGCCATAGCTCCTAGTCGCTAGTGCTCTGGAATCTAACAAATCACCTGTGCGGCTAGGAGGCATGCCACCCCTTAATTTTTTGCTGCCCTAGGCCTGGGCCTATGTGTCTGCCACAAATCCTGGCCTGGTAGTGACAGTTCTGTGTGCTCTAAAACAGAAAGCAGAGGCCTTGGTATATTTGCCCAATGCCTGACTCAGTGGGCAGAATGCAAAGAAATGGGTGATTGCCTTCTTTTTTGCACAATACGTGGGGCATTGTAAATGAGCCCTATCGTCTCATGTCTGAGTATGGTTCAAATCGATATATTGCATACAGACTCTGAAAATACTAATTTCTCCATTTGTTATCCAGGGTAAAATAAAAAAATAATTTGCTTCCCATTTTATTTATAATAATCTAAAAGAAATTCACTGAGCATTTTGATCCATTTTTTTGTAACCATAGCTGCATTTGCATTTTCAAACTCTTATACCTTGACATTTAGTAAAATCCCAAGCCAAATTATATGCATATTGTCAGATGCGTGCTGCAGTGTTGTGATATTTTTATAGACTGGCTCTTGTTCACTAGAATATCAGGAGATATGGTAAACAATTCTGTAGTGATAACTGTAAAAGGCAAGCTAATTACTAGAAGTAGTTAATCACTGTTTAATGCAGTGCAATTAAACAGAATTATTGATCACATCTAATTTTCATAAAAGCCCATTGTACTTGACATTATCTGCTGGGTTTTTATTTTGTTCCGTGTATCTGTATTATTTATACTGTGTATATGAGTGACTGTATCCCAGGTGTGGGATTCCTTATCAGAAAACCTGTTATCCAGAAAGCTTTGAAATAAAGGAACGCCATCTCACATAGACTCCATTTACAGCAAATCTGATTTTTAAATTTGATTTCTGTTTTTTTCCTCTGTAATAATGAAACTCTACTTTGTACTTGATGGTAAATAAACTGCACACATCCATAGTATCCTATTGGGTTTATTTAATGTTTACTTCATTTAATTAGACTTAAGGTTTGATGACCCAAATTACGGATATATGCCATATCTTAAATACCTCGAATCCCAAACATTCCGGATAATAGATTTTATACCTATATATGCATATACACCAGAAATTTCTTAATATAGTTAACCCTGTAAACACAATCAGCTCACCTAAATACATAGAATACCCTCAGGGCTGTGTGTTTTGCCAGGTTGTGTAACTGTAAATAGAGATGCAGTCGGCTTTGCTGCATGACCTATAATCTACTGTATATAATAATAATAATAATTTCATATATCTGCAAAGTGCCTGGATACTCAAATATCCATAATACAGGTATGGGATCCATTATCCAGACACGTGTTATCCAGAAAGCTCCTTTTTTCTCTGTAATAATAATAATAAACAGTACATTGTACTTGATCCCAACTAAGATATTATTAATCCTGATTGGTAGCACAACAAGTCATTCAAACCACTGCCTGGTTGCTAAGCTAAACAAGCGCCTAGCAACCAAATGGCTGCTGAAATTCCAAACTGAAAAGCTGCTGAACAAAATGCTAAATAACTGAATACCACAAAAAAATTACAAAAAAAAAAAAAAACAATTGCAAATTGTCTCAGAATACCAATGTCTGTCATACTAATAGTTCATTTGTAGCATTGTACTATTTGGGAATGTGTATAGATATAGATAGAAAAGTATCAGGGTCCTCTTTTTAAACGGGCCATTCACTTTCCAGTTGAATTAGACAAATTATAGGGGCACATACTTTTGCATGAGGTACATGTATTCCTAAGGTTAGTGGGATTATTTACAAAAACTCGAATTTATCTCATCTTTTTATTAAACCAAGCTCAACCAAACTCCCATCCATGATTTTAAACTTATTTATTAATAAAATAACTTTGGTGCAGAAAAGCCTCTATAAAATCGAGTGAAAACTTGAATCAGGCACATTTTTTGGATTTGACTCCCAAATCAAATTTTTTCGCCTGAAAATCCCGAATCACGGTATCTTCAAATTGTAAAAGGGACATCTGCCATTGACTTCTGCTTGATCTTGGCAGGTTTGAGATGGTGGATTTTCAGAATCGGACTTTAGCAGCTTAGGGGTATAATAAATCTCAGAATTATAGGTTTATTTTCCTCTAAAAAATTGAGTTTCTCCCCCAAAAACCTCAACCAGAAAAGATTTGGTTTAATAAAGTTTAATAAATAACCCCCTAAGTATTCATATGAAAAAATATCTTGTACTTGATATCATTTCTACCCAAACAATTCTGCAGAGCAGTGAATCTACTTTCCCAACTCTATCATAGCTACATTCACATAAGATAAATATAAAACATGCATATGCTAAAAAGTTTATAAGGGCGAAAGAGCAAAATACTAGACTTACACGACCCAGGACAGTGGGCCCTTGTGAGGCATCTTAGGGCTCCTGTGTTTGACGCATGCGTTTTCCCAAATGCGGGAGATTAAGTGGGAGTAACAAGAAGTCCTGTATGCCAAGCCATAAAAGATGTCTGGTAGTTAAGGCTGTAGTACCCGAGTAAACAGACCGTTGGAGTGGAAACGAATTAAAAGAGGACCGGAGTAGAAAGATAAGCAAATAAATAACAAGAATAATGGTCTATTTGAAGGCTCAGAGTCAATCTGTGTTTTGATTGCTGGGGTCAGTGATCCACGTTTGTAGGTCAGAAAGAGCAAAATAGGAAGGCAAATACTTTTATACAAGTATGGGATCCTTTATCCAGAAAGTTCCAAATTAGAGGAAGGCCATTCATATACTCCATTTTACTGCAATAATTCACAATTTTATAATTGATTTCCTTTTTTGCTATAATCAAAGAAACAGTACCTTGTACTTGATCCAAACTGAGATATAATTAATCCTTATTGATGGCAAAACAACTCTACTGGTTTATTTAAGTTTTTAGTAATATGGCGATCCATATTATGGAAAGATCCTTATCCGGAAAACCCCAGGTCCCGAGCATTTTCGATAACAGGTCTTATACCTGTAACTATAATAAATAAACAAATGTGGACCAAATAAAAATGAATCTATGTCTATGATATGCAAAAGGTTTAGTTAGAACTGAACTTCCACTTTAAAAGGAGAGACCACCTTCTTCAGATGTTTTATCTTCTTTGTGACCTATTTGCTGTGTGAAATACAAATATATCTTTTCAGTTTGAGCAGATTTGCACAGCCTCTTCATTATACACACTAAAATGCAGGGAAGACATCAATACAGAATCTTGTACTAGTGTCAGAATCATTCCTTCCATAAAAAATAAAAAAAAAAATCCAATTCAGTGCACTGATCTGAAAATACTGTACATGTAAATGCCACAAGTCGTTGCTATAGAACAGAAGTATTGTTACTGATGAAGCTGCTTTGGCGCTGAGTATCTAGTAAAGCCATCACATTACATTTCTCAAAAGGTAATTAAAGATCACAGTTAAAACGCAAAAAAGATGGTCCAAACTCAAGTAAGAAGGAATGTTGTACAAACCAATAATTATATCATTTTATAATATAAAAAAAGATCACTGTTAAATGTATATTGACCTGCACAACTTGACATAGCGACATATAATTGCATAGAAACAAACAGCAATCTTATGGATCATGAATAAATAGTGACAGCGCTCTTCCTGGATACATCAATATGGGACAGATTCAAGCAGTCCTCTCTTTTCCATTGTTTCATTTTATTCTGTGTTTGCAAGAAGTATTCAGACTATAGGCTGCCTTGTCACTTACTTGTGTTAAACAGTGACCACAAGTGCAAAGTATAAGCTATAAAACAAAAAAAGGAGATCTGGTTGATTGTGTTTTTTACCCAGGTCTCCTCCAGGATAGCAGGTGCCTACATACTAGTGTTACATGTATATTGTGTGCTGTGCAACAAGATGGTGGCTAAACAGTGTCTGTAGTGCACACAAAACAACATTATTGTTGTACTTTGTATGTGTCTGAACAACTGATAACCCTATGACGTATTGAATCACAATGAGGTGTTTTGTTGTTTTTGGTTTGCTTGATCAACCTTGATGCAATCACTTTAAAAATTGATCTTCCAGTGATCTTCGGTGATTTTAAAGAGAATTTTGAAGCCCATAAAACCCACAGAAGATTATAATAGTTGAGTAGAGAATTTATCAGCAGCATGCTAACAAGTGTGCACTAGGCGGGGGCTGAGAGCTGGGTTGCCTAGGGCGTCCGACTGGCTTAGCCCAGAGATTCAGAGTTGCCAGGTCTAATTTTCAAAACCAGCCAAAGTCAGCTACAAAACCAGCCCAAAACTAGCCAAGAAGCACTTCAAACATTGCCCAAAATAGCACATGCGCAATGAAAAATAAAGTGAATATATGTGAAAATACACCTTTTTCGAAGTTTCACTAATTTTTACATGAAGCAAAATGGGACAGATTTGCCCGTAACCAGGGGCCTAACTACAGAGTGGGACCCAGGAGGTATAGGGGACCCATCAGGCCCTAATACATATACCATTTCAATAAATATTGATAAAACAGGTCAAACTGTAGACATTTTGGTGGCCAGCAGATTTTTGCCCCCAAAATTTTTGAAATTGAATCCGAAAATGCAAGAATGCTTAAGAGTCACTGGAGAGTGGGTTACAGAGCCCAACTTTTAAAAAAGTCGGTCCCAATGCACGCTGGGTATTGTAGTCTTACATTACACTTGCCAGTTAGCTAACTGTTAAAAAAAATCTACTTCACCCAACATGCATTGGGAGACACAGGTTTGGCACATTAGGGCAAAAACTTTGGTCAAAGTACAAACCAGCCAAAGGCCCAAAAAGTAGCCCAAATCTGTACCTTGGCTAGTTTGTACTTTCAAAACACATCTGGGCTTTAAATTTGTAGCCAAATTTGGCTGGAAAACCGCAAACTTAGAAACCCTGTGGAGATTGGACAATCCGGGTTGGAGGAGCAAGTCTGGGCTAGTGGTCCCGTGAAGGCTGAGGCCCTCTGTGTTTTTCCTTGTGTCCCACCAGCCCAGGTCAACACTGGTCGCAAGCTTCTGTCAATATACATTTTAAAAAAACCTGATTAAAGGGCATGTAAAGTCTAAAATTGAATAAGGCTAGAAATGCTGTATTTTGTATACTAAATATAAACATGAACTTACTGCACCACAAGCCTAATCAAACAAATCATTTATGATTTCAAAATTGGCTATAGGGGGTCACCATCTTGTAACTTTGTTAAACATCTTTGCAAGACTAAGACTGTGCACATGCTCAGTGTGGTCTGGGCTGCTTAGGGATCGTCATAAACAAAGCTGCTTGAGTTCTGCATGGCTGGGAAGTAAGGTGGGGGCTCCCCCTGCTGTTCATAAGTATGATTGTTTCCCTGCTCAGCAGTTAGGGACCATCTGACAATTCCTATCCACAGCAGTAAATGAAGGGAGAATTTCACTGCATACAGTCAGGTTTCTTATAAAAACGGTACACATTTTTTAATTAAAGTATATTGGAGATAGGTTTCTTTTTCATTAAAGAAAGTAAAAATGGGATTTTATTTTTTTGCCTTTACATGCCCTTTAATGACTGATTAGTTTTAGTAAGTAAGAAACAATAAAACCCATTACACATTTTATTTGAGAATACCCTTATACCCAATACCTGTTACTACAGTCTGTTTTCATACATATAGTGCAATGTTGTGCAAATGGGACTCTATACATTTGGTTATGCAATTCAGTGGAACTGATGGCATTATCTGTTTTTTGCACATTTTGTAATCTGAGTATAGTCTTAACTCCACCCAAAGGAAATAAATGTACAGTTTTGAAAAAACACTAGTTAATAGGTTCCTGCCATGTGTTGCATCACTCTTTTATTCAAACCTTACATGAATACATAATTTCCAGTTCCAGAGTGCTGGATTATAATGATTATAATACCAGTGTTTACTGTGTTTGTCTTTACAGTTTGCACTAGCTGTTGAGGGATGCAGAGAGATGCAGTTCAGCAGCAGCTGAATTTAGAATAATTTAGAATAATACTGTGGGTCCTATAAAGATGATACTTCATGCCGTCAGCATTCTTTGGTCATACACTATAAAGTGACTTGAGTTAAAGTGACTTGCATTTCAGAATTACAGTATTTTTATGTGGTCAGTCACTTTGGAAACTAGACACCAGGGGGCAGCATTGCTCAGTACATAGGACAGTCTTTTTTTCCCTTTGGCTTAAAGGAGGCTGCTGCAATGTTTGATGTTTAGTTTAGACAAAACTAAAGCTGCAGAAAATATGACAAACTGAAACATTTTGTGCAATGCAGCCAGGTGGCGCCATTGCTTGGTTTTTGGAAGACTTGTTTGATTTTAGTGTTGTTTTCATCTCTTTGTTAACTGGTTTAGTTATTATATTTACCATATTTCTATAGTTATGCCACACACACATAATGTCATTGCTCTGCCCTAATGAGAATAATTAGCATATGAAAATATTTGATGGTTTCCTTGGTTTCTTTTTACTACCCTGTCATTCCTTGGCTTGAATGTTAATTAAGAGAAGCACCAACATCAGAGTTAGAGTAGAATTAAGGCATTCATTTAGCATTAGAATTTGACTTTTTTTATCAATGGATAATATTTATCGTAGCAAAGCAAGCAGCATGTCAACCCTTATATATGTTTTCACTCAGCCTAGAAAGAAGTCACTACATAGGGAGGGGGTAGATGTATCAACTTTCAAAACTCTTTTTGAAACTCTTTTTGAAACTCTTTTTCACAAAGTGTAAAAACCAAAGAAAAACTGTGATGCAAAACTGCGCCAAGTAAAGCTGTTGATGTCCCATAGACATCAACAGAAGCTGCGCTGATACTATTGGATGTTTTTTACGCCTTTCAGACTTTGAGGTTTTTGGATTTTTTTTTTTGTAATTTCCTGAAAAACTTGAATTTTTAGAGGTTTTAGAGACATTCCTATTTTTTTGTTGCATCGCGGGTTTTTTGTTTGTACTTTTTATGTTCGGATATTTTAATAACTTTCATGGCATTTGTGGTTTTAGAGAAATAGAGTTTAATCGTGGTGTCAAAAACCTCTAAAACCACTAAAATGGAACTTTTAATAAATAATAATAATATATTCAATTTTGAAATCTGACATGGGGCTAGACATTTTGTCAATTTCCCAGCTGCCCCTGGTCATGTGACTTGTGCCTGCACTTTAGGAGAGAAATGCTTTCTGGCAGGCTGCTGTTTTTCCTTCTCAATGTAACTGAATGTGTCTCAGTGAGACATGGGTTTTTACTATTGAGTGTTGTTCTTAGATCTACCAGGCAGCTGTTATCTTGTGTTAGGGAGCTGTTATCTGATTACCTTCCTATTGTTCTTTTGTTTGGCTGCTGGGGGGGAAAGGGGGTGGGGTGATATCACTCCAACTTGCAGTACAGCAGTAAAGAGTGATTGAAGTTTATCAGAGCACAAGTCATATGACTGGGGGCAGCTGGGAAATTGACAATATGTCTAGCCCCATGTCAGATTTCAAAATTGAATATAAAAAAATCTGTTTGCTCTTTTGAGAAATGGTTTTCAGTGCAGAATTCTGCTGGAGCAGCACTATTAACTCATTCATTTTGAAAAAATAAAATTTTCCCATGACAGTATCCCTTTAAAGAAACTCAAATTTTTCAAGGTTTTTGGATTGTTAGCGCAACATTCAGTGTTTTTTCTTTTGTGCTTTTTATATTCTGATCTTTTAATAAATTACAAGGCATTTGTGATTTTAGAGAGTTTAATTAGAAAAAAAAAAAAAACACTGAAATGAGAATTTTGATAAATGGGTCTCCCAAGATCTCAAACTAGGAATGCACCGAATCCACTATTTTGGATTCGGCCAAACCCGTGAATCCTTTGTGAAAGATTCGGCCAAACCGAATCCGAACATTTATTTGCATATTCAAATTAGGGATGGGAAGCGCCTTTTTTTTTACTTCCTTGTTTTGGGACAAAAAGTCACGCGGTTTCCCTCCCCACCCCTAATGTGCATATGCAAATTAGGATTCAGATTCCGTTTGGCCGGGCAGAAGGATTCGGCCGAATCCGAATCCTGGATTCGGTGCATCCCTATCTCAAACTCCAATTAGGGTTTCCAGAACTAAAAATATCTGTGATTTATTAATCTCAAGAAACTGGAATGTAAAAATTCTGCAAGTTGGCGAGTTCATGTTGAGGTCAGTTTTCCTAGGTAAAATTCAAGCGAATCTTTCTATTTGAGTTTTCCAAAAAAATATATTAAGTTAAATGACTTCATTTCTGTTCAAGCTCAGAAATAAGCCGTTAGAATTCTTAATCCCTGTTGGCAATTTGCACAGCGGATCAACAATTCAGAGGGGTGCTAGAGAAATATTCCTGATAGTCGGGAAAGTATGGATTAATAAGGAAAATATTGAATGCATAAAAATTCACCAGTTTGATATTTGATTTGCCCTTTAAAGCAATAGTGATAAGGCAGTCAGGAAGTTTTAGCTTATGCAGGAGTATTAGTATTATCCCCAGGACCTGATCCATCAGCAACGGAAACTAGTTTTGTGTAAACATCTGTATATTCAGAAATACAGACCTGACTATGCATAGAACACTTGAGACAATCTGAAATGTGATGTTTCTTTTGACAGAGGACTCAGAGCAGCATTACTTTGAGGGTTTACAGGTGTATTTATATAGACCTTTCTGATAAAGCTTACTTAGTTTTAGTCTTTTCTTCTCTTTTAAAGGGAGTGATATACTGCTTTTAATACCATCTTCTTGTTTTTAAGATTAGCCTACAGGGCTCCTGTGTTTATAGGCCATTTCAGGTAAAGTGTCAAATGTGCTGGTTATCCATATCACATGGATATATATATCTATTTACATTTATTTTGATGTCAAATGTTCACGTTAGACCCAGCCTGTATTTGTGAATGTTCATTATATATTCTATCAGGGCCGTTCTTACGCTGAAAGTTGCACAGCTTTCTGACAGTGACCTGGACTACAGCAGATCTAAAACAGTACAATATGTAACTGAAATAAAGGAAATTAGCAATAAACCTTAATCAATAACTGGTTCCAGTTCAGAAAACCCCAGGCTCATTATATATGGAATTTCATAACCCACATACAGGAGAGTAGAATAAATAGACTGTATAATAGTGATGTGTTCTTGCTACAGAGTTAGCCTTTTCTGTAGGCTGTGTTCATTCATCTCCTTCCTCATTGGCCTCCATTCCCTTCCTCTTGACATGTGAGTACAGAGCTGATTTATAGGAATTTGGGAGCTGACCATTCGTCTGGAACTTCTTTCTTTACAATTCAGTGGCTTTTACTTGTATTTGGCAAATACCATGTTCCAACATTGCAGCACAGATTATTGGGTTTTATGAGCAGGTGCTACAGGTCTGTAGTGCAGTGCTACCTGAATGTGATGCATTTAAGCCCATATATTATGTGACCACCTCCTCCCCCTTTCATGGTGGGTGCAACTTACACCTGCAAAATTGGCATTTTGGGTCAAGCTCAAATATTTGCAGTCCCTACTGGCAATGCAAACAGTTGCACCTAAAAGCACTGACCACAAATAAGGAGCCTGTGCTCCATAGTGGGATAGAGGCAAAAATATTTTTTTAAAACGTTTTGGAGGATTTTTATCAGGAAAACTCCGGGCCCTCTTGCTTCTAACCATTTGGCCTATTTCATGGTCATTCCCTATTTCTTTAAGAGGCTTAATAATGCAACAATAGAGTACAGTAATTAGAGATAAAAGACTAGGAAAATAAAGAGGTTGAGTGAGGAGAGGAGGTATAATAGTTTGAAAATTGGACCCATAGTCTAAGGTTTTCTGGTTGGCCCCTGGCATCCCAGTCCGACACTGACTAGCACAATGTTTTCAGGCACCATCAGGGCAGGGCCAAGGTATTTTGACACCCTAGGCAAGGGCTTCATTCAGTGCCCCCCCCCACCCGGTCCTGCATTACTATTTCCCACCTTACCATTCATATTGCCCCCTGTACCTGTGCCAGCAGCCATCATGTTGCCCCATGTATCTGTGCCAGCACATATATTGCCCCGATTTGTACCTATGCCAACAGCAGTCAATCCCTCTGATTGCACCCAAACCCCCAATCTGTACCTGTGCCAGCATAAGCCAAAACATCAATCATATTGTTACCCCAATCTGTACCTATGCAAGCGGCAGCCAAAAAAATCCATCATATTGTCCCTAATTTGTAACTGTGCCAGCAGCAGCCAAAAAATCCACAATATTGCCCCTAATCATCTGTTTACCTGTGCCAGCAGTAGCCAAGAAATTGCCCACAAATATGTACCTGTGCCAGCAGCTGCCAAGAGGGAGGTAGGGAGTGATTCTGCCTGCAGAACGAATCACGGGCAAGAGGGGGCTGGAACAGGCAGTTTATAAAATCTATAAAAGGCCAAGCAAACCAGGGTTTAAAAAAAATCCCCTTATAAGTGCTCCTACTCTGCCTGCCCCTAGCTCCGGCCTTGAGCACCATGGTAGAATTAAAAAAGTACGCAGGAGTGGCCACATTAAACCATTAAAGTTGACCTGTCAAATGCAATAATAATTTTAAAAACAATATTCTAATTGGTTGATATAGATTTTTTTTATTATGTAAAATGTACTCTCCTTGGCCTCTCTTAAAGACCTGCATGGCAGTACCCTACATTGATTTTATTAAACCCTCATGTGCATTTTATAGATGTTTATGCCACTGACTTTCAGAACGCTAGGTCCTGGCAATATTAAATGGGTCATGTTGTTACTCAAAATAAAAGGCATTCCTCATTTGGTGCTATTTTCCCATTCAGTCCTTTCCAGGGCTTTGCATTATAAACGTCAGTGAGAACTGATTTAAAGACACTTGGAGCCATTTATATTGGCATTAGAAATGCTGCAGCTGCACCAGGCAGATTGAGGAAATATGATATGGAAGAAACAATGGGGGTGGTTGGAAATCAGCAATTTCCAGTGAGCTCATAAAGAGTTTGATTCATGTTGCCTGAATATAATGTTAGTAAAGCAGTGCAAGGTAATGCATCACTTTAGTGGTTCGTTTATGCCTCTGCTTTAAATTTAGTTTGTCTGTTGTCTTTTCAGTGTCTCTGCCTATAATCCCTATAGATATATCCCAGGCCAAAATCACACATACTCATAGTCGGTCTTCTATTTAAGTTCAATAAGTTATGAACCAGAAAAGTGCCTTTTTAACCTTTTGTCAGGTTTAAAACTAAAAAAAGTAAAAAGAAAAATAACTTAAAAAAATCCCCATTCCCCCTAAAAAAGGACGAGCAGCCCATGTACCGCAACTGGGGAAAAAGGAACATAATGCACCAAAGCCCAAGTCTACCAACCCCCTGAAATACTTCTGCACATGAAATAATTGTGTCTGGCTAGAACAATATTAACTGTGACAGTTTCATTTACCTTTAATATTGGCAGCAAGCCCTGCTGCCAGCTGCAATGTGATGGCATTTGTGCTACATACACGCCGGCAGTTTTCTGTGCTTGAAATATAGGAAGCTGAGAGGTGAATAAATTGCTTTATACCAAAGCCATCCAACATTAGCAGGTTAATTATGCAATATATCACAAGTTATCAAGAAGGAATATATTGAATACGTTAGTACTAAGAAGTCTATGGTGGCCTTGGGCAGAGTGAGTTCTGTATGCAGACAAAGATGTAATGCTATTATTCAGTAGTTTTCGAAATTCAGAATATTATGCGATGGTTAGGAATTACATTGAAATTATTTAATTGCCTTGCTGAAAATGAAATAATTGTTCACAGCAAGACAAATGCAGACCCTTATATTTTTATATATATATTTGCTGAAGGTTGTTTTGTTTTTTTTCATTTTAGGACAAAGCTCAAAAAACATGAGTTTATCTCCCAGCATTGAGAGTTTGCCTGGGGGCCGTGACCACACAGATTCGCCTCCTCCGTCAGCTGGGAAGAAGGAATCCTTTTTCAGCAATATCTCCCGCTCCCGTTCTCACAGCAAATCCCAAGGCAAAAAGGAAAATGTAAGTTTGTGACTAATAATGATGCTTTTGTTTCATGTATTAGTGAAAGGCAAATAGATGCGACTTATCCTCTCCCTAACATATACATAAATAATGCAGATCACTGTGTAATGCTCAGTTCATACAGGTCCTATAGAAAAGAAATAGAGAGAGAGACAGAAGCACAGGCGCAGAGGGACAGACGCAGACAGACAGACGCAGACAGACAGACGCAGACAGACGCAGACAGACAGACGCAGACAGACAGACAGACGCAGACAGACAGACAGACGCAGACAGACAGACAGACGCAGACAGACAGACGCAGACAGACAGACGCAGACAGACAGACGCAGACAGACGCAGACAGACGCAGACAGACGCAGACAGACGCAGACAGACGCAGACAGACGCAGACAGACGCAGACAGACGCAGACAGACAGACGCAGACAGACAGACGCAGACAGACAGACAGACGCAGACAGACAGACGCAGACAGACAGACGCAGACAGACAGACAGACAGACAGAGACAGACAGACAGACAGAGACAGACAGACAGACAGAGACAGACAGACAGAGACAGACAGACAGAGACAGACAGACAGAGACAGACAGACAGAGACAGACAGACAGAGACAGACAGACAGAGACAGACAGACAGAGACACCAGACAGACAGACAGAGACACCAGACAGACAGACAGAGACACCAGACAGACAGAGACACCAGACAGACAGAGACACCAGACAGACAGAGACACCAGACAGACAGAGACACCAGACAGACAGAGACACCAGACAGACAGAGACACCAGACAGACAGAGACACCAGACAGACAGAGACACCAGACAGACAGAGACACCAGACAGACAGATACACCAGACAGACAGACAGAGACAGACAGACAGACAGAGACAGACAGAGACAGACAGAGATAATTCTAATCATATAATAATATATACAGTAATCATATAATAATACTGTATTGTACATCCGGAAGATGACACCTATTTTGACATGAGTCAATGTGAGCTCAGAATGTGACAGCAATGTGGCACTTACAGAAGGCCAAGACAATCGCCACAATGCTCAAAAAGCTTTCAGCCTTATTGCTCCTGGGATATGAAAGAACATTCCCTGTATAATGCAGTCATATTTACCCCCTCCTGCTTGTAATACATTAGTTTCCAGACAAAAAAGAGGCTTCCTTGTTTTCATTGGATTGTTACTGCATTATTACCTGCTCTGTCTGTAGAAAAAAAATAGATGAAAATAGCACCTAACTAATCACAGTGGGCCTAAGAGAAAACTCAGAAAGGCTTTACTTGCACATCAGAATCATTTAAGGATCTCAGGAGAAATTTGCATCTGTCAGTGTTTAGAAAGCTGCAAAAAACCTTCTGTCTTCAGCATAATAGAGAATTCCCCCAATAGTGCTGCTGACGGTAGCTCCCCCAGTTCCCAATGTAGAATCTAATTAATCTAACTACCTAAAAACAGCATGTTTCTGCATATTAATAGGCACTGACATAAAGCGGCAAACCTCCCTGCAACTGTCTTATGTAAGCTCCACAGAGCCAGAACTGAACATATGTAAAGAAATATTGTCCAGCAGATGTCTTCTGTGTAGTTCAGGGCCACCAAAAGGGGGATTATGGAATTAACACATATCACGCCTTGAGTCTGTGGTCATGGTTTCATTTTAGGGATGCATTGAATCCACTATTTTGGATTTGGCCGAACCCCCAAATCCTTTGCGAAAGATACGGCTGAATACCGAGCTGATAAGGATTTGAATTTGGTTCGGCCGGGCAGAAGGATTCAGATGAATCTAAATCCTGCTGAATAAAGACCGAATCCTAAACATGAGTCCTGGATTCAGTGCATCCCTAGTTCATTTGTTGCTATAATGAATATGCATGTAATTACGTTGTGGGTGTAATGAATACACATGCAAACTATGCCTTTCAATCGGTTTTATGGCAGTTTTAAGTTTACTCTCCACTTATATCCCCACTATCCGAGAATTCCCTGTTCCCCACTAGTTGTCCTTGCAAGGTACAATATGAATTTTTGGCCTCCTCTAAATACATTTTGGCCTTTTTTTCACCTACTGTAAATTCTGGCCCTATTACATGCCACTTGATCTTGCACCTCTACTGTGGACTTGGAAGGAGTGTGACCTTGTATTCCTAAAATACAAATCCTCTGGTGTCCTTGTGTGTGTATATAACGTAGGTTACTGTTACACTGTTTGCATATTTTTGCTTTGTCCAGAACACCTTGTGAAATCGATTCATTCTTTTGTCTGTAAGAGAATAAACTCCCATGTGTTTGTACAGAGCGTTCCCATTTCACTCCATTGTGCGTCTTTTGGCTACAAGCCTAGAAGTCTGTCATTGGTGTCTTTCTATTTTCAAAATTATTCAACCTTGCGGAGAACAACTGTATATATTACAGCGGTAAAGCATTATTTATTAGTATGAGGTTAATTCATATCGACATGTTTGAATTTGCAGTAAGCAAACAAGCAGTAGTTAAATGTGTGTTAAACAATCACATTCAGCACAGATGCCCTGCACCCTATTGTGCCTTTCTTGAAGAATGAAACATCCAGGCGTATAACTACAAGTCATGAATATCCATATTGTCAGACATCTACCCCTCTTGCCTCTCCCCTTTAACCTCACAGATCCCCATATACTCCAATGCCGCAAGTGCCAACTAGATGATTTGCAGGAAAGTCACACTGCTTAGAAAGTTGTAATGTTGCTTTTCTTGATCAGTTAGATGACAAATACGCTATTGATATCCCCTACAGTTTGTCTTTTAGTATTAAACCCCCTAAAACTGCATTCTGCCCAGTAAACTTGTCTGTCGGATTTGTCTGTTGAGTGTGTGTTGAGTGGAAGATTGATTGAGAGATTCAAAGAAAAAGTGGTGTCATAGGTAAATGGCAAAGGTTATAGAATAAGGGACAACATATAATAAAGCGATGGGACATTCGAAAGCAGATAAAAAGTGCAGTTTATAAGGAAGAACATAACAGAATGCCTTTGGGTAAAACAGTTAAGCCCAACCAGTGGCTCATGATCAACATGTTGCTCACAAACCCCTTTGATGTTGCTTCCAGTGACATCAAAGCAGGTGCTTATTTTTGAATTCCTCACTTGGAGGCGAGTTTTAGTTGCATAAAAACCAGGTGTACTGCCAAACAGAGACTACTGTCGGTCCATATAGGGGCTGCCCAAATGGCCAATCACAGCCCTTATTTGGCACCCACAGGAACGTTTCCCATGCTTGTATTGCTCCCCAATTCTTTTTACATTTGATTGTGCCTCAGAGGTTTAAATGGTTGGGGACCCTTGGGGTAAAGGATGGGAATAAAACTGATTTCAGAAGGAAAAAGAGTGAGATGGAGGAGTGGAGCAGCTGAAAACGAAACAGGAGGATCTAAAAGAATAAGAAATGTATGTATGCATGCCAGGCAGGATCGTGGCCTGGGGGCCTGAATAAATGCTTTGAGGTGGGGGGCTTAGCAAATTAAAGTTTAGTAACCTCTGGCTTTTGCGATGTAAAATACATCATTAAACCTCCTTCCCTTTATTGAATAATAATACTTATAACATTAGGAATTTTTCTATTTGGACCAATTTAACAGCTGAGCTGTTTGTAAATGAATAAAGAAATATTTGTTCATTAAGTAAGTGTCAGTTGATAATAAGCAGCGATAGCAAGTCAGAGTCAGGATTGCCGTATTATTATATGAGTGTTTTGAAAATGCCAGAGAGTTCAGTAACATGCATTTGTTTGAATTTAAATGTTTTTCTAAATATTTCCTGCCAATAAATACATCTGGGTAATATGTGTTCATTGTTTTACATAGGCTCAAGGGATACAACTGATTTTATTGGGATATGTAATCAACTTTTAGAGGCTCATTTATCAATGTCCGAATTTATCTCATTATATTCTGTAAAATACTCCGACCAAATCCGCACAGGTTTTTTCCCCTTATTTATTTCCTGAAAAATTCCTGTGCAAGAAAACACCTGAAAAAATTTAGAAAGAAAAATGAATGTTTTGGATTTTTCACCAAACAACTTTTTTTTTTGCCCTTAAAAACACAAAATCATTGGATTATTGCATGAAGCCCAGTTCAGATCAAGATATCTTCTCCCGTTCACTTATATGCAACCTCGGATGCGAATGTTGACTTTTTCCTCGGAGTATAATAAATCTGAAAAATTTGGATTTTATAGTAAAAAAAACAAAAATTTTTTAGGTTTTTGGCGTTCAGACTTTAATAAATTAACTATAACTATAATAAATTTACTAACGTGCAAATTTTCACCTCGGAAACTTTCCCATACTTTGCGCAACTTCTTCAGATTTTATTTTGCAGCGATTACACGTGTTTATCAAAATACAAAGTTTTGGCAAATGAGCACTGGCGTACTTTTGCAAGCGACACTTCAACGCAAACTTTTCCAAGCATATATTCTCCTGCGTTACTTTCTTGCTAGGGAAACTTCGTTAACATATTTACGCTTACGTCAATTTAAATATGGTGGGTACACATTATCGGCAGACAAATATGTAATAAAATTAGATAAAGTTGCACTTCGGAGTACTTTACATTTAAACAATCTGTATTTCATATAATATAAGCAGAATCGATGTAACCATTTTATTGAATGTTTATTTTAAACAGAAAGCTTTACAAAATAATTGTTTTTTAAAAATATATATTTATTCATGTGTTTATAAAAAAAATGTAAAAAAAACGATAACTATGAAAAAAAAAAAAAAAAGAATGTATATAACTGCACCACATTCTACATAAAACAATTCTGTAAGAAAATAAGATTGAAACTCTCATTATTTGTGCTCTAAATACGGCAGGTAACCCGTAATACAGGGAAATGTCCATGTCACGCTGCCACTGTTTAAAGTACCGCACCCTTCCCTTTGCGGTATATTGGCAGGCCTCCTCTCTCCTGTTGGGCTTTTCTTTTTAGAGCTTCTCTCTCCTCTGGTGGAAGTCGAATAGAAAAGTCCAACTGATTAAGGATTTCTTCCCACATGTCTTCACTCCGAGTATGTGATTTCTGTACCGGTGTCTCAGCCTGGATATTTTGTGCTATTTAGCTCAAGCTTGGAGCTGATCTTTTCTTCACACCTTCACATCTTCCCTTTGGTAGATTGCTGTGGGCTTTAACTTGTCCACGCTTTGGTGAAGACGCCTTTGGACGCTGAAATTGTGCTTGTTCTTCAGGTTCTCTGATTTGTTGCCGTTGACTTGGTAGGTTTTTTACCAAGAGCATGAAATGAATTAATTTATTCAAGCATTTTTTGCTGAAGTTCACTGCAATGCTTCTTGGCAAATGTTTGGTCAGTGGGATCATCATCAGTTTCCTCTTTCTTTGTCTTTTTTGTTTCATCAGAAACACTGCTGACCGACTTAGGTTTTCTTTTTGTGACATTTTTTTCTTCTCGCTCACTGCATTGGCCTTTTGACAGTTTAGGGCTCTACATAATAGATTCCTCTGTAGATAAGGACATAGAGGTAACTGAAGTAGCAGATATATCAGGCTTTGGTGGACTTTTCTCTTCAACAAATTCTTGACAAAATTCTGGTTGTCCGCACTCAGTAATGGAATTTACAGATGGTTTCTTTAACTCAGATTTAGCTGTATTATAATCTGCATTATGATTTAGTATAAAATGTTCATCTTGAAGAGACATAGCTGATGCAGGGTATGCCTGGTTAACCACAGGATAAGCCATTCCATACATGTCATACACATAGGAGACCATGGGAAGAGTCTGTGGCATTTGCTGTTGGTATAGTGGGTCTCCTGCTGGCAGAAATTGCTGGATGTCATAGCCAACTTGTCCTCTTGCAGCGTTACAACAGCAATTGCAGCATGCATTGAAGTCATTAGGGTTCACAGAATATTTATAATAGTTATGACCTAGAGGGATAAATGATAACATTGAAGTAATAATGACTTAATTTCTGTTTTCTGTGGTACAATTGCACTGGTCTAATAACTTATCTAAATCAGTGGTTTCCAATTCCCCACTGAGGTTCATCATGTGGCAAAATCCCCATTTATATAATAAAATTTATTATAGAAATATGAAACCATTGTCACAACATCCACTCTATTGAAATGGCCATTAACATCTAGGACAGCAAAAAGTCCCAAACACTCAGCATAACTTCAAAATAATAATAATAATAATAAATATTATTAGGATACAAATAATAAATATTATTAGGGGGCTATATTGGTCCTACCTTCAGTGATGCACAGTGTTATCCAAACTAGAACTAGAACATCTCTTGAAAAAGTGTCAGCTCTCAGACTGACTGGGCTAACTTCTATGTCAGAGTAGCACCATCTTAATACTGTATATGTTGTAATAACTGTAACCCTGTTTTTTTTTCCACCTTGTACTGAGATGCAACAAAAAAGCTACAAAATCTGAACAGTCAGACACCATCAGATTTGATCTTGTTGGCAGGGGTGTCAGGTCAGATGGTGAAGCTTCTATGTAGTTTACACATCAGGTTTTTACATCAGCCCCATTATTAACCCTTTAACCCGTGTAACTATATCTGAATTGTAGGAGTTTAATAAATAACCCCCTCAGCACACATGCTGAAATTGCCATTGTCTACAAATCACTGATCTTCAGATCTTGATCACTGATATCCTAAGGCTTACCATTCTTAAAGTGGACCTGTCACCCAGACATAAAAATCTGTATAATAAAAGTCCATTTCAAGTTAAACATGAAATCTAAATTCTTTTTTTATTAAAGCATTCATAACTGTTGTAAACTTATTTAAAAATCTCAGCTGTCAATCAAATATCGTCTGCCCCTCCTCTATGCCTTAGGCATAGAGGTGGGGCAGACAATTACTTTCACTTTCCATTCAGCACTTCCTTGATGTCACTGCTCACCCCACATTCCTCCATTTCTTTTAACCATTTAATTGTGTAGCCAGGGCATGGGGATGGACACCATTCTGGTGCACAAACAAGATTCTGAGATGATGCAAGTCTTGTCTTAATAACAGTGTCCACAAAATGGCTCCTCCCTACTTGCTACAATTATGAATTCCCAGACCGAAGGAAACAAGATTCAAATAATTTAAAAAATGTAATTGAAGTTCATTTTGCTTGACTAACGTGGTAAAATAGGATTTGGAAAAAAAAATTTGGGTGACGGGTCTCCTTTAAATGAAATTTCATGGAATTGAAAAAAACGGAAAAATGTTGGCTTTCTTGTGCAAGCTATGTACTAAATAAAACATACATTTTTCTTGAACCATGGCATAATCAAAGGAAAAACTATATTTTAGGTGTATCTCACTATACATGGCAACTATACTTGACATCCATTTTGCCTATGCATCACATATGGAGCTATAGTAGAACTAATAAAGAGAGAGAGAACTAAATCAGAGAGATGCAACAGCTGCCCTTATTATACTATATATTTATATTGTAAAACCAGTGGCAGGTAGGAAAAGGATATAAACTGTAAAACTTCCGCTTTATATGTCCTTTTGTAGAACCTGCTTTCCATGTATCCAAAATCCATCTGCTTCATTGGTTCAGCATGTTAACCCAATAATGGCCATATATGGTAGAAGGCCTGGATCTGAAACAGTGTAGTGTAGTTTAATGTGAGCTAACCAAAAGGCTTTTGTACTTTAATTCTCTTTAACTTATTCCAGTAATATCCTTTTACTATGTACTCCATAACCGACTCTTTGTTCAGTGTTCCTTACTTGTAAATGCATCATATCATAACTCGCCAAAACAATCTTAAAAGCCTCCAGGGGTTTCTTCTCTCTTCTTTTGCAATAGGATGAAAACACTTTTTTGATTCCAAGGTAATTTGCATTCTTGGCAATCCTGATCACAGAAGCTTGATTTAACACAATCATGATTTGAAAGACGCAGGCTTTGCTATGGGCTTGCTGTTTGAAACACTGTTTTGCCAGTTGTTTACCTGTGTGAGTAGCACAGCGCCAGTTAGACAAGTTCTTTTTCTACTGTAGATATTCCAGATGCATATTATGATCATTAATAGTGCATATGTTAGATCAAGGAAAAAGAGAGTAAGAGCAAAAGTAAGAACAAAACTAAACAAGGTTAAGGGAGAAGGAAAGGCTAACATTAAGTAAGCTTTATCAGAAAGGTCTATATAAATACACCAGTAAACCCTCAAAGTAATGCTGCTCTGAGTCCTCTGTCAAAAGAAACACAGCATTTTTTCCTTCTATTGTGTACACGTGGGCTTCTGTATCAGACTTACTGTTTTCAGCATAAACCTCGAGGGCAGGGCTTGAGCATGCTCAGTTTGCTCCTCTCCCCCTCCCTCCTCCGCTCTCTGCAGTAATCTGAGCCCAGAGCTATGACTGAGCAGGAAAACTCAAGCAGGAAGTGATGTCACACCAAGTGAATATGGCAGCTGCTATCCTAAACAAACAGAGAGAGCCATTCACTCACGTATGGTAAAGCATTCCGCAGAATAACTAGTGCTATAGCTTGCACCATTGTGGCTAATTTATTAACAATAAACTGCTTCGGTACCTTTCCTTCTCCTTTAACATTAACATAGTATTACATATTCATAGAAGGTAAAATCAGAGTTTATCTGCCAATCTTCACAGGCTAGGTTTGATTAACCATAGGTAGGATGTCAAAAGCCTATTAGTAACGGTATTAGTCATGTTGTGTTTTGAAAGTTATAAGTTGTTAGCGCTTTGAGTGATTGTGGGAGGTGGCTTTTAATATATGTGATCCAGATAGAGAAAAATGTTTGAACCTGCTGTTCTTTTTTTTTAACAAATATTGGTCCTTTATTGAATGATTAGAGATTTACCCTATGTGACCATTAGAAACAGGGGATTACGGTAACATACATTTTAAGCTGTTCAAGAGTTTATTGTGACAACCAGTCATTGCTAAATACATCCATTTTATATTTGTTAATCCTTTTAATAAACACAATATGGTAAATTTTTAAAGGATAACTAAAACCTTTAAAAAAAAATGTCCAGGGCGCTTTTCTAAGCACTTTTGCCATTTACATGAATTATTTTCTTTTTCGTTTCAGAGCTATTTACGTTTTTATTAACTGCCAGTATAATAAATTATTTAACAATAGTCTCACCTACTGGTCAGTTCCTGTAACTGTACAGTCGGATTGATATACGTTCACAAGGAAAACAGAGACGTTTTTCTCATGCATCTCGGCTGAGGAAAGAGAAGCCTCAGATGCCCTGTCCCATCTCTGAGCAGAGTAACACAAAAACACTTATTTGTTTTCCTTTGGACAGTATATTTCCGGGACTGGACAGTTTGAAGAACTGACCAGTAGGTGGCACTGTTTTGTCATATCGACAGTTAATAAAACAGTAGAAAAGCATAAAAAATATATATTTTGGATGGTGAATAGGTTCTACTTGATAAAGAAGGGATATCTTTCTTTCTCTTTTCTACTAACTACTAATATACTGACACAAGTCAGGTCCCTTTTTTTTTTAATCATTCTAATCTATATACAGATAGGTCTACTTTTTACCAATTTTAAGTTAATAAAAACTCAAATAAGCTCTGAAAAGCAACCTGAGCAATTTTACATAATTACATAATTTTACTTATCCTTTAGAAGAATTCTTGTTTTCTGGCATTTCATTTTGTACTTAGCATTTTTCCCAGGAATATTGTTACATTTAGAATGTGTGATAACATTATATCCAAAGCAGTCCTTTTTTATTTTATCATTGTTTGTAAGAAGACACTATAAAAGTCAGGTTCATATCAGCAACACGTTGAATTGTTAAGCAATATTAGAGAATTCCAGCCATTGCTTATTACTTGCAATAAGAGACGTTTATCCCTGGACACCAGCATCATCATTTCCAGTCACAGCTTAGTGATTGTTCTATTAGTTTTTGGCACTGTATTTGTTACATTCAATTGCATTTTCTGCTGTATGCCCTATTATTTAACTACAAGCCAGATAAAATAGTACTGTATAAGGTCTTAAAATATAATATAATCAGCTTGCTTTTTCATTAGGAAGAATAAAAATGATCTTAAGGGTAAAGGCAAGGGTGTAACTAAAGAGGAAGCAGACCCTGTGACTGCAGGGGGGCCCGGGACTTTTAGGGGCCCTATGAGGCCCTACTTAATGAGCAATTTGAATATATATTGGTAAAACAGGACAACCTCTAGATATTTTGTGGGCCCTAAAATAAATTTGCTGTGTGCTTGCTAACATCTAGTTACACAATTGGGAAAAGGTACAGAGAGCTACTCTGTGTACAAGGACATATAGATGACAACTGCCCATTGTGGACAAGCTGTATTCTTAAAATGATTGCTCGGTTTTGGTAGGTCACATATTCCAAATATGAATTCTGTGAAATGCTTTGTCTATTAACCCTTACTGTATCTGTTTGCCCTGTGTATTGCTAATTGTCTGTATCCTCCCTTGCACACTGCCCCTGATAATCACACCAAAGCAATAGTATGCAGTATTGGTTTCCTTTTTTCTTTAATATTTTCTGTACTGTATTAAAAACACTGCTCTCTCATTGGCATATTTGGCAACACCTATAACATATAAGTGAAACCAGCTGTTTTTGAGCCTTTTCATAGTCCTGAAATTTCAATATTTTTAAATATTAACCAGTTATAACAGAACAAACTGATGGCATCACCCCAGTACTAATATTTCATTGTATCCAACTTTTTCATATTTTCTTGCTACAAAGTGATGCAGGTGATACAGTTATGGGATCTGTTATCCGGAAACCCATAATTCTGAAAGCTCCGTATTACTGGAAGGCCATCTCCATAGACTCCGTTATAATCAAATCTTTCCAATTTTCAAAATGATTTCCTTTTTCTCTATAATAATAAACCAGTGCCGTGTACTTGATCCCAACTAAGATACTGTATAACGTTTCCTTATTGGAGGAAAACCAATCCCATTGAATTTATTTACTGTTTAAATTATTCTTAAATAGCCTTCAAGGTTAAGTAAATAAACCTTTAAAATGAGTGAATGTAGGATTGATGAGAGTGCTATACTAAGCACCTTTGCAATGTACCGTACATTTTTTTTAATTCCAAGATATTAAAGGATACGTGTACTGTTAACTTGAATGAATGTTTTTACAGATAAGGGATCTTTTCCGTAATTTGGACCTCTACACCTTAAAGGATAAGTAAACCTTTATAAGTGAGTGTAAAATTAATAATGGTCCAATTCTAAGAACTTTTGCACGGTACATTCATTATTCATCATCTTTTTGTAATTCCAAGATATTAAAGGATACATGAACTATTATATCATCTTGGTCAAGACTCAAAGAAGAGTATGGGTTTCTTGAATCTGATATTATTACCTAGCTTGTCAATGCGGCCTTTCTTTATTACATAATAATAGAAACCTTGTTTTATCTGACTACAGGCTAGCTGAAGATTTAGCAGAGTTGAAACCTGACCCTAAATTAAGGCCCTGTCTTATTGTGTTAACTCCATACATTTGGAGTTATTTAACATATCCAGTAGATCTATGAATTTAAATGTATGGAGTTATTTAACACATTAAGACAGGGTCAGGTTTCATGTCACACTATGTGACCTGCCTGAATCCAGACTCCTGGACTATTTACAACCCACCCTAATTCATTGTATTATCTGTACAATTGATCTCTATCTGTCTGTAACTTCCTGATTTATTGCCCATGAATACATTTCACCGATCTAACAATATATATGCTGTGCCTTTCCAGCTTTCATTTGTATTTTGCCTGACGAAGGGGCCTTGGTGCTCCGAAAGCTTGCAATGTATTTTTATTGTTAGCCAATATAGGTATCACTTCTACAAGAATTGTCTGTGAACCCATATTAGCTCATGATAACTGATATAAAGAATTATTTTCCTATCAGTAACCTTAGCACCCAATATATATTACTCTAACTGGCCTTCATGCTAGTGACATTACTGGGCACCACAACAGCATATGTAAAGAGCCCCCAAAACTTGATGATTTATTTACTTTTGCAAACATAATACAATTGCACTGTACCTTCTATGCTCTTGTGTCTCACTATCAGTCACAGGGTCTGTTTCCCCAATTCGTTTGCCCCTGCTTCTATAATGAAACACTCTGGAACCCTCGGTTTCAGTTCATCTCACTATGGGATCTGTAGTCCTGATATTGCTTTCTCCTACTGAATATATGAGCATCCAAGTAACCACTTCTTTTTGCCATTTAGGAAGAAGATATGGAAGCTCAGATTTCATTTCTACAAGGGCAGTTAAACGATCTGGATGCAATGTGCAAATATTGTGCAAAAATAATGAATACACACCTTGGTAAGTTGAGACTTTTGCTCTTAAGTATATTGGGGAAAATATGTATGTAATTGTGGTTTCTTTATGGTTAGAATGACAAATATATTTTATTTTGAGATAGGGATGCATTGAACCCTGTTTTCAGGGTGTGGCCAAATCCAGGGGTAGAGATTCGGCCAAATACCAAATCGAATCTGAACCCTTCTTCTGCGCCAGAAAAGACAACATATGGGTGGCAATAACCGATGCGCATATGACAAGTTTTTAAAGTTAAATAGGATTTGTCAGGCTTTTGTCAGCTGAATCCTGATAAAAAATAGCTCGTAGTTGGCTGAATCCCAAACCAAATCCAGGATTCGGCGCAAAAATTTTAGAGCTAACCCCAGGCCAGATCAGGCATTTATAGAGCCATTATGTCCGACCAATATCTGGAATATTAATCATACTTTACCTTTGCCACTCAACCTAATTTTAGATCTTCCATTTCAAATGTTGGTTCTTTTGCCTGAAAATCCAGGGCGCTCCAATCGAAATTCTGTTTAAATGGGTCAGTATAGCCGCTGAGGTATAAGCTGCTCATATAAACTACTTTCCACTCTGTGATTCTGTTTGTCCCTTTGGCATTCACTATTGCCTTGTTTTAAGCTGCCGTCTATTAGAGCAGCAAACCAGTCACTCGTTGCTGAAATACCGTAACAATGACATCACAAACATTCTCTTAATGGGCGCAAGTTGATTATATAAAGTTGGCACTGCTGCAATAGGTTTTTCACAGCTATTTTACAAGTTGAGATTTGTACAGCTGAAGGCAGTTTAGGCTATGGTTTATATGCTTGGGAAGTCCTTTAAAGGTAGAATTGCAGGCTAATTGCCAAAAGCTAATGTAAACCAAAAAAGGTGCAGTTCATTTTGTGTATTCTGTATGGGTTAAATCCTGAATGTGTCAGTAAGCTGCAAATTAATATAACAAATGAGAGTACACATTCATGGAGAACACTACCTTAGTAATGGGGGGAGAGATGAGTCTGGTATATGTGTAAATGGGCACAGACACTTTTATAGGGTTGTACAGTCATTTAACATCATTTCAGGTGACTGTGACTTTGTGCATCTTAGGGGTACAATAATTCCATTGGGTGATGCCAAAATAAGGGGTTATGCACTTCAGTTACTTGCTTTTTGCCTGAAGAGGAGTCCCAAAAGCAGACCCAAAAGCTGGCATCTTGCAATCTATTGAATTAAGCCAATAAAAACGTATCACTTGCTCTATATTATCCTGCTTTACACAATGTTGGGGATTTGCAATAGATTTCCCACTCCCCATAGAGGGGGATGCGCAATGCAGCCTCTTTTATACTGTCACCTTAAGAAATAATTCCAAATTCTTCCCTATGATGTTAGTTGAGCAAAATGAACTTTACTTTACACTATATTTATTATTTAAATATTCCTTCAGTCTTTATTACACAATCAAAGCATACAGTCAGGTGCCATTTTGTGAACACTGTTCTAAAGCAGGGTTGTCACCTGGCCGGTATTTTAGTGGCCTGGCTGGTAAAAAGGATGCTTGATGCCAATGTTATTAATAGGAAAAAATGGCAAGTATATACGAAGGCCGGTATTTTTTTCCAGAAAAGGTGGCAACCCTATTCTAAAGACAAATTAAATATCACCCCAAAATCTTGTGTATGCACCAGAATGGGGGGCCTAATGCCCATGCGTAGTGCCCTACACAATTATAGAGCATTTGGAGGGAAGGGGGAATGTGTGGAGTGCAGAGACCTGTAGGAAGTGCTGAATGGAAAGGAAAAGTAATTGACTGTCCCACCTCTGTGACTAAGGCATAGAGGCATGGCAGGTAATGTTTGATTGACAGTTCAAATATAAAAACCCTTTTATAACAGGTATGGATATTTTCTACAAGTGCCCAGAAGAGATTAGAGCCGGCTTTCTTTCTTTTTTGTTCTATGGATATTTTAATGCAAAAAATAATTTATGTTCCATGTTTAATTTGCACAGGACAGGTCTGCTTTAATTAACTGCACATTAATTAACTGCACATTAATACTGGACTCCAGGAAACACAAGGTATGCTGAAGCCAACAGTGCATATATGTGTAGGCAAGACTAGAACTGACAGTATTTTTTGTCTATTTGTATGAAACAAATAGACGACAGACTGCCAGTGGTCCAGATAACAACACATTGAGTCACATATGCTAAATCTCTATCTAGGGGGAGTGTAAAATACACATAATTACATATAAGGCTAAAGCAACAGTCAGAAACTCATTCCAGCTGAAAGCTAATGGCTTTATCAAGGACTGTGTGTTTCCTCCAAGGTAGGAGGCAGCTTTGCTTGGCTAATCAAGGTCATTCAATGAACATATTCATTTTCCTTTGTAAGTAGATGTGTATGCCTTTCTGAAGGTCACTGAATAAGAAAAATTACTCTGTGGGAAGATTCTTACTGTTTTACAGTTCCTTTGATAAAGAGTGGGATCTGACTGAAAGGGTGTTTGGCTTCCCCCCTTACTTTTTGGGTCATCATTCTTTGTGTTAATCAGTGTCCATTCATACTAAATATATACAGTTTTGTATTCACACATAAATGCACAGGGGCCAGACACCCACAGGGGCCAGATACTCACTGTTGAGCCAGATACTTACTGTTGGGCCAGATTACTGGGTGAAATGCAGTATAACTATGATGTTGCCAATGCCTACACTTGTTGGACATTGCTACACAAGGCAGTGAGATTCACAGGCTTTTCTGGTAATGCACACACAAAGAATATAAAAAATCTGGTGCAGAAGAGAAGGGATGACCCCAAGAAAGTACTGCTCCTGACTTCTGACTACAATCAATGTACCATTGTACACCAAGTAATTTTATAAAAATAACTGTTTGGGCCCCCTGAGCCATGTGGCCACAATCTTATGTGATGTGCCTGCTGACTGTATTGGATGAAGTAGAGAATGAGAAGTGCGGTGTGATCATGACTAGCATTCAGCAAATAAAGTAAAAGCTACTACATGCACACAATATTCATCTGACCCCATACCCACCTGAACATAAGGCAGCCAAGCTCAGGCCCACCCAGTGTAGCAATAGCACTACACCTTCTCCATCCAGGGATCCTCTCCAGGCCCCCTCTCCTCCTGCCCCCCCCCGTACTTGCGGGATCTGCTTCCTCTGTAGTTATACCACCGCAATGTACTTCAACCCATATTTGAAATGCTCATGCACGTCTGGCCTTTACTGGTTAGTTTTCTTCAGGAAATAAAGTTGTTACCTTTCCTTTCATCCATTGTTCAGTTTTGTAGAGACTAATTCTTCCAGGAGAGTGGACTTTTTTATCAATGGGGAAATATTCTTCGAGAGGAGCCAGCTGGGGTTACATTTTGGGATCAATGAAATGCATGTTTTTAAATACAAGTCATCTTATCAAATGTAAACACAAATAAGTTCATATTTTTTAGGAGGTAGTTCCATTGAGTACTCTTTTTTTTTTTTTTTTTTACTGCAACAGGACAGCACCATATGTTTTTCTGTTACGTGTGTACATACATGCATACGTACATATAAGTTTTTGCATACTTCTGTGATTAATTGTACTGGAATATGCAATGCAAATTCCAGGGTATACAGATGTATACAAAGGAAATAATAATATGCACTGCAAGGGAAGCAATGAGAATTCCAACTGCAACATTTACTAGCAATAAGCAAAATTTAGAGGCAGGATTTACAAAACTGAAAAGACCACAGTCTGCACAAAGTTTAATAGGTGGCAGAACATAAGCATCAAATACTAAGATAATAAGAATTAATCATCATAACCTGTGCCCTAGCACCATACAAGCCTTGACTAACTATGTTAGACCATGAATGTCTCAAGGCTTCTGGGAGCTCAGGTATATTATTGTTGAATTTTGACCCATTTAATAACACACATTTGGGGTTGTCCCAAAGCAGACGTACAAGAATACAAAGGGGCTTAAAAGTGTGCACCTCGGCAACCCAGCTGACCACCTCGCTCTCTGCCTCACAAATGCACGGACGAACATACACACACCCACGTGTTGACAAGGAGTGGGGGTAGAGGGACAAGTGCTTAGACTAGGGCTAGGCAACAGTAGAGCTATGTGCCTTGCCCCACCACCACCACCACCACCACACTGTTGCACCCTAGCCATGTGCCTTTATTTGTCTACCCCTAGTTCCAGCCCACTTCTGCCCAAGTCGCCTGGTCATTATTTGAGATTTGGTTAGATTTATGAAACAATAGATGAACCAGGGTTCAAAAGTAAGAGCTAAATCCAAAGTACTACTCCGACCAACCATAATCTCTGAGCTCTTCTATAAAGAAAAAAAAACATTACAAATGGCATCATCAGGGTCAGACTGGCCCACCAGGGAAAATCTTGTTGGGCCCCGACCCTCTTGAGCCCCAACCACAAGCCAATCAACACCACTCCCCTCTCTTCTGCAGGTCCTTGTGGTGGCTAGGTAGTAGACCCTAGAGGGTCCTGGGTACCTCAGTCCAACTCTGGTCACCATGGACTATAATCCTCTCCTGAAATTGCATCAGAATTCATTTTATGTTGATAATTATGGACATGTGTCTGGTATGTTTAGTGGCAACTTCCTGAGAAAATCTGTGGAAATAAGAAAAAAAAGACTCAGTTTTTAATTGCAGGAATCACAAATAAAGGTGGGCTCACAGACGTCTTCCCTTGATGGCATCATTAAAATGCTAAGACTTTAGGGACTGACTGGGGAACCTTGTTGTTTAATTTTAGTACCTCCGCCACACAGGACAGAAATATCAATGGCAAATCCCCAGCAATTACTAACCCTCTATCCACTCACTGCATGTGTACAGTTGTACGATTTTCCCCCCCAGAGGGTTTTGAGGACCACCAATTGTATTTTATTTTATAGTGTTTTCAATTTCATGCATGCATGCCCACACTGTAGCACTTGCTTGCACAGAGTATCATGACATAATGGATTTACAGGATTCCCATTTTTTAGAAAATCCTACTAAACCCTTTGTGTGTTTTTATAAGTAGAGCACAAGATTTGCTTTGCAGTTTCCTAAAGATGCCCAGAATCTGGACTACAAATGAACCCTATTGTGTCTACTGAAATCAGCTGGAAAGCTTTGCAATTGATGTTCATTTTTGTATTTTTGTTAGTTATTTTTTATCCCTGGTTGCCTTAAAATGGATTATTTAGGAGAATATATTGGGTTGTTTTTTTTTATACTTCTTATGTCTTTTTAATTCATCTATTGGCCTGTTACTCAATGCACTGCCTTGTCCACGAACAGTTAATGTCCCACTTTAAATTATGTACTAAGTTTACACAAAATAATAGAATAAATGGTTAAAAAATGTATAGAATAGAATAAAAATAATCCTGTGTAAAATCAAAGCATTAACCTGTGGGGGTGGGGTGGGGGTGAATAATGCTGGACTCTTGGTGCCTTGGCAAGAAATAAGGCCCTCTTATTAGCCCCAAGGAGAGCAGTGACAGCAGCATAGAAACATGGAGGTGCTTTCAGTTCAGGCAGCTGAATCATTCAGCACAGGTGGCAGGGAGTTATCTTGTTACCGTCCCATTGCTCTATTTGCTGGGGAGGGGGATCAAGGGGGTGATTTCACTCCATCTTGCAGCACTGCAGTAAAAAAAGACTGAAGCCTCTCAGAGCACCAGTCACAGGACCAAGGGCACTTGGGAAATTAGGAACATGACTAGCTCGGAAGAGCACTATTAACTGATGTTTTTTGTTTAAAAGAAATGTTTTTCTGTGACAGAATCCCTTTAGATGACTGTATTTGTGTGTGAAACGCTGTATTGGATTGTGTTAGTTTCCATAAAATTCTGCCAATCGCTGAATCCTTTATAAATAACTACAAAGCATGTTATATCTTTAAGTAGTTTTCAAAAAGTCCATAGTAATTTGGGTAGCCGCTGATGGGTTAAAATGAAGGGATGATAGAGAAGATTAAAGGCAGGCATCACATTTACTCAACAGTTTGCCTTTCTTCACAATATAAATAAATATTTGCAATTTTTTTTGTAGCTTGAACAATCCTGCTTTGGCCCTTTGAGGTCTAAAGAACCGCTTATATTTATTTGCCTCTACATTTAATTTCCCTATGTACATAAACTCAAAATATTGCTCATTCTTACTGTTTTTTAATTGTATTTGCATTGTAAAACAGGGCATATCCAAGATGTTATATTAGAAGAAAAGCTGGAAAAAGAAGATAAAATCCAAGTGTCTCTTGCAGTACTGAAGCAGGTACACATTGCGACAATTTGATTTATTTAACTACCATGTCATAAAAGGAAATAGCAGTGATACAGAATGGCAGCTTCTATTGCAGGGTTGATAGAATCAAAACTGTTTAACATGATAAATGCATTGCAAATTGCCCATGTGGAGTAACCACAACTGATTGTAGTTATCACTATAGATTTAAATTTACATTATTTACTAAAACAAGAATCCTCATGTAATAAGGACAGGTATAAAGAATGCTTATACCCTACCAACAGATAAAAGACATTCTGAAAGGAACACTGAGATTCAACCAGTCTCTCCTTGAAGCTGAAGAAAATGAGGAGATTTCAATCATGGATGATCATTACTGCTCTAACCTGCTCAGAAAGACTGATGAGACGGGGACCCAGGAGCAGCCCAGGCACAATCAGGTACAGTCCATATTCACAGCCACTTTACCTGACTGCTTCTTCATAATTATGCATCTCAGTTACAAATTTCATAAGAAAACAATGAAACCATTCATGTCCCTGTGCTTATGTGCAGCCCGCCAATGCCATTGTAATTTTTAAAGAATTTTGAATATTTTTACAAGCGCTTTCTAAAGAAGAAATCTGGGACATATTAAATGAATAATGTAGTGTGTCCAATTAAAGGCTAGTCTTTGTGCCGTCAATTGCCTTGAATACAAACTTATAGGTGTCATTTATAACCACAAGTGCAGTTGCATTTCTGCAAATTTTTCCCCTCAAATCCGTCTACAACCCCATTCATTAAAGGTACATGCATCAAAATGTGATTTTTGCACTTCTGTTCCAAACTGCGTGCAGAACCATGAACTGCCACCACCTCAACACCACATGCACACCACCATCACACCACCACCATCACCTGCACACCACCATCACACTACCACTTCCACACCACCACCATCACACCACCACTTCCACACCACCACCATCACCTGCACACCACCACTTCACCACCACCACTTCCACACCACCACCATCACACCACCACTTCCACACCATCACCTGCACACCACCACTTCCACACCACCACCACACCAGTACCAATAACAATACATTTGTTTTTTAGATGGGGTCAGTGACCCACATTTGAAAGCTGGAAAGAGTCGTTGAAGGCAAATAATTCAAAAACTATAAAAAGAAAAAATGAAGGCCAATTGAAAATCTGCTTATAATTAGTCATTCTTTACTATACTAAAAGTTAATATGAAGGTGAACCACCCCATTATAATAGAGAAATTTATAGAATATATAAAGAACTCTCAAATTCCTGAAGTCTAAATAGAATGAAAAAGAAAGATTTGAGATTGTGCCGAGACTGAGGTCAGACATGTACATTACAGCAGTTTGTATACAGGTATGGGACCTGTTATAATTTTGCATAATTTGGAACTTCCTGAACAATAGGTTTCTGGATAACAGCAAAAGCTACTGCAGAGATATATAGTCTCTTTTTGTTTTGTGTGTGTTTTTCAGTGTAAGATCTAAGTGAAGTTAAAGTGAGTCTGCCAAACCTCTGGGCAAACCCCTCACATTTCCTTGAACTGCAGCCATCGTGCACATTGGGGCCTGTCCAAAAAAATTTTTCAGATGTAATTGAAAATAATAGTAAGCTATTCAGGCCGAATATGTGTCTGCCTTATTACACTGAACAGAACGGGGCTATGATTATGTGCAAGATATTATGTACATTATTATGGCACGTGATTGGACATATAGGTGCTTTTATTCCTATACTATTCACACAGCTACTGTAGCTCGGATAACATTATAGTAGGAGCTACCAAGGGATTGCAAGCAAATTTACCTTATCAGTGCGGAGAGATAAAGCAAAAGGACCCTAAAAATCCTAAAAACTTCTGTCTCCTAAATGAGATGTTATCTGCCAATAGTAAGGAAAATGTAGAGGATTGACAGCTAAGATTTCTAAGTTAAGCTGGCCATAGATGCAAAGATCTGATTGTACGAATCGAGCATTTGTACGATTTTCGGATCGTGTGTTGAGAGTCGTTTGGTCGATCGGACAGGTTAAAAGATTTCTTTCGGCTGCTGATAATATCTCTGCATGTATCGGACGATTTTCAGTGGGAGACTGTCACCGGCTTTGTCGGACATAAACATTCGTACGATTGCTGTCAGGGGCAGAACATTGGCTGATCTGTTCTTTTATTACTTTATTTGATCTGAATGGTTAGTGGCAGGTCGGGAGATGTGGATGTCCAATCGTTCAAGGATTTGTACGATCGGATCTTTGCGTCTATTGCCAACTTAGGTTTATGAAAATGACTTTTATTATACAGATTTTTATGTCTGGGTGACAGGTCCCCTTTAAAGGGATGTTCACCTTTATGTTAACTGTTAGTATGTTATAAATTGGCTAATTCTAAGCAACTTTTCAGTTGGCCTTCAGTTTTTCTTTTTTATAGTTTTTGAATTATTTGCCTTCTTCTACTGACTCTTTCCAACTTTCAAATCAGGATCACTGACCCCATTTTAAACATTCTCTGTAAGGCTACAAATGTATTGTTATTGCTACTTCTTATTACTCATCTTTCTATCCAGGCCTTTCCTATTCATATTTCAGCCTCTTCATATTAAGCCATGATTGCTAGATTCATTTGAACCCTAGCAACTAGATTTCTAAAATTGCAAACTGGAGAGCTGCTGAATAACAAGCTCAATAACTCAATAAACCACAAATAATAAAAAATGAAAACCAATTGCAAATTGTCTCAGAATATCCCTCTCTACATCATACTAAAAATTAACTCAAATGTGAACAACCCCTTTAAGGAACATCGCAGTCATGGTTTGTATTAGTCAATGCTCAATTCTGTGTCCATTGTTTGCACTTGTGCTTTGCACTATTACTTGCTGAAACTCTTCATATTTCTCCAGATATGTTAAATCCTGATTCATTTCTCATAGTTGAATTGTGTTACACTATTTCCTGTGGCAAATACTCTTTCTAAATATTGTTTTCATAGACAATAGTTATGCAGTGTAAGAAGAAATGAAGCCATTGTACTGATCTTGAGTGATTGCCCTAAATCTACACAATCGTTATTCAATTGGAATTTATGAACATTCATAATAATCCAATGGCTAAGCATACAGTACATACTGTGGAGTTCTAATCCTACATCTATTCTTTATTAGGCTGCAGCAGAAAGCTCAGGAAATGCAGCTAGCAGCAAATGTGAAGATTACATTGTGATTCCTCGGGGAGATGATGGAAATGCTGAGGCCGCCAGCTTGGAACTAAAACAGGGCGATGTGGTAAAAGAAGATCCAACAGAGACCAATCAAATTCCATCTCGTTCTTCATTGGCCTTCACAGATCCTCTTATGGGTGGAAGTGCATCGTGCAGTTCGAGTCCTGATGATGACAGCAGCAACAATAGCAAAGATTCCGACTTTACCATTGTCAGTCCGCTAGACATTTAACTTTAGCCTCTAATTGTAGGATCTTTTGTTCCCTTTGTTTCTTTTTATATGATGTTTTATAACATCAACCCTTAACCTCCCAATATAAGAAATAACATACGGAATAACTGTTTCTCTGACTGACGGGAGGGCTTAGTATTTTGTGTATTTCGGAGCAGAAACGTCAGTACATGAAAAATAGCCATTATTGTTATGCCTTACCTGTATAGTACTGATAGCACGTGTCTTCTGAGTATTTTATGCAACTAATGGAACAGAGGAATAGAACTGTGCCCAAATTAACATGTATATTGCACAAGAACAGAGGTTCCAAGTGTCCACATTGTTCTCCATCAAGGAATTCCATTTCAGAACCTGATCAAATACCAGTAACTTGGTTATGATGTACTACATAGACTTCCAGTGATTGAGGTCTTGCCATACTGGTTTCTTTCATCAAACTGTACACACATCCCTTGTGTATTGTTGAATTTTTTTTACTTTTTATTTTTTTTTTTACATAGTTAAGAAAGTCAGGTTTGTGAAAGAATTCGAAGAAAAATCGTTGTTGCCATGTTTCGATGTTGTTGTAACAGGTACATCTGGATATTAGCTCCTGTATCGCTCACTAACTGGCAATATGGATTCCGTTACATATTTAGCTCTGGGCTTGGTTTTTCTTCATCAACCTGTACAGGAACATAGAGAATGACCCCTCCGTTATTGACAACTAAACGTATGATGTTCTGCACTTTTTCTTGGTAAACTTCTGATGACTGATTTCTTATCTGTTCCCATAAACTTTTCATGACCTACAGAAACTCCACTGGCATTATAAGAACCTGTAGAAGCCTCTACTATTGTTATATGACGTGAACTCAACACGGCTGAGTCTAGCCATAGTAATGGGGCAGATATTACATGTGCTCAGTTATCCTAATAATGTGGAGTTTTAGTTATCTGTCATTGAAAATAAAATATGTGCATCATGAACTTGTGTGTTCACCCCCCTTAAAGCTTGAGAAGGAGGCAGGAGATAACGGGGAGACAAAATTCCAACATGAATTCTCTGACCTTATTGTAAAATGAAATGTGCATAGATTAGTGTTGACTTAATACCTGACAACAGAACTACTGACTGCTAAAATAAGACAGGGTGAGAGAACTAAAAATAGGGTTACAGCTTTCCAAGTACATTCTTTCCCACAAAATCATAGAGAACTCTTCCGTTAAAAATTTGCCAAGATTTAGGCATTAATTAAGAAATACAGCAGTGATGGGTTTCCTGGTACTGGTCATTGCCATTGGTAAATAAATCTGTATTTCCTGAAATGCCTGCGTTATATATATTTATATCATGGCATGGGCACGACAGAAGAGCAAAAAAAAAAAAGCACATAATCACTTGGGCATGGTATAAACTTCTGTTTCTAGTTATGAGATATAATTCTAATGTTTGCACTAGTTATAAAATAGCTTTATGGGCACAGGAATATAGAAAAGAATTGCTTATGATTTGTTGGATATAAGTGTAAAACGTGTGATTGGATAAAGATGTGCCCTTGCATAGTGAGTTAGTGAGGAGCATGGCAAAGAATACTCCCTCCAGTTTGGCACATGGATTATAGGCAGCTCCAGTGTTGGTGAGTAGCGAGGCACAACGTCTGGATTGGGGCTCATTCCCAGGGGATTTATAAAGGAGCAGGTGATGCAACAAAACAAGACTAAGGGTGTTACCGTATTCTTGTTTTATGGGTTTATTTGGTGCCACGTGCCTCTTTCAAGTTGAAAATGAAGTTACTTATTGCTGAAAATGATGTCCCTGGATCTAGTCTCATTTTCTGTTTCCAGATGTGTCACCTCAGGGTGAGTTTCCATAGGGTCACGTTTGTGCCATTGCGGAAAGAGCATCTGATGGCGTCGCAGAAACTGTCCTTAAGGAAAGTAACTATTTACATACTGTATATTTACAGGGTAATAATCAGTATATTGTGATAGCAATTTTGGGAGAAATATGAAAGTCATGTGTGACTATTGTTGCTCTAAACAGCTACTGTCCCTCTAAAAGCCAAAAGGTTGTTATCCAACATCTGACAACATATACAGATGATCTCCTCTTCCAAACACTCTGTCTCACAAGAACTGCTGCATTGTTTTGGGCAGTTAAACCTTCTCCGAATTAAATGATAGGATGAATCACAGAACTCACCAAATAAACACAATAACCTCTCTTCAGTAATCTTCTGTGGCTTTCCATGGTCTCCTTTCATGTGTTTATTTTTCGTTCTTTAAGCGCCATGCTTTGTGTTTTTTCTTTTTGTTGTACTCAGGTTAAGGAACCCACATTTTGTGAATTGCCTGGGACCCTCCTACCCTAAGTCATAACACTCACCACTCACTCTCTTTCTAGAAATGTCCTCAGTTCTTCATTGTGCTGTCCATGTTTCTATGTGCCACACTCAGAAACGTAAGCCATATTTGGGACCAGAAGGATGCACAGATGTGTATCATTTAAACCTGTTGTTTGAGCCTCATATCTTCCTTTAGCTCATAACAAGGAATTGGCTATTATACTATAGTTCCATAAACATCCAAACAAGTGTGTGCTGTATACCTTGCTCTAATTGATCTTTAGTCTGGGCTTCCTGAATATATAGAAAGTAGGCTTTCTCCCCCAAATTTCATCAAAACTGGCCAACCAAAAGGCTTCTTTTGGAGAGCCAGCCCAAAAATTTAGAAACCACTGCCTTAAGTTTTTATTGCATGCTCCATATCCAGAGAAAGCACAATATATTGATAGACAAAACAGTGAATATATCATATACCATAAATGCCTGAGTATGTGTCTCCTCTGGTATTCTGGTCCTCGTGGTTATTGCCAAAATTCCCTTTGCACATTGTACAGATTAAGATACAAATCAATATACCTCATAGTCTCTGAAAAGCCATACAAGCTCCTTTTTAGGAATGAAAGTAAATGTGCAGATTGTATTTTCTGTGTAATGTTAGTAAAGTCCAGTATGATTATGAGCAAGAGGGATCAAAGGACACAGAGGTGCAGGAGAATGTAAAGTCCCTCCCTATTAGTTACACAGAGGAGTGCAGCGAGGAACCTGCTATGGTCCCTGTAATTCTGTACTCTGCCTCACACTCTATCACTGAATATACTAATGGAAAGCCGGGAGTCATGAAAAGTTCTATTGATCTAACGGAGCCTTTCCTTGAAAATCATAAGCACGTTCTCGTCAAATGCCAAAGCACAAGTCCCACTTCATTTTCATTCATGTCACACAAATCCTTTTATAATTTCTGCTTATAAACTCACCACATTGTAGTAGTTTGGCTTTATAGGTAGCGATGTTTAACCAGCTTGTCTTTTACTTTAATTCCCAGCATGCTAAGCAACTGCTCAATAAACTTATATTCTTACTGATCCAAAAGTCAGGTCCAGATGTCCTGGGGACTAAACTTTCCCAAAGGCAATAATGAGCAGCAACACAACTTCCAGGAAAATCTGGGGCTGTACTTTCAGATGCCCACGTTTCCTAGGGTCGGCACTTTTGTGTCTATAAAACCTTTGCTATTGATTACTGCACCATTGTTAGTAAATGAGGGGCCACTGAAGGGAGCCTCTGGGTGAATTTGTACTTGCCAGTATGTTATGGGGCGAGAGTTCACTTCAGCCCCCCCTGAGCTCACTGCCTCTGCACTTACTATGGGGCACATTTATCAAAATGTCAGACTAGTCTCTATGGTCATCTAATGCTGATCTCTATGGCATTTATAGGAGTGTGTTTATGAATGGGTGAAAGTTAGAGTTCGCCACTTTTATAAATATACTTCTGAAAATCCCATAGGAATGAATAGAACGTGGGTGAGTTTTTCTGCGGTAAACTCTGATCTCACATTTTGATAAATTTGCCCCTAAATGTGTAGCGCGCCTCCATTAATTGCCTGAATTGGAGGTAATGTTTGACTGTAACAATGGCGTATAGATTAGTGCCTAACTCCTGTAACACCATTTGTACGTTGCACAATATATGCCACACTGTTTGATTATTTACTGTAAAGTCAAATTGTATTGGTCATACCCCTGTTGTGCAATAACTGCCTATACAGTGACAAGTTTCCAAACCTGTCTTGTGTAAAACTTCAAAAAGAATTCTGCTTGGGGAATTGCTAACGTGGGTGTATGTGCCAAGGACCTGTGTATATATAATGCGCTTGTTTTATTCTGTTACTGCCGACTGTAGCCTTAACCTGATGTACAATATGAATGAACATGGCATTCTCTTTCGTGTGTGTGTGTGTATGTTTGTGTATGTATGTATGTTTGTATGTATGTATGTTTGTGTTTGTATGTATGTATGTTTGTGTGTATGTATGTTTGTGTATGTATGTATGTTCGTGTTTGTATGTATGTATGTATGTATGTATGTATGTTTGTATGTATGTTTGTGTTTGTATGTATGTTTGTGTGTATGTATGTATGTTTGTGTGTATGTATGTATGTTTGTATGTATGTATGTTTGTGTGTATGTATGTTTGTGTTTGTATGTATGTATGTATGTGTATGTATGTATGTTTGTGTATGTGTGTATGTATGTTTGTGTATGTATGTATGTTTGTATGTATGTTTGTGTTTGTATGTATGTTTGTGTATGTATGTATGTTTGTGTATGTATGTATGTTTGTGTTTGTATGTATGTTTGTGTATGTATGTATGTTTGTGTATGTATGTATGTATGTTTGTGTATGTATGTATGTATGTTTGTGTATGTATGTATGTATGTTTGTGTTTGTATGTATGTATGTTTGTGTATGTATGTATGTTTGTGTTTGTATGTATGTTTGTATGTATGTATGTATGTTTGTTTGTATGTATGTATGTTTGTGTATGTGTTTGTGTATGTATGTATGTTTGTGTATGTATGTATGTATGTTTGTGTATGTGTTTGTGTATGTATGTATGTTTGTGTATGTATGTATGTATGTATGTGTTTGTATGTATGTATGTATGTATGTGTGTTTGTATGTATGTATGTATGTGTGTTTGTATGTATGTGTGTTTGTATGTATGTATGTATGTATGTATGTTTGTGTATGTATGTATGTTTGTGTATGTATGTATGTTTGTGTTTGTATGTATGTATGTGTGTTTGTATGTATGTATGTATGTGTTTGTATGTTTGTGTGTGTATGTATATGTGTATGTGAGTGCTACTCATTCAACTGCCTCTGCTCATTTGCTATGTTCTACTGCATGTGACAATAGATCTGTTTGCTGCTGGAAGAAAGAGTTTTCATATATTATTCTATCCTATAATGTGTCTGCTGAGCTCAATCAGCTTCTAGGCAACTCAATAAATACTGTAAATTGGAAACACCCGTTTGCTTGTGTTTTATTTAAATCTTGTAATACTGGATATGGCAAAGCAACTCTGCTGGATTACTCCATGGATTCATCAATAGACTGATTATAAAACTATACACACGTATGGGACATGTTATCTGAATGCTTGTGACCTGGGGTTTTCCAAATAAGGGAGTCTTTCCGTAATTTGGATCTTCATACCTTAAGTCTACTAGAAAATCATGTAAACATTAAATAAACCCAATAGGCTGGTTTTCCTTCCAATAAGGATTCATTATATCTTAGTTGGGATCAAGTACAAACTACTGTTTTATTATTACAGAGAAAATGGAAAACATTTATATATATATATATATATATATATATATATATATATATATATATATATATATATACACACATATATACAATTAAATGGAGTTTATGAGAGACTGCCTTTCTGTAATTTCGGCGCTTTCTTGATAACGGGTTTCCAGATAACAAATCCCGTACCTTTACATAGGTGTAGTTACAGAAATGATAAAAATAAAAAATGCAGGTTGAATGATATCTGTATAGCTTCTACCTAAGCATTGATACTGCACATTTAGAATGAAGCACAAGCTGGGGGTGTGCCAGGGGATCCCCAAGTCCCACCCACACGCTCGCTGTTGCACACGCACATCCTCCGTTGTGCATGATTTTGCACGTGCGTCCTTGGTTGCGCGCAGCTGTGGTGGGACCGAAGTTATCAACGGCAAGCTGGGTTACCTGGGGCAACTGACAGACCTGGTCCGGTGCTAGCTCACAAGGTTCAAATCCAGGGCCACAAACCGAATTTGTAGCAAAAAAATGTTGATTTGGTAAATGGTCCTTGGGCTATAGTGTGTTACCCTTGATATACTGGTTATGCCTGACTGGGATGAAAAATCTGAACAATTGTACAGTATTTATGCAAGGAATGCACTGTGTGCTCAATAAGCTAAGCCTCTGTTCTAAACTGTATAAATGTAGTATAAACCTTCCCTACAAACAATATATATGTAATACCAGGAAAGGGCTCCAATGATGCAGCAGGAGTGGAAATGTGTGCGGGAGTCTCCTAATGATTCTAAACCAGTAAGCTGTAGAAATAAATAAATAGGCTCAAAAAACGAAGCAGGCTGGAGTCTGGACTGGCGCTGAATGTATACAAAGCCTTTATTCATGGCCATACTATAAAGTGGCAAGAAAACCCAAACAATGACAAAACAGTAATCGCACTGCTAGCGTTTGCCTCTTTAAAGAAATGTTTGTCTGACAAATGAAGAATTTGAAACACAGTAAACGTTTTGTGTTGTTTTTTTTGGCTGCCAATGGTGGTTCTGCATCTGAAACTTGTGCTCGGTATCTATTTCAACATAAAGCCAAGCAAACACGCCGCCATTGTTACCAGCGTTTCACTATTGGGGTTCTGTTTGTCTACTGTGTTTCACCTCGGCACAGGAAATACTATGGACATTCCATTTACTATACAACATATGTATGCTGCCACATAAAGAAAACCTTTGCTTCTGAGTTGTACTATAGTGCTGTAATCCATAGGCCACCAGCTCCATCCACCCCTTTATGTGCAACCACCAGCACAGGCCACTATTATAGGCTGCTCCTCAACTGGTAGACCATTATATATATATATATATATATATATATATATATATATATATATTATCGCAGGGCATTTGTATCATATGTAGACAGTCCTAAATGTGGACATAATGTGTCACACCAACCATATTTTACACACTTAAAGGGGTTGTTCACCTTTAAATTAAATTTTAGTATGGTGTACAGAGTCCATAAAGTCAATTAAATGAAACCTTTATTAAGCCTGCACCCTAAAACAGATGTAATATGTATATACAATGCCATTCTATTCACTCAGGGCTCTTTGTACAGCAACTTGGCAGAGTCAGGGCAGGGGGAGAGAATGTAACAGATATATTATTATTATTATTATTATTTAGCTCAGAACAGTAACTGGTAGAAAACAAAATAGAAACAAGAGGGATTCACCTCGCACACCCTGGCCTTCAGGAACTCTGCCAGGTGCTCAAATACCAGGAGGGATCGGCACCCCCCCAAACCAATGGCATAAGAAAAAAGGCAATGGCACACTGGGCACGATCAAGCAGGGTAAACCCTTGCAGAGATTTATTTGCACACGATGCAACGTTTCGGGGTGGTCCCCTTTGTCAAGCTTGACAAAGGGGACCACCCCGAAACGTTGCATCGTGTGCAAATAAATCTCTGCAAGGGTTTACCCTGCTTGATCGTGCCCAGTGTGCCATTGCCTTTTTTCTTATGCCATTAGAAAACAAAATAGGCAACTCGGAAGCATACCTCCCAACTGTCCCTTTTTCAGAGGGACAGTCCCTCTTTTGACAGCTCAACCCGCAGTCCCTCATTTGTACTGGAAAGTCCCTCTTTTCTCTGCACTGAACAGCCAGAAAAAGAAACAGTTTCTCACTTAATTGGCTTTTAGCAGAGAGCCCAGAACAGCTAACAGGTGCAAATAAGATACTTTGTAACAATTTTGAAACACAAAAACACAGTTTAGATAAGGAGAAATATTTTCAAACTTTCATAACCTGCCAAATTTTGTAAAACAAACATGGTAATTAGGGGGTGTGGCCACAGAAAGGGGTGTGGTCAAAAACATTGCTGTGCTACGTGCGAAAAAAAAAAATTGGTCCCTCTTTTTACTTCGAAAATGTTGGGAGGTATGCCGAAGTATCTGTTGATAGTGACGAGCTTCACTGAATCATTTTACTTCCTTAAGTAAGTGCAGAACTTAATCATTCCAGGAATTGTTTTATTAATGTTAAGCTTTGTTTGGTACAGAAACATTACTTACCATTGTTGTAATGATGTGGAACCACTTAGTGTCAGTTTCTAATTACTGCCATTAGCTGAGCCTTCTGTGGCCCTAAATTTCCCCAAATAGTGACTGAGGGACTTTTTAAAGATTACTCTTCACTGCATTAGCAATCCGTTCTTTATTTCGTCTTTATAGAGCTGAGGCTGGAAAAGGGCCATCCTTTTTGCATATAACAATTCTGCTCAAAGGAATATTAACAAGTGTTTTAAAGAAATACAAATATAATGTACTGCTGTCCTGCACTGGTAAGACTGGTGTGTTTGCTTCAGAAACTCCACAATAGTTTGTATAAACTAGGGATGTACCGAATCCAGCATTCGGTTCGGGATTCGATTCAGGATTCAGCCTTTTTAAGCAGGACTCAGATTCGGACGAATCCTTCTGCTAGGCCGAACCGAATCCGAATCCTAATTTGCGTATGCAAATTAGGGGCGGGGAGGGAAATCATGTGACTTTTTTTTTACAAAACAAGGAAGTAAAAAATGTTTTCCCCTTCCCACAAATTAGGTGTGGGAAGGTGAAAACATTTTTTACTTCCTATATGCAAATTAGGATTTGGTTCGGTATTCGGCCGAATCTTTCACAAAGGATTCAAAAATAGTGGATTAGGTGCATCCATAGTATAAACAAGCTTCTCAATAGCCATGGGGGCAGCCATTAAAGCTGGAAAAGGAGAAAAGGCACATGATAAACACCAGATAACAGATAAGCTCTGTAATATACAATGGGATTCTGCAGAAGTTATCTGTTATCTACTGTGTATCCTATGCTTGAATGGCTGCCTCCATGGTTCCACAACTGCCGGTTTGTATATACTATTGTTGTTTGTTTGAAGTAAACACACAGTTTTACAAGTGTAGGGCAGTACTATATTATACTGTCATTCTTTTAAAGGAACAGTTCAGTGTGAAAATAAAAACTGGGTAAATAGATAGGCTGTGCAGAATAAAAAAATGTTTCTATTATAGTTAGTTAGCCAAAAATGTAATATATAAAGGCCGGAGTGACTGGATGTCTAACATAATAGCCAGAGCACTACTTCCTGCTTTTCAGCTCTATAACTTGAAGGGGGGGCCACATGGTACATTTCTGTTCAGTGAGTTTGCAATTGATCCTCAGCATTCAGCTCAGATTCAAAAGCAACAGAAATGACCCATGTGGCCCCCCTCAAGTCTCTGATTGGTTACTGCCTGGTAACCAGGGTAACCAGTCAGTGTAAACCAAGAGAGCAGCATTTTTAACTCTGTTAACTGTTCCTTTAACTCTTGCGATCTTTATAGCTAGTAAGGTTGACTTAATTCACATCCTTTCTGCATGGTAAGAGTGAGTCTAAGGGGCAGATTTATCAAGGGTGGAATTTCAAAGTAATGGGAGTTTTTTTGAACTCCAATAACTTTGAAATTCCAATAAAAAAAGACCAACCGAAATTTATTTAAAAAATCATTTTTTTTTTTGAGGATGAATAGACTGTATTTGATCGTTCTAACTGAAATAACATCGTATTGGATAGAATTAGATTCAGAATTTTCAAAGTCCACCGATTGACTCCAAATAGGTTCTAGGAGGTCCCCTATAGGCTAAAAAAGCAATTCGGCAGGTTTTAGATGGCGAATGGTTGAAGTCGAATTTATAAAGAGACAGTACATGCTAAATGTTGTTATTCGAATTTTCGGATCTTTTTCAAAATCAAATAGTGTTTGGACTATTCCCTAGTCGTAGTACATACAAAATAGCTTGCTCAAAATTCATATTTTTTTTACTTCTGACTTTCACTTCGACCCTTGATATCTGCCCCATAGGGTAGAACTCGACGGTGCAGCTTGAGCCAACATGTCGCCATGCGATGAAACGCATGCGACGTGTCAGATGTCCTGGAGATACAGGAAGTGAAGGAGAAATCGCAGGTAAGAACTACATTTATCCAACTGTGGGATGAAGACGCAGCGTGCAGTGTTTTCAATGAATGGCTTCCAATGGATACTTGGTACCTCCCTATGTTGCTACATACATATATAGCAGCTGTTATTGTATCACGGATGAATAAATCACCAGCACGAGCAGCAGCCTGATTCCTGGACATACAAATCTTTCCTGTAATGCGTTCACTAAAGGAAAAGCTCCAAGCAGGAGAATCCAGTTTATTTTCTGGCTAAATGGATGTATGAACAATAACAAAAACAAGTGCTAATAGCTGTTGGTATTAAATGCTCCCACTGGCAAAAAAACATTATCCCTTTGTCATGGCAAGCTTTCTGTGACATTACTGAGAGCTCAATCCATGCTAAAAGAATTCAGGCCTTTTTAAAAGAAGAGTCCCTACAATGCCTTCATTATGTGTCCCCGTGCCCTGGCTCTTTAATCCACTACAACTGCTTTTTAAAATAAATATGAAAAGGATACAGCTGGGTTTAACCTTTTATTATAGGTTTAAATAGCCTTGTGTACATTTGTTGTTTTTTTTTGTTTTGTTTTTTTTTCTATTCGCATATTGGTTCTTAGTAAGGAGAACTTAGGCCTCAGGAAGAACGTGACTAAAAACTCTTTTATTTACTGAACCTATTGTACCAGCCCAGATGCTCAGTAGTCCTATAATAGTAATGATCCAGGCCTTCAGAGTTCTCTTGTACAGCCTCATCTTGTGTCTTGTTAAGCCATTATATAAATTCCAGTGGCACTGCACATGCTGAGCTAAGCTTGGGCACTGTATGAAAATCATCCTCACATTAGCAGAAAGTGTCATAGAATCTGATAATTGATACATTCAGATGCAGAATGCATGTCTTTCTATGCTGCCGAGTAATTTCAGTCTAAATTAAAGGAGCAGTTCGCCTTTAAAGAAGTAGTAAACACTGCTGCACTGTACTGCTCAACCAAATGTTACTCAGTTGATGCTGGACTACAAATCCCAGAATAATGTAACATATAATGAAGGTTGAGGCATGCTGGGAGCTGTGGGGTTTTCCCCAAATCTCCAGATGCCAAAAAATCCTCCGGTAAGAATAACCTGTATCAATCTGGCTCCATGTTCTTTGTTCCTGCAACTGGAGTTGAAAGCTGGGATACTGTCATGGGACAACATGTTTTTTTTAGGGATGCACCGAATCCAGGATTCGGTTCGGGATTGGGCCAGGATTCGGCCTTTTTCAGCAGGATTCAGTCGAATCCTTCTGCCCGGCCGAACCGAATCCGAATCCTAATTTGCATATGCAAATTAGGGGTGGGGAGGGAAATCGCGTGACTTTTTGTCACAAAACAAGGAAGTAAAAAATATTTTCCCCTTTCAACCCCTAAAATGCATATGCAAATTAGGGTTCAGATTCGGTTCCGTATTCGGCCGAATCGTTCACGAAGGATTCGGGGGTTCGGCCAAATCCAAAATAGTGGATTTGGTGCATCCCTAGTTTTTTTCAAAATGAATCAGTTAATAGTGCTGCTCCAGCAGAATTCTGCACTGAAATCCATTTTTCAAAAAAGGAAACAGATTTTATTATATTCAATTTTGAAATCTGACATGGGGCTAGACATATTGTCAGTTTCCCAGCTACCCCCAGTCATGTGCTCTGATAAACTTTAGTCACTCTTTACTGCTGTACTGCAAGTTGAAGTGATATCATCCCCCTCCCTTCCTCCCCAGTAGCCTAACAACAGAACAATGGGAAGGTAATGAGATAGCAGCTCCCTAACATAAGATAACAGCTCCATGGAAGATCTAAGAACAGCACTCGATAGTAAAAACCAAGACCCACTGTGACAAATTCAGTTACATTAAGTAGGAGAAATAACAAAAAAAAAGTAGTTCCATCCTAAAGTTCAAGCACAGGTCACATAACTGGGGCTGCTGGGAAACTGACAATATGTCAGATTTCAAAACTGAATATAAAAAAATCTGTTTGCTCTTTTGAGAAATGGATTTCAGTGCAGAATTCTGCTGGAGCAGCACTATTAACTGATTCATTTTTGAAGAAACATGTTTTCCCATTACAGTATCCCTTTAAATCCAGTTTCCCAGCACTGAATAAGTCTGTCCTTTATCCCCATGTCTGATTCCAGTGTAATATAATGAAGACAAGACAAACATGACATAATTATCTCTATATGTAAGATAAGATGCCTGACATGGTGCTGGGAATCAGCATTCTCATTGGTCAGTTCTTATGCAATATATAATTAAGTTATTGATCAGTAGAATTCTCATTGCTGAAATTACTTGCATCTATAATTGTTTTTCTCAACTTCTATAGAAAACCAGGGGGTGCTGTGGGACAGCGTTAAGGCTGGGTTTACAACCCTAATTCTAAGCAACTTCTGAAGTGTAGTTTTTTTAATTATTTGCCTTTTTCTTCTGACTTTTTCAAGCTTTCATATGGGGGGGTCACTGACCCCATCTAAAAAACAATTGCTCTGTAATGCTACAAATGTTATTGCTACTTCTTAGCACTCATCTCTCTATTCATATTCCAATCTCTTATTCATATCAGTGTATGGTTGCTAGGGTAATTTGGACCCAAACAACCAGATTACTGAACTTGCAAACTGGAGAGCTGCTGAATAACAAGCTCAATAACCACAAATAATAAAAAATGAAAACCAATTGCAAATTATCTCAGAATATCATTCTCTGCATCATACTAAAAGTTAAGGCAAATGTGCACAACCCCTTTAAAATGAAAAGAAGGAGTAGGAGAGGTAGGTCTGTATCACACTGCCTGCCTTCAGCTCTGTCTGTTCATTTACTTGCCCTTGGGTGGCCCAGGAGTAGGAAGCGGAGGCAGGACTTGTGGTTACAGTGTCCTTGCTCTGCCCGAGATACAAATGCTGAATAAGGACAGGCCGGAGCATAAGATGGGAAACAACATCATATTCAAATATGTACTTTAGGCTACGAATTATTCCCAATTATTTATTCTGGCTGCCTTCATAAGACTCCTCAAATATTTTCTCTGCAAAAATAGATTGTGCACATTAATTAAGTTCAACTAAATTTAGTCTGCGGCGCTGATGGAGGAATGCTCGGTTCTGATGTGCCAATTATGTGCAATTTGCTGTCTTGTCAGTCACTTTGCAAATAAAATCAGTTCCATAAAGCCTGTGTTTTCCCTCTCATTGTGTTCATTTACCATCAGAGAATCTTGTGCCAGACATTGTGTTTGCGCCATTTAATCACCTGTGCACTAAGGGACTGCCTATAACAACAAGTGACCCATATTCTTCCACATTTTATCCCCACCCCACCATAATCAGCCACAAGCAGCCATTCTTATAGAGAATTGAACCCATTGGCATCAATTAAAGAAGCCATGCCATGTCTATAAAGGCTTCACACACTGGCACTGGTGATTAGAGCTGTAGTTTTAGAAAAAAAACGGACTTTCCATTAGCTCAGTACTCCTGGAAGTCAAACTTTAGGGGCAATTACAGCAAGGGGGTGATTTATCAACTCTCAGTTTGAATTTTTGGCCCACTTTCATTTTTTTTTTTTCATTTTTTTAATATATATTTTTAAAGAGCTTGTATACCAAATAAAAACAATGAGTAGAATACAAATTTGATGCATTTGAGTTTTTTTATGGTTTTACGTAGAGTTTTTTTTACATTCAAATGTTTTAAAGGGGTTGTTCACCTTCCAAACACTTTTTTTCAATTCAGTTGTTTTTAGATTGTTCCCCAGAAATAATGACTTTTTTTCAATTACTTTCCATTATTTATTTTTTAGTGTTTTTTCAAAATCTGAGTTTAAAGTTGAATGTTCGTGTTTCAGTCTGGCAGCTCAGTAATTCAGGTGCAGATTCTGAACTGTTACAATTTTGCAACATTTAGTTGATACATTTCTCAGCAGCATCTCTGGAATATTAGCAACTATTGTATCAATTCTAACAGCTGCCTGTAATGAAACTCAGGGATTCAGCTCAGCAGGGACAAAGATAAGAAATGTATCAACTAAATGTATCAATTTAGAACAGTTTACAGGATCGACGACCCCCCCCCTCCCAGGGCTGCTTTAGACGGTGAAAAATTACCCTTTACACTTCAATATTAGAAAAACACATAGAAAATAGAAAGTCATTGGAAAAAGCAATTATTTCTGGTGATCTATCTGAAAACAACTAGTTGTTTGAAGGTGAACCATCCCATTAATAAATCAGCAAACATTTGAGTTTGTTAAAAATTTAAGTTTGTTCGGATTGAAATAAAACCTCTAAAATTCATAATTTTGGATTTTGATTAATAGGCCCTTAAAGAAGAACTAAAGCCTAACTAAAGAAGTAGCTTGAAATATTGTACATTATGTTTTTGGGCTTCTGTACCAGCCCAAGGCAACCATAACCTTTTAGCAGTAAAGATCTGTGTCTCTAAAGATGCCCCAGTAGCTCCCCATCTTCTTTTCTGCTGATTCACTGCACATGCTCTGTGCTGCTGTCACTTACTGAGCTTAGGGACCAACTCTCAATATACAATAAACATAGAAATGTAACAATTAGTCATTAATACAGATAATTACTACATGGCAGCTCAGAAACCAGGGCAATTAGCATCAGAATTTAATAATCAGACTTGTAGCATCATCTTATATTACAGACCAACCTCATTTTCTGCTTGATAATTAGTGACGACCCCTAAGCTTAGCTTCTCAACAGCTGCTCAGAGCCCACTGAGCATGTGAGCGTCACAGACACTTTCCAAGATGGTGACCCTTCTGTGACAAGTTTGAAGTCCTGGATCATTGCTGCTATTGACAAGCTGAAACTTTAAGCTGGTGCAATAAGTTCAGTATATAAAATATGGCATTTTTAGCCATGTTCATTTTTAGGGTTCAGTTCTCCTTTAAGAGTTAGCATGAATGTATGCTTTTATTTTTTGACCTTGATAATACAGGTATGGTATCCGATATCCAGAAAGCTTCAAGTTACAGAAAAGCCATCTCCAATAGACTCCATTTAATCCAAATTTTAAAATGTCCTTTTTCTCTGTAATAATAAAACAGTACCTTGTACTTGATCCCAACTAAGATATACTGTAATTAATCCATATTGGAGGCAAAACCAGCTTATTGGGTTCATTTAATGTTTACATGATTTTCTAGTAGTAATATGAAGATCCAAATTACAGAAAGATCCTTTATCTGGAAAACCCCAGGTCCTGAACATTCTGGATAACAGGTCCCATACCTGTACTGGTACTATGACGGAATGTCTCTTACAGTAAGGGGTTTATATATCTGTATAACCTCGTTATGGTTGAAACTTGAGTTGTGGGGGTGGAAAAAGTCCGAAAATCACTGGTAAAGGCTTAGTCCACACCAGGCGATTCGGGGAGATTTAGCACCCTGTCAACTAATCAACTCATTTTTGAGGCGACTAATCTCCCCAAACCGCTTCCTCTTTTCCTGTGTCGGCTGTAATGAGAGTCGTCTGTGTTATGACACACGCATCGCTTCGTTTTCCGAAGTTGCTCAACTTCATTACTACCCCGGCTGTAATGAAAGTCGCCTGCGTTATGACACAGGCGGCACTTCGTTTTCCGAAGTTGCTCGAACTTTGAGCAACTTCGGAAAATGAAGCACTGCGTGTCATACTGCAGGTGACCCTCATTACAGCCGGCACAGGATAAGAGGAAGCAGTTCGGGGAGATTAGTCGCCTCAAAGAAGAGGCGATTAGTCACCAGGCGCTAAATCTCCACGAATCGCCTGGTGTGGACTAAGCCTTAGAGGGCGATAACAGGCACTGGGACATGATACAGCCATTTCAGACGGCACCCCCCACCCTTATTGTTAGGAATCAATATCCATAAATGGATGTTATTAAAAGGAAATGATATCAGCAGGATGGAAATAGCTGTTATTTGTAAACTGGCACAACCAACTGTACCAAAGTGAATCATGAGTAAATGAAAATAGTATCCAGGCAGACTGTTGGCATATGGTCTCCTGCTTCTATAAGAAACTTGGTTCCTGGAACTGACCTTTTTGTGGTTTGTTGGTTCTTAGAAGTTCTTGACTGATGTGTATAAATAGAAACTGTAATATGCTGCATTTGGTGCTCTCTGTTAAACGCTAAGGAAATAGGTGTAATTTAAGCCCTTGCTCCGTTCTGTTTGGCTTTAATTGCAGGCTCTGTCAGAACTTGCCTCACCAATAAAACGGCTCCATCAGTCAAAGTGAGCAAGGAAATGTTAAATAAAAGGCCTCAGTTTCCAAGTGTATGTCTGTGGTTACTATGGAGCGTAGCAAGGCAGAATGTGACAGCCAAGTGGTAAATAATTATGATTCTTCCATCACAAAGCTGGCACTATAGAAAGGAAAAGAAAAATGCCCCAGTTTGTATTCCAGTTTTGCTTTGTTCTGTGATTGGGAATTTCTACATGTAAGAATTGCAGCAGGACTATCTTGTAATGTGGTGTGATAATATGTTTTGTAGTAAGGGCTGCATTAACCCCTTAGACAACACACCACCTTTACAAGAAAGGAAAAGTTGAATATTTAGAGGAATAAACTAGGGGTCCACGGATGAATATGGCTTTATTACCAGTCACTAGGACTCATTCTTCACTTTGCAGAATTTTGCACAGTTGCCAATAATGATAATATAAAAAACAGTACAAGGATTGGCAGTCCTGCCTAGCTTCTTGATATTCTTCATCAGGAGCTTCTAATGTCTGGCCGAGGGCAATGGTGTTACTAGAATTCAGCAGACCCGGCAGTCACTTGGGAGCCTGGACCGAGAGTTCAGCTGTATAGAAGTCCCCCGTATTAGCTCAAAGTTTGCTGGCTGCTAGAACAGGCTTCTGTATGCCGACACCCTAACTGACACGGTGCTAAATGGATAGTGACCCCTTACTTCCTCCTTATTGGAGCCTCAGCTGCTTAGCTGACCTACATTTATCTCTCACCTTCTACAGGGATCTCCACATGTGTTGAAATTAAACTGTGAAAAGTCTGCATTGGAAATCTCCTCTCCACTAACTATACTACTGAGTATCTTAGTCAATGCCTTGAATTGCCACAATTATTATTACTACTAATGGGGCAACTACATCCCAAAAGTATGTTTTAAACCTGCAGTTTTTATCAGTTCATAGTGTTGCTGTATGATTTCCTTTCTACAGCAGTTATATGGACTGTTCATCTCCACCTTTAGAAGCTGAATTAGAATGCACGTGCGTAGATAGGTATTCTGGAGTCCATCGTTTTAGCTGCACCTGGCAAATTAACATCATCAATCCTACAAAACCCCTACACTCCACTGCAAGCAGAGTCATTGTTATATTAGACTTTTGGTGGTCTTTGTCTTTTTATGGAATAAATGGGGACTAAAACCCCCCACATGTGTCCCAGTGCCTCCTGTTTATTTGTTCTAATGTCTCTGAACCACAGAATGACACAGCCCATTCCTAGATCAGATGACAGTGACCAGGACCAGACACTAATGACCATACACTCATAACCATACACTAATGACCATACACTAATGACCATAAACTCATAACCATACACTAATGACCATACACTAATGACCCTACACTAATGACCATAAACTCATAACCATACACTAATGACCATACACTAATGACCATACACTCATAACCATATACTAATGACCATACACACATAACCATACACTAATAACCATACACTCATAACCATAAACTCATAACCATACACTAAAGACCATACACGCATGACCATACACTAATGACCATACACTAATGACCATACACTCATAACCATATACTAATGATCATACACGCATAACCATAAACTTATAACCATACACTAAAGACCATACACTCATAACCATATACTAATGACCATACACTAATGACCATACACTAATGACCATACACTAATGACCATACACTAAAGACCATACACTCATAACCATACACTAATGACCATACACTAATGACCATACATCATCAATCCTACAAAACCCCTAGACTCCACTGCAAGCAGAGTCATTGTTATATTAGACTTTTGGTGGTCTTTGTCTTTTTATGGAATAAATGGGGACTAAAACCCCCCACATGTGTTCCAGTGCCTCCTGTTTATTTGTTCTAATGTCTCTGAACCACAGAACGACACAGCCCATTCCTAGATCAGATGACAGTGACCAGGACCATACACTAAAGACCATACACTCATAACCATATACTAATGACATACAAGCATGACCATACACTAATGACCATACAGTAGTTTGGCATCCACTGAGCATGCTCTTGATTAACCATCACTGCAAGGCAACAAGGCAATGGGCTCTTCAGTTTGGGAGTTGCTTTGAGGGTGAGGAAGTTTGGGAAGATTAATAAATTGGATGGTGGTGGCGCACGCAACTATTTAAATTAAAGTTTACATTACCCCAATCAGAGGAGTGGTGCGGGAGATAAATTATGAATAATTGCAAAGTGTTAAAAAGTATCTCATTTATCACACACAGTAATTTCCCTCATTAAGTTGGGGAGGAGGCAGGAGGGTCTGGGCACTGACCTTAAAAGTTCAGAATTGCCGAGAGGGTTTAATGTACGAAAGATAAATGATCCCCATATTCGGGTTGTGTAGACTTTAGTAAGAAGCTAGGAGTGACACTGTATGTTCCCTAAACAGCTGTGAACTCTATCCCGTCTGGAGGGCTTCTTTATATTTCTTCTCTGTGGGCTTCACTCACTCATTGCCTCCCACTGGATTCTCAACCCTTAGGCCCCGATGCTTCCTATTCTCAATCCAATTCGTCCCCTCTCGCCTGCTATTCTCTCCATTCCTCTCTCTCTCTCATAAAGGTACTGGAATCTCATCTTCCCTTGACCTCTTGTTCCTTTACATTGCTCCCCCCTTTTCTGTTGTTAGGTATCTTCCAGACAACCACAAGACATTGGCCTTTGCTCGGGGTGGTTGCTAGGCGACAGCTCACAGCACCTTGCAGTCTATGAGCACAGGAACAAAAACCAGGATAATCACATTTTACTGCTGTCATTTCTTATTTTTTCTTTCTAATGAGACACTTATACAAAATACACCAGGATAAAAAGAATTACACTGGCTTGAAGTTCAGAACTGTATTTAATGTGTACATTGCAAGGAAGTTAATAAAATCTGTACTGTAGAGTAAATGGCAATTTCCTGTTCTGTCATGGAGTCTATAGTGAATGAGGAAGATTATTGTAGCTTAGGAAGCGTCACGGCTTACAAGACACAGGATACTCAATACTCTGCTCTAATTGTTTTCATCACACGAACGGCAGGTGCAAGTTATTCTTGGGTTTAATAAGTATTTTCTATTTTTCAGTGAGAAGCATTTTCTAATCCTGCTGAACTACAGCTTCCATAATGCATCTAAAGATGAGGGGCTGTACCATTTCAGTAGCGCCTGCAAATTTGACCTTAAATAGGTTTATCTCACTATGTATCACCTGCTCTGGGTTAATGTTACATGGGGCACTTTTTCAGCCTGCCAATTCACTTCCATTGCTCCCATTCAATTGCATGGGAGACACTGGGCAGTGCAGGTAGGGCCACTTTACACATAGATTTAGCAAGGCCTTTTGGATTTTACACACCTTGGGGCAGATTTACTAAAGGGGTGCAGTGACTAACGCTGGTGAAGATTCACCAGTGTGACTGCTTTCAGGGACTTTGCCAATTTACTAAAGGGCTCAGGCGTCGCTTCGCTAGCGAAGGAGATAGACACTAGCGTTGATTCGCACTTCTATCGCCAGGCAAATTTTCACTGTGGCGAATGGACGTTACTCTGCATATTCACTAAGATGCAGATTTTACTGAACGTTACCTCTTTCGCCAGACTTGCCTTCGCCAGCTCAGACCAGGCGAAGTGCATAGATCTTCCTCAATCTTCTGTTACTTACCTCATATTTTTTAATTGAAAAAACTTCTAAGTTCAAAAAAGCTTGCGTCTTTTCCTTTTTTTAGGGTGATAGGCTGCAAATGTCTTACATTATTTTTTTTGTGTAACCTGTTTCTCCTATACATTTTACACTGGGCTCATGTGTAGGGCATTATAACAACTCTATTGACTTTATTAAGGTTCCCTTGGCATGTGTAGTTATCAGTGTAAATGTAATGTATTAGATGCAGCATGTAACATAAAGAGGTCAATTCAACTTTAAATTTTCCGCCTTATGCAAATTAGCCTGAGTGCAAGACCTCTAATGAAGTTGCACTAGGCAGATTTGAACACTAGCGCATCTTCTGTTTGATTTGCTCGCACTGCCGAAGTAACCGAAACTTCGCATTTTAGTAAGTTGCGAATTTTCGCATGGCGAAGTGTTGAGATGGCTGGGAAGCTGTCACTGGCGAATTTTCGTCCCTTAGTAAAATTAACCCTGTGTGTTTGATTCTTTGCATGGATGGATTTGGGGTAATTCATATTCAAGGTCACACAGGACACTTATAAGGAAATGGGTTCCAAGACTGACAATTATTATTATATTTAACAAATTCCAATAAAATATATTAAAGAGAATTTGCCATGGGAAAACAGAATTTTTTTTTACAGAATGTATCAGTTAAAAGCTCTCCTCCATCAAAATCCTGCATTGAAATCGGTTTTTCAAAACAACAAACATGTTTATTTTAAATTTAATTTTGAAATGTGACATGGGATTAGACAAGTTGTTAGTTTCCCAGGTGCCTCCAGTCATGTGACTTGTGCTCTGATAAACCTCAGTGACTCGTTACTGCTGTACTGCAAGTAAAGGTGGCCATACATGGATAGATCCGCTCGTTTGGCGATGTCGCCAAACGAGCGGATCTCCCTCCGATATGCCCACCTTGAGGTGGGCAATATCTGGCAGATCCGATCGTGGGCCCTAGGGCCCAACGATCGGATCCTAGCATTCGCAAATGGGCGGTCGGATCGCGGGACCGCATCAACGAACAGATGCGGCCGCGATCCGACAGGAGTTTTAAACCCATCTGATCGAGATCTGGCCGACTTTCGGCCAGATCTCGATCGGGGAAGCCCGTCGGGGGCCCCCATACACGGGCCAATAAGCTGCCGACACAGTCTGTCGGCAGCTTTTATCGGCCCGTGTATGGCCACCTTTAGAGTGATATCATCCCCCTCCCTACCCAGCAGCCCATTAGCAGAACAAGGGGAAGGTAATCTGATAACAGCTCCCTGACATCAACATTGCCAAAATTGCTCCCATGCCCCACCTAGTGGTAGAATGAAAACAATGCTCAATAGTAAAAATCCGAATCTGGCTAACACAAATCACGACTCCTCCAGTTACATTGAGTAGTAGAAACAATACCTTATCTGAAAGCAGTTTCATAGCGAAGTGTTGGGCATTTCTGAAAGCATTTGAACAACACAATAGCCTGAGATGGCTGCCTACACACCAATATTACAAACAAAAAAAAGATACATTTCTTGGTTCAAGAATAACATTTTAAATGGTGGAATGAATTACATGCAATAAACAGTGTGATTTAGTATTAAAAACGAAATCATAAAATCAAGCCAGAATCCCTTTAATATGATATAAGCTGAAATATTATAAAGTAAAATGGCCTTGTACACTTGTACTTTGTACACAGCTTTTTTAAATTGGTGGGCAGCCACTGAACTATATTGCACATGATGCTATTAACTCCTACTGCTGGTTTATTACCTCACTAGCCTACTCACACTATATATAGAACCCAAGAAGTTTGGTATTTGTGTTGGTGTAGCAACGGAAATCCAGGGCCAAAAGATGGCAGCAGTAACAGATAAGCCCCAGTCATACTCTCAGAACAGGGTCTGACTCTTTCCAGGCATGTCATTGTAGACCAATCAGGCTCTGGATTGTGTTAGGACCCATTAGAGCTGATACTGCTGGCCCCATAGGAACCCATTTGGTGACCTTTTCCATTTCAGTCTGTATGTAGCTCCACAAAGCAGACGTATGGCTACATACAGTATGGGGCAGGCTAACATAGGGCACTGGCATTTTGTCCAAATATCAGTGATCTATTACCTGGGGAAGAAGGATAAATGTAGTCTGGCTATAACCTTCATTAATCTAAGCATCAGAATGTTAGAATTTCCATAATACTTGCTCTGACACAATAGTTATATTAGGTTACATTATGACAGCCATTATGTCTAATGTAGCTATTGTGTCACAGCAAGTATTATGGCAATTCTAACATTTTGATACTTAGATTAATGGTGGTTAAAGGAATTGTTCAGTGTAAAAATAAAAAGTGGGTAAATAGATAGGCTGTGCAAAATAAAAATAAAAATTGAATATAGTAAGTTATGTAAATGTAATGTATAAAGGCTGGAGTGACTGGATGTGTAACATAATAGCCAGAACACTACTTCCTGCTTTTCAGCTCTCTTGGTTTACACTGACTGGTTACCCTGGTTACCAGGCAGTAACCAATCAGAGACTTGAGGGGGGCCACATGGGTCATATCTGTTGGTTTTGAATCTGAGCTGAATGCTGAGGATCAATTACAAACTCACTGAACAGAAATGTACCATGTGGCCCCCCTTAAAATTGCAGTTAGAGAGCTGAAAAGCAAGAAGTAGTGTTCTGGCTATTATGTTACACATCCAGTCACTCCAGCCTTTATACATTACATTTTTGGCTAATTAACTATATTAGAAACATTTTTTATTTTGCGCATCTTTTTACCCAGTTTTTATTTTCACACTGAACTGTTCCTTTAAAGTCAGACTACAGTTATCCTTCCTCCCCACACAACAGATCTCTGCTAGTAAACCAGAGGTTCTGGGTGCAGAGTTGGAGACAGGGACTAAACAGGGACCAGAACTTGTTTTATAAGAAGACTTTCATTGCATTTATTGCACAGCAGAAGGGGGCTTTTCATAAAGTGTAACATATTCAGGGAACTTGGTTGTCATAAAAACCAGCTTGCAAAACGACTCTGGTGACAATGGTTAAGAGAATAACAGATCACTTCTGAGAAATGCAAGTGCTTTATAGACACAGGCTCCACAATAAGAGAAACCACTAAAAAAGCTGCAGGAACATGAGTGCTGTCAACTAGAGCTCTATGCTATTTCAGGCAGCCTAGTGGTTAGCCAGACTAAATTGTATACATTTGATATTCTCAGGGTTCTGTGACCAGTTTTCTTCTTTTTCATACCAACCTTAGCCAGATCTATTTATAAGACAAGCTATGAGTTGTAAATGCAATGTAAGTGCTCACGTAGTTTATTCTTTAGAACTAATGCTGACTCTGCTAAAGGGATATATATTCCCTCAATCTAGATGCACCTAGGCTGAGGTCAGACTGAGAGCAAAAATTTACCTAGTAAACAAAATTGATTATTTTTTTTCTTGCTGACACCTTAGAGTGGGGGTCCCCAACCCTTATTACTCATGAGCAACTTTCAAAACATGGAACATGAAAAATGTTCCTGGGTGGTACAAAATAAGGGCTGTGATTGCCGAATTAGTAGCCCCTCTATGGAGTGACAGCCTACAGGAGACTCTGTTTGGCAGTACACCTGGTTTTATACAACCAAAACTTGCCTCCAAGCCTGGAATTCGAAAATAAGCTCCTGCTTTGAGGCCACTGGGAGAAACATCCATTGGGCTGGTAAGAAACATGTGGCGCGGGTTGCAGCAGGGCGGGTTAGGGGAAACCCTGTCCTGCACATCACTAACTCGCATATTCAATGGATTTACTTTAGATAAAGTATATAGACACAAAGTAAACAATTTGACAAAGTATATAACTGGAACTACAACTCAGCCTGACCATAAGTACTTCTTTGTATAATGGGGGCTGCTTAGTTTGCAAGGTAGAAAATCTAGCCGTAAGAAATGTACAGTTAGGAAAAAGAGCAGCAGAGCAGTTGGGCTGCTGCACTGAGCATTAACACCCATCTGAATCTGCATCCCTTATGCAAATACTGTAACATGCACAGAGAAAAGATCTGGACAATTATTTTCCACATGTTGTTAATAAATGAGTATGATTAATAAACCATCTACTAAATTATTTATATGATTTTTACAGTAAATGCAGAGATTATGAAGTATGTGCAGCAGTTATTTGCAAATCTGTTTATTATTATAGGAAATATGTTTATATTCCCGAAGCAAAAAAAAAAAAACTAAAATTTTAGTTACAGCCAATTGAAGAAAGTGCAACAGCCAAATAAACTACAGAAAAGATTTATTGCTAGCGATACTGGGTGTTAATTAAACAGTAAACACCATCAAATTCAAAGCAGATTACTGTGACTTTTATGTACTGCCAAAGATTAACAGAAATCCTATTGATCCGTAGGTGTCAGCAGCATTTATCTTCAACATGTTTTTCTAATTGAAACTATAATTATGGCCAAGGATTTCTGTCGGCAATAGAGAGTTTCTGGGGGAAGACAATTCTTACCTTTAGAGACCTGCTTTAAATATAAATCTTTTACAATTTTTAGTAGGAAAAAACAAATTGTTTATGGGTAGAGAACATTCATACTGGATCCCTACTGTGACTGATGATCACTTCACCTGAATGCTTGGGACCTGGCTTTATTTTTTTTTTTAGATAAGGCGTCTTTCCAAAAGCCAAGCCTAAAGCTGCCCATAGATGTTGAGATTTTTAAAAGATCGTGAGTCCATGATTATATTGAAATGATGATTTAAATGTACAATGTGTCCATCAACTAAAAAGACCATTTCAGGAGATATTGCCAGCAAAACTGAAGAGTAGCTGCCTGCTTGTCCCTGCAAACATACAGTAGATGGATTGCACTGGGACCGATAAGGATTTTTAAACCTGGCCAAAAAATCGTAAGATGTACGATCGTTCGAATCCCACTAACCTTATGATAATTTGATGGATTGGTCGGACTGCACTGAAATCGGTCGTTCAACAAAGAAGAATCGTCGCGTCTATCAGTGTCGGTCTGGCCCACCGGGATACCAGGAAAACTCCCGGTGGGCCCAGGTGTCAGTGGGCCCTTTTTCTTCTAACCATTTGGCCAATTTAATGGTGATTCCCAATTTCTTTATGGGAACAAATGCGTAATAGTGGAAGAATATAGTAAGTAGATATAAAAGACTAGGAGAATAAAGAGTTTGAGTGAGGAGAGGAGGAATAATAATTTGGAAAGTGGACCCATGGTCTAAGGTTTTCTGGTGGGCCCCTGGCATCCCAGTCCGACACTGGCGTCTTTGGGGACCTTAACAGCTACTTAAATAGATACCCCCCAAAGGATAAATGTGGATTTATCCTGTCCAAAACTAAGAATTGTTTGTTTAAATAAGGACAGTATTGGTTAATGGCATTAATGGGGCTCATTTATAAACAACAGGCAAATTTGCTCATGGACAGTAACCCATGGAAACCAATTAGATGATTACTTTCCGAGTTGAACCAGCACCTCACTGAAGAAAGCTAATCACTGTTTGGATGCTATGGGTGACTGCCCAGGTGCTAATTTACCCAGTGTTTATAAATGAGCCCCAATAATTGTGTTCTAATTGTTTTTTGCTTTCTGCTATTCTGGTCTATGCAATTTCTTCACCTAAAATGTAAGACATTATACCCAAATGTCATAGTGACTTTGCTGATATATTTGATTAAAACAGATAGAATTCTGAGGTTCTTCCTCCTCACATGCCTTAGGCCTTTCCTATTGTAAATAACGCATTCTCTTTTTTCACTGCTAGTCCTGCTGGACACCACCAAGAGTTTGGGGTTTAGAACATTCTGAACTTGAGCCGCCACATCTTATCCCTTTTTTTTCTTCTTATTTTGCTTTTTTTACTCTATTTTATTCATATTTTATTTTTCTCGTGGCATTTTAAGCAATGCTATGTGAAAATTTTCTTTGGAAAATCAATAAAACGTTTCAGTTTAAAAAAAAAAACATTCTGAACTTGGAGTTTAAAATATTAATAAAAATATTTGGGCGGACTGAAGGGTCTCTCTGCCCTTGGCATCCATGTGCCTACCCAATGGACTTTAAATGACTCTAAATGAGCTGCAACAATCTGTTGCATTGCTGCAGAACATGCTGAAACATTTCTCACTTGCACTGGCTATTAATGTTACTGACTGGCGCCCACATATATACTGAATGTATGAAGATGGTACATATAATAAGCTTATCAGTGGTGTGATGGGGCCGACACATGAATTGAGAAGTAGAATAAAATGAAGTATTGATCCTCTGGAATAATGAAGACAGCTAATAACAAAATGCAGTAAGCTGATAAAATGTGTAACCCACCATGTGTATATACAGGTATGGGGCCTGTTATCCAGAATGCTCAAAACCTGGGATCTTCCGGATAATGGATCTTTCCACATTTTTGATCTCCATTCTTTATGTCTATGAAAGTATCATTTAACATTAAATAAACCCAATAGAATTGTTTTGCCTCCAATAAGGATACTAATTATATTTTAGTTGGGATCAAGTACAAGGTATTGTTTTATTATTACAGAGAAAAATGAATTCTAAAAATGTTAATTAGTTATTTAAAATGTAGTCTATGGAAGATGGCCTTCCCATAATTATAAGCATTCTGGATAACAGGTTTTCAGATAACAGGTCCTATACCTGTATCCAATTACATGAGATGATACCTTCGACAGCATAGGTAGGTTTTGGGGAAAATAGTGAAATTATTATCAATACAGGGTAGGACATAACTTCTCTGCCAAAAACTTCTCCTAGCACCCACATGAATTGTCACCCTGGGATATTTTTTGACATGAAATGGGTGAAAATGTTTTCAGAAGTTTCCTTAAGGAAGATTATACTGTTACTAGTGACTGTTACCTGTGATCACACAGGGTTGCCATGTCATTGTAAATTCATATAATTTCTACTCACGTAATTGAGCCAATCCTCACGTGAAGAAGACCAAGACAAAATACAAGAGATCATCTGCACTCAACCCATTATCAATATATTTAAGACATTGAGACATTTTGTCTCAAAAAAAAATGTGAGCACAACTTTCCCTTGTTTGTTATAGTTATACAGGAGCAGTGACCAGCTCCATGTTGTAGCCCCCACCCTCTCCAACTATAGTCAGGTGATCCCACTGGTGTCCAATAAAAGGGCAGCCAAGTTTGGGAGGTTTACTTTGAAAGCAGCAAGTAAGTTGCAGGTAAACTTAGTCCCTGTGTAAAATGTATAATGAAGCAATAGAATTCTTAATGAATCAGATGAAAATTAAGCGTAGGACTGGCCAGTTATGGGTTGACTTTGACGTAGTTGGCCAGCTTAAATATATTGCAATATATGGACAAACAATCCCTGTTTTGTTTAAAGGGTAAGGCAATATTCAGTAGCAGTATTCACAAAATGCCTCAATGTCTTAAATATATTGATAATGGGTTGAGTGCAGTGTCTGTATGTATTTTGTGGTCACAGCCTCATTGCCACCCCGCCTAATGGTTTTAAAAATTAGTGGTGAGAATAACTATCCCTTGTTTGTGAAGAAGACCAAGATTTCCATATGAGTAGAAAGTCATCAATATACCTGCTATACCAAACTAGCTGATCACAGTGGGGTTTCCCCTCTCCAAAGACGAAGGACCAAGGGACACTGAGACAAAACCATATTTCTAAGGCTGAGACACATTTGTAGCTGTGCGATTATCATGTTTGTGCCCCATACAGTATGGGCAAATGTAATAAAAGACACTAAGTTTGCCCAGGAGCAGTAACCTATAGCAACCAATCAGCAAGTAGAATTTACTGGTCAGCTGTTAAAAAGCAAACATCTTATATGTTGCTATGGGTTACTGCTCCTGGGCAAGTCTCTTATCTGATTGCTCTCTCTACATTGAGAAATGTCAGTGAACATGCTGTTGTCTTGCTGGATAGTAATTTATAGTATACTAACCAATTAGAAATTTGCCTTCTAATACTATGACTGCCTACTCCTTGGTTGATATAGATTATAAAAAATGTTGCTCTTCCTATTACATTATCCCTCTGTCTCTTATATCCATAAATATTAACCTGGAGTGATATGAACCTATTTTAAAACTACACAGACAGCATTGTCCCAATACACAGCTTCAGTTGTATTTCATTCTAAAAGCAACAATACTAATATGATATGATAAATTGGGAGAGCTGTTCACAGTGATGATATAGATATATAGGCACAATGCATGGTTACAATACACAATAACATTATAGTTAAATAGATGTCAAGCTGTAGTTTGTTTTATTACAATAAAATAGTATAATATATAAACCTGACAAGAATATAGCCTTGTTGTTCATAAGGGAGAAACGTGTTGTTGCAAGTTATACTCTGCACTTTCTTTAGCTTTCCTTGTGTATTTTAATATAAATATCCAGAATGGAACACAAAGCAACCTCAGGAGATACCCAGGTCTCATGTCTTTGTGCTAATGCTTTGCAGCTTCATTTAATAAAGAACCTTGAACGTCAACAGAAGAATTACTGACTGGCTTCACAGCATATTTGTAAAAATTCATACAAATCCACTTTTAGACAGCGATAAGCTTAGATGCAATTGCCCTGTACAGATGTTCACCAATTTATTGAACATAATAAATGCCAGTGAGATAAGTCTTGTAAGGCAAGTGTGTAATAGGGCACAATAGCTCTGTTTGGTATAATACAGTATGGGACCTGTTTGCCAGAATGCTTGGGAAATGGGGTTTTCTGGATAATGGGTCTTCATACCTTAAGTCTACTAGAAAATCATATAAACATTAAATAAACCCAATAGGCTGGTTTTGCTTCCAATGAGGATTAATTCTATCTTAGTTGGGATCAAGTACAAGTTACTGTTTTATTATTAAAAAGAATGGTTGTGGGTGCACACCTGAGGCCAATTTCAAAAAGTCTAATTCCCTGTCTTAAAGAGGTAAGATACCTATTTTACTATGATTAAAGGTAAACAAGTTAGGGACCACCGTATGGGGTTTACCTTGATGCGGTATGGTGGCTTATCAATTTTATGATCATAACATGTAACTAAACAACCCTGTTTCAAAACTATATGCACTAGCATTTTTACTTGAATTACTGAGACAGGGAATTAGACTTTTTTGAAATTGGCCTCAGGTGTGCACCCACAACCATTCTTTTTTGTATTTGTATTTGCTGGGAGCTTTGGCTAAGCTCCATGTGGTTTGTTGCACCCTCATACCCACCCTTTTAGATTTTTGGTGGTCCTATTGTCCCTTTAACATTGTGCTTTGGTTTGTGCAATCACTCTCCCTTAAAAGCCGAAAATGCTAGCGGCATGGGAGGATCTAGCCTGAAGGCAGTCTCTCCCACTTAAAAGCCGCATAGCAGTTGGCGGGGGAGGATTTAGCTCACAGTTTGAAACCAAGGCATAGGAGTTGTTCATATAAATGTTATTAAGAAGAAAGGTAAGATACCTATTTTACTATGATTAAAGGTAAACAAGTTAGGGACCACCGTATGGGGTTTACCTTGACGCAGTATGGTGGCTTATCAATTTTATGATCATAACTTTGTAACTAAACAACCCTGTTTCAAAACTATATGCATTTTTACTTGAATTATTGAGACAGGGAATTAGACTTTTTTGAAATTGGCCTCAGGTGTGCACCCACAACCATTCTTCTATTTTGTTACTGTTTTATTATTACAGAGAAAAAGGAAATCATTTAGAAACATTTGGATTATTTGGATAACATGGAATCAGAGCCTGCCTTCCTGTAAGAGATTTCTGGATAACGGGTTTCCTGATAATAGATCCCATACCTGTACCAACAAGCTAAAACTGCAAGATATAGAATATTAGATATTGGATATAAGCAAGACATCAGATGGAGGACGCTAGGGATGGTCCTTAATGGGCAGTTTCCTAGTACCTCTAATTAGGTTTGGAATGCCTGTTTGGGTTGGTTGGGGTGTAAAAGAGAATATTTTAGGGAAGGTTTAGGTCTCTTCTAACATTGCTGCAGGCGTGCACCCAGTGACATGAAAATCATGTTTTATTCAGTTAATCGCTGTGGGGGAGACTTGCTGAGCAAATAATACAAACTGAGAACAACAGACAATTATTTTGTTGGGTTAATTATTAGCTCCATCTAATTTAAACAACTCAATATTGGAGTACAGAGAAAAGATTAATATGGAAATGTAGATTTTTAATGGATATTAAGATTCACCTCTGGGTTTATTAGGCACAAATGCACAAGCCAAGACCTTTGTCCAGGTCACGGATGACTTCAGATATCTACACACATAACATTACAGCAAGGTCACAGTACACTAAACACATTTCTATTACAGTGAATTTACAGTTTATAGTAAGATGGGAGGCTTCTTTGTGCGCGTTTGATGTGTAATCAGAAAGGCAAATGGTTTCTTTACTTTGAAAAATATGGTTTTCATGAGATTTTTAGCAGTATCTGTGCGTTTGCTGAAATAAAACATCCTTTGCCATAGGCACATCTCAGATAATATTTGATGGGAGCTGCACTGAGTTTTGACAGTAGCAGTTGATCTCAGGCTGCTGAAATGTTTATGAATTGTGGCTGGTTACACACAGCGAGCCAACTGAACCAGAGGCTTACATAAGAGTCTTAGAATTTTGTGCTCAATATAAAAACAGTTGGTCTATAGTCCTATGGATTTATACAGGTCACAGAACTTCAAGAGCTCTCCTTAGGGCAATGTGGGGTTTCTGCTGCGTTTTTACGTTGCGTTTTTAAAAAAGAACAGCCAGGCGTAAATACGCATAAACTGCGCTACCACTGAAACTAATGGAAAACGCACTATGGCAATTCACACAGGGCGCTTGCAAGCTGAAATCCGCCACAGGACGCCAGTGTTGGCATTTTTTAGCAGAAACACCAATATGTCAAGAAACTACCAAATCAATAGACTCTATGGGACCTGCACGTTTGAAACCACACTTTGCGTAAATACGCAGCATATTTTAAATATGGCGTCCAAATTCTCAATGAGAACAATGGAAACGATGAGAAGTGCATGTTGGGAAAATAATCCTACGTGCTGAAAAACGCATGAAAAACACATGTTGATGGTCGCATGTGGTTTCAGTGGCGTATTTACGCCTGGCTGTTCTTTTTTAAAAACGCAACGTAAAAACGCCGCAAAAAGGCCACGTCTGGCCTTGCCCTTACACCTGAGCCCACACCTGCTGCTGACAAAAATCAAACAGCCCCTTAAAACTGAATTTATTTAGGAAAGTGAAATTCCCATGCACTGGAATTTGGTGATATATTTGGATAAAACAGAAACGTAACCTGCTGCGTTTTCATCCGACAGTGAGATAAATGTAGTTCTTACCTGCGATTTCACTTTCAATATGCTGCGTCCCACCTGCGTTTACATGCGTCTGTTTGAGTACAGCCCCCTTCACAGTAGAGTGTGTCTACTCCTGCGCTCCCCTGTGGTTGAACGGAAGAAAGCGCAACGCAGGGGAGCGCATGAAAAAAACGCCCGTGTGTAAGAGCCCTAATAAGAAAAAACAAGTTTTGTCCATCTCATTATTTGTTATCATTGACACATTACATTATGTTGTAAATTGTATAATATGAACACAATTTGGAACTGACTTTTCAAGCTCAGATAAAATGCTGGAATTTTCGAAGTGATTTCTTTGTCTCATCGTTTCACTGGAAGCCACAACCACATCCTCGCTAGGCACAAAGCTCCATTTGTGTTCTGTTCAGTTTAATGATGTTAATCAGGGGGCACTTGTTTGCATTTATAGAGTTATATAATTCTGCTAATTAAATCTAATAACATTGCCATGAGGACTCTGCTCTTGTTGCCCCAAATAATTACATTGCAGGAAACCAATTACTAGATGGAAAAAAACTGTTTGGTGAGTGAGGAACTGGCGTCCTCCAGCTGTTCCAGAACTACAACTCCCATCATTCTTGCTGCCATAGATCTTTTCACTTGAGATAACGGTATAATTTATTGTTCTGAATAAATATGAATTACACGGTTGAGCTTTATGGATACAGTATGTGGTATTTTCAGAATTAGAAAAGTGATAAACACCTTGTATCCACATGTTATTATCTACTCCCTTGGCAGCATTCGGTGCTTAAATTAGAAAATAAGAAGACAACGAGCAACTGAGTTCATTTTGTTTGAGACACAGATCTTTACTGCTATAGGGTTGCGGTGGCCATGGACTGGTACAGAAGCCCAATACAGTAATGTATAACATTTGTAGTCTAATTCTTTGTTGGGCTTGAGTTGCAATACACAGGTTGGTTGTCAAAGCTCTGCTTATAGTAAACAAGTGATGTACCAACATGGATACCTGCTTTTCATGAATTGCATCCCTTTTGGGCACATCAATGCACACACCATCAATTGTGGCACTCCCTTTCTCTTCCTAAGGTTTTCTGCATTCTTTAAAGGAAAACTATACCCCCAAAATGAACACTTAAGCAACCGATATCATATTAAGTGGCATATTAAAGAATCTCACCAAACTGGAATATATATTTAAGTAAATATTGCCCTTTTACATCTCTTCCCTTGAGCCACCATTTTGTGATGGTCTGTGTGCTGCCTCAGAGATCACCTGACCAGAAATACTACAACTCTAACTGTAACAGGAAGAAGTGAGGAAGCAAAAGACACAATTCTGTCTGTTAATTGGCTCATGTGACCTAACATGTATGGTTTGTTGGTATGTTTGTGAGTACAGTGAATCCTACGATCCCAGGGGGCGGCCCTTATTTTTTAAAATGGCAATTTTCTATTTATGATTACCCAATGGCACATACTACTAGAAAAGTATGTTATTGTGAAAATGGTTTATTTACATGAAGCAGGGTTTTACATATGAGCTGTTTTATGCAATATCTTTTTATAGAGACCTACATTGTTTGGGGGGTATAGTTTTCCTTTAAAGGGATTCTGTCATGGCAAAACATGTTTTTTTTTACAAAATACATGAGTTAATAGCGCTGCTTCACCACATGTCTGCATTGAAATACATTTTTCAAAAGCAGAACAGATTTGTCATGTTTCATTTTCAAATCGGACATGGGGCTAGACATTTTGTCAGTTTCCCTGTTGCCCCCAGTAATGTGCTCTGATAAACTTCAGTCACTCTTTACTGCTGCGCTCCCCGCCCCCCCCCCAGCCTCAGTAGAACAAGGTAACCAGATAACAGCTTCCTGACACCTGCTCAGTGGCGTAACTACAGGGGGAGCAGGGGGTGCGATTGGGCCAGGGCCTGCACCCCTTCAGGGCCCCCTGGCAGCTCGCACTCACAAATTCTGGCCTGATTCCGGGCGTGAGGGGGGCGGAGGGCCCGGCTGCGCGTCCGGCGCCAGGGCCCGTCCCCCTCTAGTTACGTTGCTGCACCTGCTCCCCACCTAGTGGTAAATATGAGAACAGCACTCAAAAGTAAAAATCTGCCTAGCCATGACTCCCTCATTTACATTGAGGAGGAGAAACAATAGCTTAACTGAAAGCATGGTGGCTCTTTCTGAAAGCACATGAACAGGCAAAATGGCCCGAGGTGGCTGCTTTACACTTATATTACAACTAAAAAGAGTACATTTATTGGTTCAAGGATAACATTTTATATAGTAGAATGAATTACATGCAATGTACACTGTGTACTTTAGTAATTAAAACGATACCATAAAAATCATGGCATAATCTCTTTAAAGCACTTAATTTTGCCTAAATGAAACATAAACTGCTACACAAAGCCATTACACTGGTGTGAACAGGATGAGTAAAATGTCTCCTTTAGCCCCAATGACCTATTTAATAAGTGGCATAAGCCCCAGTCAATGAGGTGTCATGAGAATGGAATGAATGTAATTGGTGCTTATGGCCCAGGGGCACTTGCAATTGACAAGCGGCCTCAGAATATTCAGAAGAGAAGGATTCATTCTGGAGAGCCATTATAGGTCAGAGGAGGCTGCCAGCTGCCCCAGTAGTTATTTCCTTGCTTTTATATTTCTTTCTGCTCCACCAACATATTTACTGTCGTCTTTTATCCATAACAATATGGATTATATTCATAATACAACGGTCACTGATCCCATGAAAACAAATGCTTTGTAAGGCTACAAATGTATTGTTATGGCTACTTTTTATGACTCCTCTTTCTATTCAGGCCTCTCCTATTTATATTCCAGTCTCCTCTTTAAATCAATGTTTGGTTGCTAGCGTCATTTGGACCCTAGCTACCAGATTGCGGAAATTGCAAAAGCTAAAAAGCTCTAACTACAAATCACAAAAAATGAAACCCAATTGCAAATTGTCTCAAAATATCCCTCTCTACATCATACTAAAAGTTAATTTAAAGGTGAACAGTCCCTTTATAGGATTGTTTTGTCAGCAATATCTTAGCTGGGGTCATATACAGAGTACTGTTTTATTATAATAGTGAAAATAGTTTTAAATATTTGAATTATTTGATTCAAATTGAGAATATGGGAAATGGTCTTCCCGTAAATCAGGGTTTTCTGGAAAACAGATTTCCGAATAACGGATCCTGAACCTGTATTTCCAGCGTTCAGAGATGTAGAGATGGAGAGGGTTGTTGCAGCATACTGTATATCTTCAGGGTGATCCCCATGGCTCCTTGTATAGTGGCTAAAGATAATATAAAGGATAAATTCTGATATTGTTGTGTGTTTGCCTTTTTTTGTATGCCATTGATAGAATGCTCTCCAATAAGTTCATAAAGGGCAGACACATGCTAAGCATTGCTAAGTAACAAGTGCTGGAGACAAATAAAAGAATGTGAATGTTTGACTAATAACGTTCCTTACAGTGTGTGCAACATGGATACAATATAAACTTGGTATTTGATTTCCCCTCACTTGGCCAGATTATATTTCCATTGAAATAACAGAAACGTGTATTTAATCCATTTTTATTGAATGCACAAGTTGGTGGCGCTGGAGGCGGCTGATGCTTTGCGGCAGTTAATTCAGAATGAAACACAGAGTTTTAACATTGTGCCTTTTTTTTTGGTAATTTCAATATTTATATATTTAACATAAAGGAAGGATTATTGAAATTTGCTTGGAAACACCAAGATTAATTCTGCATTTGCAGGAGAGGAGGCACTTATTTGCAAAATGAAGCAGCAGCCGTATTTAGCTCTCAATACATTATACATAATTGCCTTGCTTTGCCTGTTTCATGCTGTGCTTTCACTTTACTGCAGATTACCCACTGGCTTTATGTATTTTAAGCAGCTTCTTTCATTTCTAGGGATGCTGCCCACTTGGTGATATTTAGTCACAAAAATACAGCTACTAACTGATTCCAGCACTGAATTGAATGTGTCTAACTGGAATAATGACTTTGCTTTCCTGATCACCACATCCAGTTTTAAAAACAATAAGACAATATAGTTGAGGTGGATGGACATCGCCATTTAGCTGCTCACGTGGATAATGGACACTAATTCACTTGTGCAGTAAAAAAGGACAATGTGATGTCATTATCACAGCTGCTGTTCACATGTATCTATAAAATCTATAAAATATCCTTGTTTATATTAATGATACACTTATAGAGATTTAGCCTCTACTAGCAGCCAGGGTCGCTAGGGGTAGGCAGAATAGGCACCTGCCTAGGGCGCAATCATAGGGGGGAGCATTTTTAATGGGAATTTGTTTCGGGTTTTTTTGTCATTTTTTTGTTTTTTTTTTTTCTTTATAAAACCTGGTTTATACAACCCACATGTTTGACTGTGATTTGTATGGATGCACTATTGCTTAGTGCAAGCGGTCCAGGCTCCTGCAGCAATCCCCAACCTCCCTCTTACTTGCTGGAATCAGTACAGATTTGGGGGCAATATTTAAAGCTGGCACAGGTGCAGATTTGGGGAAAGTTTTTATGGCTGGCACAGGTACAGATTTGGGGGCAATATTTATGGGAATCGGAGCATTTTTTGCCATCCAGCACTTCTTTTTAACGTGCAGTAGTGCATGCACTGTAGGAATCAGCTCGTCCAGACATCGACGTCTCCGCTGTCACATCATATTGAGACGACAGTGAGCAGCAAAGAGAGAGAGACAGAGAACTGGGCTGGCGCGTTGGTGTGATGTAGGTTGAAGAGAACTGGAGAAAGCCAGACTGGCCTTATTTTCTGATGTTTCCTGTTCCTATTTATGGCTGATCACTGACACAGGTACAGACTTGTGGGCAATATTTAAAGCTGACACAGGTACAGACTTTGGGGCAATATTTAAAGCTGGCACAGGTGCAGATTTGGGGAAAGTTTTTATGGCTGATCACTGACACAGGAACAGACTTGGGGGCAATATTTAAAGCTGGCACAGGTGCAGATTTTCGAAACATTTTTATGGCTGGCTGCTGGCACAGTTACAGATTTGAGGGCAATATTTATGGCTGGCACAGGAACAGATTTGGGGGCAATGTTTATATAAATGAAAAGTATCAATCATGAATGTGTTGTAAGGTTTGTTTATTAAAAACCTGTAATTGTAAGGTGGGATATGATATTACAAGATGGGGGGGCACTGATTGAAGCTCTTGTTTAGGGTGCAAACCTTGCCCTGGCCCTGCTAGCAGCAAATTCAAAACCAATGCGAGAAACCTACAGCAGTGTCATCTCTGAGGCAGAAGTGAGTATATATGGAAATAAGAGTGACATTATCCTTCTGCTATACTTCCCCAATACTGCACAGCAAAGACAATATGGGAGAAGAACTACTGTATTTCCTTTGCCTTAAGGTACCAATGGGCCCAGGGCAAATATGTGTAATCATATAACACGCTATTGCACATAGAATGGAATATATAATCCAGTCGCTGGGAATTTGGTCTCTGGGCCTATAGAGAGAGGTGTGCAAAAGTATTTAGTTCCTGCAGATAAAACTATGTCGTTTGAGCTCAGATCCAATTGTTTTGCCTTTGCATAAGAAGTGCAAGTTACAAAGAACACTGCTCGATAAAACGCTTCCCCAGCTATGCAGGGACAGTGGCTAATATAATATGAAAAATAATCCTCCAATGAGAATCCCAACTGATCTGTGCAAATCTGGCTCCAAATTCTTTTCTTCTGTAACTGGAGCTGAAAATGCAAAGATGGATTTTGTATCATAGGTTAATTAAATGATATGTCCTCCCTTGTTTTGCATCTTGTTCTCTCTTTTAGTGGATGTACTTTCTCTCTACTTACTAAGCAGAACTGTACATAGTGCAATGATATTAGGTGTTCATGCCTTGTACCTGTTCATATGGCATAACTGTGAGCTCCCACATAATGTCTGCTATAGAACGGATCTCTTTCTCAGGCTGTTGACAGAGGAACAAAAACAAGCCAAAGCTTCCTAAAAACAAATATGGGTAGAATATACAATATAATATACTGAACTTACTGCACGAGGCTAACATTTCAGAATCTGTATATATTTCAGGCTTTCAAAGTTGTGCACACCTTGGATTTTGTTAGAAGTGTCAGTGACACTGCACATGCTCAGTGTAGGCTGGGCAACTGTAGAAAAGTTAATCTTAGTGGTTGTTGCAATTTATCCAGCAGAGGATGCAGATTGCAGGTGTTTCAGAGCTGACGTAGTGAGAATGCTAAAGGGCTGTGGTTGCTTTGGACTGGCAGAGAGTCTCTTAAGATAATTTGCAGCATTTCTACCCAACCTCTTTGCTTTAGTTCTTCTTTAAAAACATGACTGCAATTCTTATGGCTCATTTACATCTGCAAGTAAAATAAGAAAAGTGCAATTGCAATTACCTGTTTCCCCCCCACAATGCAGTATTCCTTACCCACATTCCAGCAGCATTGTGGTCACAAGGGGGTGATGCACTTGGCACAATTGTGTCCTATTTGTCAAAATTACTGCAGCTGGTGTCAATTGCAGTGTTTGGTGTGCAAGCAATGTCTGTGCTTGATTCATTAGGTGCAGGTATGCTTTGCTGGGTGCTAAGGGGAACGCTGGAGCTACTACCAGGTCAAGTGGAGGCAGCAGCTCCAGGGGTCCCCCTTGTTAATAGGCACAACTGTGCTTGATTCCGAATGAAAGGCAAGAAGGACTGAGTGGGGCCAAACAGAAATGCAAGGAGTGCATTTTAACTAGTGCCTTAAATGAAAGTGGTTTAACTTGATTGCAGGGACCAAACTGCACTTGTGGATGTATATGAGATTGTTTATCTTCATAACTACTGGCCATTGTACATTGGGGCTGGAAATGTTTTGTTTTAATAGTGAGTGATAGGATCCAAGAGTCATGTCTAGTGTCATTCTCTTTAACCAGGCCTGGATTTGTGGCAGAAGGCGCTAGGATCGTGTGGCCCAGGGGCACCCAAGACGGAAATACCAGTCTGTACACCCCTATAGAACAAGGTGGTAGCAGCTTCATCAGTCCATGAGAGAAGCGTCTTCTATGTGTGTCCAGTTATAGAGTACATCACCCTGACATGGGAAGGGGATTCCTGGGTACCCGAGTCTCTGCTTACCATTACTCCAAACACAGCCCTGGTGGTGAAAGGCACTATGATTATATGATGATTATGAATATGATTATAAGGGGTTCCCCTGCAATGCAGCAGATAACAGACAGATCCCTGCTTAGTTGAACATGAGGATTAGAAGAATTAGGCAATAAAAACTATCATTTTACTGTTTTCAAAAAGTAAAAGATTTTTTTTTAAAAAAAAAAAATACATAATTCTGATTACTTATCAAGGCTAGAATAAAAGCACAAGGTTTCGTAGGGTCACTAGAATCTCAGCTTTACGACTTTCTCCATGTTGCACTGGATTTAATTATTGATACATCCTTATTAAAAATATGTAAATGTAAGGGGTCCTCCACACAAAAACTAAATAAAATGTTATTCTATGCAACTTTCCATTACACAATGATTAAATTGTAACATTCTAAATGGGTTTAAAAGTTTGGCGCAAATAAGATCACTACTGAAATCAGTATTTGCTGATCCCTTTCTGTCCTCTGGTTCCCACTCAAAAACAATGTAGTAGAAGTCAGTTCTCCACCCGTCTGTTAAAAGCTGCTTCTGCCACATTGTTTCAGGAGTCAGAACTAGGAATGCAGAGAATATACTGTATAAACTGCCAGACAAATCCTTCCAATAGAAATTACATTTACAAAAAAAAAAAAACATTTGTAATTAATATATATTGAAAAGTTGCAAAAATAGAATGCTTTCTTTTACTGTGGGAAAAAAACATTTTGGATCTGTATATTGAGATCTGTCCAGAAATAATTAGGTGTGAACACATACAGAGTCTTAGGAAACTGCAGACAGACAGAAGGAAAATCCCATCATCATCCAACATTAGCAGAGCACAAGCTGGATCAGGGTGTAAATCAGATGGATCATCTCATTAGCTCCTATGTCAGTTCAGTGCAGTAGGGATCCGTCATTGGACCCAACGGGAAACCGTAGAAGCAAAGAAAGCTGAACACTGTGGGGCCATAAAAGCTGAAATATTTCCAGAACACCGGATGGAATTCTCAGTCAGGACTTAGAATCCCTTTACAATGTGCTATAAAATGAAGAGTCTACTCAGCAAGAATGACCATATCTTGCATCTGTAATTAATCTGGGCTGCAATTAGGTCATTTGAAGGAAGGTTTCTTGCCCCTTGTAAAGCAGACTCTTTCTAATATGATATATTTTGTTATGAAATGAAAGTGATATATACATGATCACAGTATGCCCTGTCCTGGGAAGGATTAATTCAGTAAAGCCTTCAACCGTGGAACAAGAGTATTTTTACAAAGGTAGAATAAGAGGTTTAACCAGAAAGAGTTTGGTACATCTTCACTGGCCATTAGTATTGAGATCTATATGAATTGTTCTTTTAGTCAGGAATTTAGACCTTAAAGAGAAACGCCACCAGAAACTGTCAACTTGGCAGGGGATTGTCTTTAGAGTATTTTTATGTTGATGAAATGCTGGATCTTCCCATATGTTGTTGGCCAATAAGATGGCTAATGTTATAAGGGTCAGGGTGATCACAGACTTGTATTCCATGACTGACGTTTTTGCTGAAGCAGATGCAGAATAGCACAGTGACACTGCCAATGGGAAGGGAGTTGTCTATGAAATTCAGGGAACAGAGGAATATCCAAACATATTGTAACACAGTATAACGATTAACAGAGTTACGGGGGAATGAAATAAAAATCGCTAACGGAAAAACTATTCGCAATGCGAAAGGTTATGCCTTTGCGCAAACAAATTTTGCTTTGTGCGAATTTAATATAGCTTTTGCAAGCCCGGAAACTGTTTAGCGACCACTTCCGACAGTGAAAGACCGTTTGCGAATTTTATAGTTTGCGCCAATGCGCAGTCAATGTAATAAAACTTCTTACTGAAAAAGTCATGTTTGCTCCAAAAGATTACGACACCTTCAAGCACTTCTTATGAGTGCGCAATTAAAATTCGCAATGCGCAATTAAAATTCGCAATGCAATAACAGTTTAAGGAACAATATTACATTGCGAGATGTGGATTTTTAGCCTTATTGGTGCGAATTGTTTTGCTTTTTGCGACTTTTATTACATTCCCCTGCTTAGGTTTTATAATTGCCTCTGATTGCCATTAGCATTTATGCTAATCAGTTTCCTTTCCTAACCAACCAACCAGCTCATTCAGCAGGTTTAGGTGAGTTGTTTATGGCGCCTCCCTCAGACATTGCAGGGATGATTGCTCATTGCCTTTGATGCACAATAATCATCAATAAACCCTGTGGCACACAATGAGTTACTCCCCAGCAGGAAAGCAAGATGTTGCACCATCTGGAGCATCCTCATCTTTACCAATATAATGGTGCTATACACATCACATGGTATACTAGTGCTAAACATAAGGATACCATACCTAGCCTAATATTTTATTAAGTGTTAGCTCCCCTTTTATTTATGGGGGGTAACTTTATGTTGTAAATGGCATGATCTCAAATCATAAAGTGACACTTAGTATTATGTATATATTATTTAACATGTATTACACTAAATATTACACTAAGGCCGTAAATGTGTGTAAAAGGCATACTTAGAAATGGAGTAATTTGTAATAGTTCTTATTAACGTCGTTTGTCACGTGATTAAATAAAAAATGGTGTATTGCTCGCTTCAAAGTATTATTACATTAGGAGACAAAGCAGAGTATCAAGATGTATATACTTAAGACTGCAGCATGGGGTATTGTTATTGACCCATATCTGATATAATGGGGTACAGCTACAGATTTGGGATCTGTTATCTGGACACCTGTTATCCAGAAAGCTTTGAATGGAGGGAAGGCCATCTCCCATGCCTTCCATTTTAAGCAAATAAATTAAATTTTTAAAAATGATTTCCTTTTCTCTGTAATAATAAAACAGCACCTTCTACTTGATCCCAACTAAGATGTAAGTCATCCTTATTGGAGGCAAAACCAGCCTATTGAGCTTATTTAATGTGTAAATGTTTTTATTAGGGATGCACCGAATCCAGGATTCGGTTCGGGATTCGGCCAGGATTCGTCATTTTTCATCAGGATTCAGATTCGGCCAAATCCTTCTTCCTGGCCGAACCGAATCCTAATTTGCATATGTAAATTAGGGGCATGGAGGGAAATTGCGTGACTTTTTGTCAAACAAGGAAGTAAAAAATATTTCCCCTTCCCACCCCTAATTTGCATATGTAAATTAGGATTCGGATTTGGTTCGGTATTCGGCCGAATCTTTCGTGACGGATTCGGGGGTTCAGCCGAATCCAAAATAGTGGATTCGGTGTATCTCTAGTTTTTATAGAAGACAATTTATGCTGATCTAAATGACAGAAAGATATCTTATCCGGAAAACCCCAGGACCTGAGCATTCTGGATAATAGGTCTTATAACTGCAGGGTTGGATTGGGCTGGCAGGACACCGGTGGGCCCTGGCCATCGTGGGCCCCATCTGCCGAGATCCGCTCCCTCCCATCTGGTGAATTTTCACTGCTCTGAACCATAGAAGAAAATGCAGGTATGAGCTGGTTGGGGCAGGGTGGAGGCAGGTTGCGATTTGCTGCCGATGGGGGGGCCATGAAGTTGGGGGGGAGCAAGGAGCAGGTGTGTGGGGGCCCCTGATAAGGCAGTCCCAGTGGCCCCAGACCCCCCCAGTCCGACACTGCATACCTGTACTAGCAAACCTCCCACCTTAGTAAATAACACCTCCACATCTGTGCTTCACATTTATTGTGTTATGGGATGTGACTTTATTTAAAAAAAATATAGGCATAAAAGGATGCTGTGCTGATTTTATACATACAATTCAAGAGAATCTCTCCCACTAAAAACAGATGTCAAGATTCAAATGACATTGACACGGTTGAATTTGCAGCAAACATTGCACTGTTTTTTTTTTTTTTTTCCTTTTATTGCCCCTTCATTAAATTAGAATTGTAATATTTGTTTAACTGCACAGCAATAAAATATGATTTCATATGGACACGTCACAAAATAAAAACTGAGTAATATATTTACAATATTTTCTTCATCAAATTTGGTCACTTTGACATTAGCTCTGGACATTGCTAAGGTTTTAGTGGCAGGATAATGTATTTCGGCTGGAGTTCACATTTGACTGATTATCCTATATGGCACCAGAATTCCACCCTCGCTGTATTATTGCATCCTCTTGCATTTATATACATTATGGCTCAATGAAAGCACAAAGGTACTCGCCATGACAAGCTCATCATTTCTCAGGGCTGTGCATCCTTCTGCGGCTTCATCACTCACTAGCTCACAATACTCACGCACTTTCATTTATCTGAAATATGAGAATTCCTTGGTTTTATTTAAATATACTGAATAAAATCTAATTAAAAAAACAACAGCTTTAAGTCTCTAAACAGCAAGTGCCCGACGATATATTCTGCTCTAAAATGTGTTTTTCCGCACACACTCCAGTGGTCGGTTTTGGCCAGCAACTCCCCTTTTTGCATTCTGCCCATTCATTTCCTTCATGTAAAAACATCCAGAACTTTCACAGATTAACAAACGGGTGACAGCTTCTCCAGTTGTGCTTTAAAGAAAAGGTTCTGTAAGTGCAAAGCAAACATCTTGTGCAGCTACACTGGTCCTAGAGCTAAGAACTCTATCACAAATAGCACACGGCCTTGGGCTTTAGATACAATCAATCTCCAGTTTCATCTCCTGCCTTTTCTGGGATGGCCTCCAAACTGCGTCGGGGCTTGGGCGCTTCTGAGTTTCCAGTACTTGGCTTGTTTAATCCGCACGACACAGCAGCATAATGAATTTGCTTCAGGTTCTCCAAGGCCTCGGTTTTAGCGTATTTGAGAAGATCAGCTTGACCCTGGAAAGAGGCAAATTAACAATTACTTTATATTTCAGTAAGGCACCTATCTATATCTCACTGGTTATACATACGGAAGGCAAGAGTGCACCTAGTCTAAATGGGCTACTGATCCTGTTTCTGATGTTGTTGGACACACACTGTAACATTTGGAAGGATCAGGTACAGGTTAGTTAAGATGAGTCAACAAAAAGTCCCCACAGTAAGCTCTGGCCTGTGACTTGTGTTTTATTTATTACAGAGCAAACTGGGAAGTCCAGCAGTACAAATATTTTTTTTCTATTTGGCTACACTTTCCTGACTGTCAGGAAATTGTTTTAGATGGTCAAAGCAGGCCAACACATTGTAACAAATAGGGATGCACCGAATCCAGGATTCGGTTCGGGATTCGGCCAGGATTCGGGTTTTTTTCAGCAGGATTCGGCTGAATCCTTCTGCCCAGCCGAACCGAATTAGAATCCTAATTTGCATATGCAAATTAGGGACGGGGAGGGAAAGCGCGTGACTTTTTGTCAGAAAACAAGGAAGTAAAAAATGTTTTCCCTTTCCCACCCCTAATTTGCATATGCAAATTAGGGTTCAGATTCGGTTCAGTATTCGGGCGAATATTTCATGAAGGATTCGGTGCATTCCTAGTAACATATCTACACATCTGTTAATGTGCAGGTTGACTTGAAAACCCATGGGTTGGGTTTTAATTCAGCCAAAAATTGAGGGTTCTGGTTGGGTGGTGTTCACACTGGGGAAGTACACTCCTCCTCTGCTCCTGAAGGTTCCCTGTCTTGGAACCAGAGATCAGGGCCAGACCAGCACCCTAGGCAACCTGGACAGCCACCCTACCCCCCCTCCGACCACAACAGAGGGGAGGGTGACAGGAGGGAGGGGAGGGTGACAGAGGGATGGGTTACAGAGGGAAGGAAGGGGAGTACAACTGAGGGGTGAGGACTATGGGTAGGCAGAAGACAATTTTAGAGTTCTGCCTACCTCTAGTTCTGGCCCTGCCAGAAATGTACACAGAAGTAGTGTACAGAGTGGGAAGGGTCGGTGCTGGTTAAGGTTTTGCGGCAAAATTTTTTGGGTTAGGGTTGGGTTATGGTTTTGCGCTTTAGGTTCAGGTGCAGTTTAAGTTTTTCCTGACCCCCACATCACTAACGTCTGTTTGTTTGATAAATGTGTGAATTTGTTAACATTCAGTGTCAGTGGGTGTCAGTACTCAGTGCTGTTGCTGAGCTGCCCTGGCTACTAACACCCATTTGAATCCTTAATTCTTATTTTAAAACAGTTTGGGGGAGGAAGAGTTCAGGCCCATAAAGTGTATTCTCTAGACTCGTGAACTGAATCTTTGTGCCATTCGCTGCTGCCCCATGTGTCTTTTTTTAGACTCTGGATATAGCCAAGAAATAAAGAAAATGTTCAGAATTATAGCACAATGTGGCAAAATGTTCATACTGTATATAACCACAGTCAACATTAAAGGAGAACCAAAGCCTAAAATATAATAGTTATAGTGCCATATAAATATTTATATGACTATAATAACCTAGTTCTTTAGAGCAGCTGCTGCCCATCTTGTATCTTGTCAGGCCATCCTTTGAGTGCCAGTGACACTGCACATGCTCAGTATGCTCTGGGCTGCAGAGAAGCTAATCCTACAGGGTTTAGGAAATTACCAAGCAGCGATTGAGATTTATTTGTCATAGATGCTGTTGCTACAGGGCTGATTCTTGATTTGAAGTAGAATTGGTTTATGAGCTGTCATGTAATGAATGACTAATTAGTCTTGTATTGCCTGTTACAAATGCTCAGTATATTGTGCTCAGTAAGTGACAGCAGCACAGAGCACATGAGGTGAATCAGCAGAAAAGAAGATTGGGAGCTACTGGGGCATCTTTGGAGACACAGATCTTTACTGCTAAAATGCTGTGGTTGCCTTTACGCTGGTACAGAAACCCAAAATATAATGTGCAGCATTTTTCCCTTCTTTACTTCTTATTCAGAATAAATGAAGATCACTATCACAGCTACCTGAAGGGCATTCAAATAATATATATGGTGCTAGTTACCTCAAACGAATGCAGGTCCAATTATAATCGATGCCTTGTGATGCACAGTTCGCAAGGATCGATCCAAACTGCAGGCTTAACTGCTCAAATAAGTGTTTTATTGTTTAACACAACATGTTTCGAGTCACACAGGACTCTCACAGGACACTTGACAAAGAGTCCTGTGTGACTCGAAACATGTTGTGTTAAACAATAAAACACTTATTTGAGCAGTTAAGCCTGCAGTTTGGATCGATCCTTGCGAACTTTGTATTGTGGACTGAAGGGCATTCAAGTGATTCTGCCCTTGCCCATAATATTTTACATTTCTATTACACTGTGGATTCTGCAGTTCACTCGCACACACATATACATTTCTGACCTTTTACTAAATAGCCAGTTAAGAGGGCAAGCATATGTTCTGTATGCTTGTTAAATCCTATGGGGGAATGTAATATGTTTTGCTAGCGCAAAAACCTGCCCAAAGATGCCTGCAAATGTTAGCTACCATGTTTGATTCTTTTTTGCTTGATTAAAGACCTCAACTACGTCATCCCAAAGTTTGCGCCCAAAGAGTTTGCAGTGGATGTAATAAAATTGCACAAAACCTTTTTGGCGACAAAACAGTTAACGGAACTCCAGAGCAGGTGTTAACGCTAAACCTTTACTCAGCGAAAATGCAAAATGTAATATTGATTTTACATTGCGAGCAGTGCTAAATATTTGCAAAGACATGATTTTAAATAATGCTGGCAACTTTTAATTACATCCCTCCCCCAATGTGTATTGATATTCCAATTTTCTTTTACTTCTTTAGGACTTGTGAATAAGTTTGAGTATAACATTTAACACAGCAATCGCATATTGATCAAAAACTCAATTTCAGCGGCAACATTTGGAAACATATCAAAGTACAAAGGAAAATAAATAGTAATATCCTCTTGCTTCTTCTAGCAGTAGGAAAAGGAAGAGGCTTGTAGAGAAAAACCTGATCCAGGATGGCTTTGTACTCATTGCAGATTAAGGCCACATACCAGGGAAGGATTTAACACTAGAATATTGATTAAGGTTTGCATTGCTATGGTGCAAAACACTCGCTCTCTCACAAAGCAAGATAGGCAGTTATATAATCCCACAAGCAGAAGATTTTGTCCAGTACATTGAAATTGATTTTAAAGTTCTTTGCACTAGAGAAGTGCGGGCCGACCCGAGGCCCGCGGGTCGGGCGGGTTCGGGCCGACTCCTGGACACAATGCGCGGGTCGAGCTCTTCTCCTGCTCTCCCCGCCCTAATACTGACGGCTTCCGGCGCCAGAATTTATAGACTTCCGCCTGCCCTGCCCCTTTTGTGATGTCACTGTGGGGCGGGGCGGGCGCGGGTCTATAAATAAAGGGGAGCAGCAGGCCCGGGTCAGATGCGGGTAGGGAGCAGGCGGGTTAGGGTCGAGAAATTCTCGACCCGCACATCACTACTTTGCACAGTTTGGTGAAGAACATTAACTTATACAATTTCATTTTAAAGGTTATTGCTCACCTGTAAATGAACTGTTAGTATGATGGTGAAAGTGATATTCTGAGACAATTTGCATTTGGTTTTTAATGTTTTATTATTTGTGTTTTTTGAGTTATTTAGCTTTTTATTCAGCAGCTCTACAGTTTGCAATTTCAGAAATCTGGTTGCTAGGGTCCAAATAACCCTAGCAACCATGCATTGATTGATTAAATAAGAGATTGGGAAATGAATAGGAGAGGCCTGAATAGAAAGATGAGTAATAAAAGGTAGTAATAAAAATACATTTGTATAAATAAGCGTACCATGTACAGACTCCCTACAAACGGGGGGCTAGGTTTGCCTAATTTATTAATGTATTACAAAGCTGCGAGAATCTCCCAGACCACGCAGTGGCACCTGCCACAAAGTGAGAACCGATGGGTACAATTGGAAACACTATTGACGCATCCTATTGATTTGTCATTTTATTTATGGATGGATAAAACTCACATTAAGTCTAACCCAGTAACTAGCTCAATATTGAAGCATACTATCAAAACATGGCATGATATTGTGCTGAAATTCCAATTAGCGGTGACTCACAGCATCCTTATTCCACTACATAATAATCCCCTTTTTCCTCCGAGTTATGCTACCACCGCGTTTAATTGGTGGAGAGAATATGGCATTAATAGAGTTAAGGATATGCTTTTAACAATGGGGGTTAAATCGTTAGAATACCTACGATTTACTGAAACTCTTCCCGACAAGGAAACGTATAGATATTCTCAATTAGCCCACTTTATAAAGTCAATTGATACCTCTTTTAAGAGCAGACCACCTACATTACTCGAAACATGTTCTCAACAAGCAGGGAAGATAACAGGAACAATCTCACTGATATACCGACATTTAGTGTCAATTAATATTGAAATCCCTTTGAAATACATGGCAGATTGGGAAACTGATTTGGGATGCTCAATTTCTCAGCAAGAATGGAATGGGATTTGGAATACTATCTCCAAAATCTCCCCTAATACTGCTTTGAAAGAGTCAGCTTATAAAGTGATGATGCGCTGGTATATTACCCCAGCTCGGAAACATAAATATGATCCCACCTCTTCCAACTCTTGTTTTCGGGGCTGTACAGCAGTAGGAGATTATTATCACATTTGGTGGACATGCCCCATAGCAGCAGCATATTGGAAAGATGTTTTTCAGATATTTGGACATGTATTTAATAAATCTATTTCTCCTGAGGTTACTATAGCGCTTTTAGCCCGACCAACTATAGAACTTACTAAACAACAAAATGCTTTAATGGGTCAAATTTTGATAGTAGCCAGAATCAACTTGGCAAATAATTGGCTCCAAAAAACTATAGACACTCAAAGTATGGTAGACAAAATTAACCAGACACAGAATCTGTTATACTTAACGCAGACACAGTAGAGAAACATACACAAATATGGGATCCATATTCATGCGATCATGAGAAATCTGTGCAAGTAATGTATTTGGTACCAAAGGTAATGACTGAATACTGGTAAGAACAGCTCAAGGTTATTAATATCCTACACTAACCGTCCCCCTCCTACAAGACAATTATACTAAATGTATTGTATACGTTATAATTTGTCATTGCATTTGTAAATTTTAAATTAAAAGAGATTTAAAAAAAAAAAATACATTTGTAGCCTTACAGAGCATTTGTTTTTGAATATGAAAATTTGAAAGCTGGAAAGAGTCAGAAGAAGAAGGTAAACTATAAAAAAGTAAAAATGAAGGCCAATTGAAAGATTGCCATTCTTTAAAATACTAAAGGTTAACTTAAAGGTGAACCACCCTTTTAATGCCTAGAGCAGGGATCCCCAACCTTTTGAACCTGTGAGCAACATTTAGAAGAAAAAGGAGTTGGGGAGCAACACTAGCATGAAAAATGTTCCTGGTGCCAAAAAAGGACTGTGATTGGCCATTTAGTAGCCCCAATGTGGATTGTTAACCTACACTGAGGCTCTGTTTGGCGGTGCACCTGGTTTTTATACAAACATAACTTGCCTGGAATTCAAAAATAAGCACCTGCTTTGAGGCCACTGGGAGCAACATCCAAGGGGTTGGGGAGCAACATGTTGCTCACGAGCTACTGGTTGGGGATCACTGGCCTAGAGAATATATTTGTTATTGGTATAATGGCTGTTGGACTATTATGTACACAGGGCTGTCCTTCTGTGGTACCAAGGGCCGGAATTTTTCAGCCCTACATGGTGGAGGGCCGATAACGGAAGCCAGTGTGGACAACTTCCTGTTATTAAACCACACCCACTTTAAACCACAACCATGTTACCACAAGACCATGTCCACATTAATTGTGGTAGTACACCAAAAAACCAAATGGTTGGTGGTCACTGCCGGGATATCACTCTTCACTCATATGTGAACAAAGTTAAGTCATATTACGGTAAGACATACAATCCATATGCCTCTTTCTCCCCTGTTTATAAAACAGCACCCCCAGCACATGATTAAACACCTTAGGGGCCCCTAACAATAATTTTCAAATGCTAACAAACCCTCAGAACAAATACCAGACTTATGTTCCACAGGAAGAGCAGGGGCGGAACTACCGGGGGAGCAGGGGGTGCGAGCGGGCCAGGGCCCGCACCCCCTCAGGGCCCCCCGGCAGTCCGCATGCCGCATGTTCCCCGGACAGTTCCGGGTGTACGGAGGGGGGCGGGGCCCGGCTGCCTGTCCTGCGCCAGGGCCCGTCCCCCTCTAGTTCCGTTTCTGAGGAAGAGTATGGTGCACACAGAGAGTATAGGACAGACAGAGTATGGTGCACACAGAGAGTATAGGACAGGCAGAGTATGGTGCACACAGAGCATAGGGAAGGCAGTTGTATGAATATGAACAGGTGAACAATGTGGGCAGTTTCAGTCTGGGTCTAAGATGTGAACAGTATGGGGCTTTAAGAGTATGAACATTAGCGGTGGTATAAATCTGAATTAGAGGTTAAAAACAATGCAGGGACCAGTTAATCTCTGTAGTGATACCTTTTGAATCTTACACATGGTAAGCAGTCACAGCAGGCAGACTTTCATGTGGGGGCCACACAAGGGGGGGGGCGCCAGTTGGACAGCCCTGATGTACAGTATATAAGGAGGTACAAAATCCATGCACCACCAATGGGATAACACGGCTAATATTCAACACATGGGGTGGGAAGGGATTCTGGCATAAGTGATTTGGTTAAAGACTCCCATATAGTAGCATTACACTGCATTTGTGCAACATTTCTATAGATGGATCAGGCTACACACGTGGCACACCATTCCTTACACTGGAGACATGGGCCAGATGCTTTAAGGCTGGTTCCATCTGTACAAAAATAATGCACGTTACCATTGTTAATTAATACTGAAAAGACTTGAAACCTGATAGATAAATAATAAATAAAACATTTAAAAGTGCCAGTTAGTACTTGTAAAAATATTCCCTTTGGAGCAGAAGTGTTGATTGTAATCAGAATGTGATTATCTGTGCACACACCTCTCCACCTCTCCGTTATTCTCAAGTGAAGCTTAGCTTGATATTTCTACAAGTGAACAAAGTATCCCTGACACGACTGTTCCATTGTTTGAAAGGGCAAGTAACAAAGTGTATTTGTTATTTTCCAAATTTGTGTCTTATCATTCTCTTGCTAGCTGTGCTTTAATAATACACATGGAGCCTGGTAAACACACAAAGTATTTTTTTGGAGAGGGACATGTAAACAGAATGGTTCTCTCATTTCAAACCCACTCCTTGGTAACAATCAGTTCACTTGTTTTGCTTCTTTGTATTTTTGCTGCCATAAAAAAAAATAATTAAAGGGGCCATTTAGAATTCTGATACAGAAGTAAATTTGCCCAAGTGCTGCTCCACATGCTCCTGTTCTGTCATTTAGAGGGACATGGTGCAAATCAACTCTCTTCCACTTGTGTGAACAAATTACGATCAACTGTATGTAACCTTTCTGCAAATGATCATTTACTGCCATTAACTCTCTACCTTCTAACTCATATTTCAGAGCTCTGCTCTTCCCTGTTTTATTGCATGCCTGCGAGAGCTGCTCTTGAAAGTAGGTCTTTCACCTACCAAATACAGTTCTGACAGCTTATCACACCCTTTTCTTTGGCTTCGTATCAAGCAGCTGAGAAAACACACAGATGCAGAAAAACAGAAAAGTTTGACAGAGAAAAGAATAACAATTGTACAGACCCTGGGACCTCCGCCTCCTTTAATTTTGCTTAAGTCCACGGTCTATAAACCTGGGACGAGTTGAGGGCACCTACTAGAGGACGTTTACTAGTCTATCCTTAGTCTCTCTGGGTTAATGGGCACTAAGCCATTCAGCGTTGAGTCTAACCTCAGTTCTGTTTACTTCATCTCCTATGTCTTGTTGTATTTGATTCTTTTTTGTTGATAATATACTTTGATTTTATTATTTCTGCTTTCATGGCTCACAATTCGCAATTGCAGAATTCTCTATCTTCGGCTATAGGGTATGTTATACGTGTATGAAAGGCTGATGCCAATTTTGACTGTGAACTGCAATATATCCCTGATACTTTTATCTTGTCTGTGAATGCAATTTTGTTACTTTTTACAAAGTAAATAAAAAATTTAAGTTACAAAAAAAAACAATTGTACAGATCACAATATCTTAAGCAGGGTTTAAAGAAGACATAAAAAGCAGGTATCATTTTTATCGATTTTGGAATAAGGGAGCAACATACACCAAAACCCAACATGGTACCCACACAAAGAAGGTAGCAGGTAGCCTTGCACACAATGAAATATCAGTGCCCCATGCCCATTTTTCAAACTGCCTAAATCAGCAGTATGTATAGATACAATTTCAGCTATAAAGGATGCACCAAATCCCGGATATGGTTCCTGATTTCAGCCTAAACCAGTGGCGTAACTAGAAGTAACAGGGCCCCCCTGCAAAAGAAAAATTATGGGCCCCCGACTCTATCGCACTTTTTATACTGCTCCCCTTTTGTGTTCTATCTGGTCTCTGGTCTCTTCTTTCCTTATGATTTATTACTTTTTACAATTTTTTTTTTTTTACAATTTTCCATTCCCCAAGTCTCTCCTCCATCTGTATTTTAGTTTTTCACACTTTCAAAAATCCCCTCAAAACTTTGACCCTGCAGCATCGTATTCCCACACATTTTATTTATTAGGTAAGGTATACAGACACAGCCAGCACGACTGTCACACATGTACAAACACTGCCGGGTCAGGGGGGGAAACGTACGGTACTTGTCTCCAGACTCCACTCTTGACTCTCTGTCTCACATGCACAGCAGCAGCACAGTCAGGCAGCTCCGACCAGCCCGAGTCCAGCAGTTACGCGGTGCCTGCAGCCTAATCTTGCTTCTTCCGCTCTCCCTCACCTGCACCGTCACGTGACTCACGTCACAAAGTGCGTCCACGACGATTACACAAGAGGAAGGGCAGGCGGAAAGCTGAGACGGCGAGCGAGTACAGACAAGCAGAGAGAGAGGGCGGAAGTAAGAATGAGGAGCGGCGCAGTACGGAGCAGGGAGGGCGGAAGGAAGAGGATCTATTCTGTCAGGGATGACGGATCGTATCATGTGCAGCGACTACTTGACTGAAAATTGTGCAAAAACACCCAAAGCTGGCTGCATTCATCAGGGACGTTGCATCGAGCATGAGGACATCAATTCCGGCCGGGCCCCCTCTCCTCCCGGGCCCCCCCGCAGCTGCGGGGTCTGCTTCCTCCCTAGTTACGCCACTGGCCTAAGCCAATTTTTTTTTTATCCGGAATCGGCCAAATCAAATAGCCTGGCCGAACCGAATCCAAACCCTACATATCCGCATGCTGGTTTTTCTGGCGCAGAAGAAGGGGTTATATTTGTTCTGGTATTTGGCCTAATCTGTAATCCTGGACCTTGAAAAGCAGGGTTCATTGCATCCCTAATCGCTATACCATCTTTGTCCCGTTCTTCTAATAATGTCTTCTGCCGCAAGTTTCATAATATTCACATATTTAGCCTGTGTACCAATCAGTGAGATAATTTAAGCAATGGTTTACTACTATGCCACTCATAACCAGTTAAAAGTCAGTTCTAAACACCATGCAATACAATGTTATTTATTTTGTATGAAATCAGTTGGCCTACAGTAGACCAAGAAAGTGCTTGTACCTTATACCTCCTGATGAAGGGAGGTTGTACCCTCCGAAATGTTGATATTGGTGGTGAAAACAAATAAAAAGAAGGGGCACTTTCCCCACTGCAGAAAATTTGTGTGTGCGTGGATCCGTGAATAGAAAGTTGCTGTTATTGAGGGACCGTGCCGGGTCAATGGAGAACCAGCGCCACTACTGCAAAGAGTGTAAACTCCGGGTGTGCGGTGTATCTATTACATTGTGCAGTACAGTCTTGTACCTTGTGAAACACTCCACTTCTCTTCCTTCAGTAGGAAATGGTTACTGTGGCATATTTATATAATTATTGCAGAGAATCAGAGTGTGTTTATGTGATGGGGAATGGCAGACTAAGCTCACACTGCTGATGATTCAGGAGCATGTTATCCTTGGAATTCTGTGTACTTGGTATGGTATGAGGGACAGTGGGAGATCACAGGGGGTTTACCCTGTTATACTAATATAGTCACACACACTGACTGTATACCACATCCGAATCAGATTTTTCTATTTTCTTTCTCTTCATATTGTTCATAAAGTGATACTAAACTGGTGAATGGTGGATCTTTAAATCTGCACCGGGGCAACTTTTGTTCACTGTGCAATTCATTCTGCACTGTCACAGTTTATAAATGAGTCCCAATGGGAGCTATATACAGATCAATAAACTCCTTGCTGCCAATGAATCTTGCCTGGCATCCAGCAGATAGATGTTTGTACAGTACACGGCCATCACAGCTGCTGCACAATAGACAAAATATCAGAGGGTCATTGGGCCTCAGCAACCTGGGAAGAACTCGGCTTTTAACATACAGTATATGCATGTCCTCCTTAAAATAAACTTTTAGTATGATGTCGACTGTGATATCCTAAGACAACTGGTCTTCAGCTGTAGATTGACTCTTGTCCATCTCACTTATTTTTCACTAAAATAAACCATAATCTTTTTCATACAATTTACATAAGTATATCCTTTTCTTTGGAGGATTGCAAACCCTAGCTGCACAGGGCATGTATATACCTCAAAACAATCATAACAATCATTTTAAAGGAGACATATAGTGTGAAAAACAAGAATGTTACAGTAAATTATACTTTAAAGGAAAAGGAAAGTTGTTAACCACTTGGGGATGCCCAATGTTAGGCACCCCCAAGTAAATGTATTCACTTACCTGAAACCCCGGGCCGGTGCTTCTATCAGCAGAAAACCGCACCGGCCTGGGGTTATTCCAGTGAGAATCACATATCTTTCGGCTTCTTCTGTCTTCAAGTTTCCCGGGGCAGGCGCAAAGCTGAATTTTTAGTTAAAGCTCGGCTTTTCAAGCTAATGCGCATGCGCAACTGCAAGAAGACAGAAGAAGCCGGATGAGAAGAATAACCCCAGGCAGTGCAGTTTTCTGTTGATAGGAGCACTATAAGGGGTTTTAAGGTAAGTCAGTACATTCACTTCAGGGTGCCTAAGATTTGGCACCCCCAAGTGGTTAGCGAGTTTCTTTCTCCTTTAAAAAGTAGTTTTTCGGGTTGATTTATAGAAAATTTCCCCCAAAACCCTACTAGTCCTGCCCATCTGATCCACTTCCTACTGATTCCTTTCCGAAGCTGTGCAGGGGAGGCGGTGGCACTAAGCATACTGCACTCCAGGATGGGAACCAATCAGCAGTTAGGTGGACTTGATAGGGAACTGAACACTGTCTTTGCTTGTATGACTGCAGGGCTGTGGTTGGATATCTTCCTCCTATTGTGCTGCTGGCAGGGACCATTAGGACACACCAAACCCTCATTTGAAACATGAACGCGAATGTTGTATAGGGAGCTCCAGTAAAAGGTTGTGAAACAATTAGAGAGCAATACCTTGAAGGCAATTTATTACACTATCAAAGTTTTTGAGACCACATGTTCCTCCCTCAATGAGGAAGGCTCTTAGCTCCAATAAAGGGGCCATTTTTAAAGTTAATGATCATTTTCAGCCCAGAGTGAAACCAGTACCATATATTATTCATTATTGCCTACAAGATTAGGGGGGGGGGGGTTTCACTTATTATATATGTCCCCTTTCATGTTAAGCATTCGAGGAAGAGATGCTTATTTGGCACAGACAGCAAAGGGCTAAATACAGATGCCATGTTATATTTGATTTTGTATTTCAGGAGGGTGTTTTTGTACATTTCTCTTTACTTTGTTAAGTATGAAAGTTTCTGCTTTCCTTTTACACATGTGAATCCTATTCACGGACTAAATCATAAGATCAGAAAATCTTCCCGAATGAAATACATTTTAGAATATATGTTGAGACTGGTGGAATGCACATTATAAAGATTACTAAAGAGCTTTGCATGAGAATTGATAGTATTAGCGACTGGATCAGAATGCCATAAATCTGCCTTCTGTCTTTTCTATGCACGGCATATGTTTGCTTCCAGTATTTATGGACAAAGGTATGACTGCTAAAGAGCAAATATTTACTGTACTAAGATTACGCTATCAGCTGCACACAGATGAACAATTTAATAGGGAAATATACAAGTCAAAGGTAACCAAGTTTGCTGAGCTACAAGCATTTGCTGGAGAATGTCCAGTAGCAAAAGCTGTTTAGCCACAAGTTGAGAATTTCTGATTTCAATGTTCAGCCTCAACAAATGATGAAATAAACCTCCTAACAGAGTTAAATGGGGAAAAATGGGTGATTTAGGTCACACTTCACTGGCAACACACAGACCCACACCTGCTAACATGTCCATTATCAACCCAACCCTTCCCAGGAGCAACATCCAATGGGTTGGTGAGCAACACGTTACTCGTGAGCCACTGGTTGGGGATCACAGCTATAAAATATAGATGGCTGTCTTTCATTTAGATTAAAATTTACTTTTGAGCCAATATCAGGCAAGTGTTATCTTAGAATTTATTTATTATAACTGGATCCTCCCACAAAAAGATTCTTTGCAAGGAAATGACGCTTGTGCCCTATGCTACTTGGCCAGATACATTAGAGGAGAAAACATATTCATCCTTTGTCTTCTTTAAGACCAACATAATAAGTGAGTTCTATGTGAGTCCCCTTATAGCACTCTGTGAAGCACTCTCCTCTTTACATTTCTGAGATTTAATAGTGTAGGGTGCATAACCATTTGTGCTGAGCTGGTTCCCTAAAATTGTATATACAGCGTTGGAGCCATGTTAATAGGAGAGAGGCATATATACCAAAGAAGTGGATAATTACAGGAAAAAGCAGCAGTCAGAAAAAAAAACAAATAGCTAAATAATTGTGGTTGATTGCAGTAACCTCAGGTTCAGAATAATCAGCAGGCTGCTTGTATGCTGGGAATCCCAGGAAATAATGATGCCTAGAGGCCAGCAAGGAGCCCTATAAACAAGCTGTTATTGCCGCAGCTTTTCAGCTTTACTGAATCTTTAGGTCACACTGTACAAACATGGTTTAGATCTAATTTTACCCAGATTTCAGGCATTTTTTTCATTACCTAAAAGGGAATCCAAAAGATCACCAGCAGCCTTTGTGAGGATGAACTGTTAACCAGTCCTAAAGTGTGTGGCGAACATGGTTCGGAAGGGTAACACCTAAACAATAAATGAATTTGAATCCTAGGTAATGTGTACCTTTAATATTGTAATGTTCCATGTGAAACTCTCCACAGCCTTAAGCATCTTCCTTTCCTTTAATCCTTCTTTAGCCCCGATGGAGTTTAGGTTCTCATGGAATTCCATGGCTGGAAGATAGACAGTAAACATTAGGCAGTTCATATCATGTGGATTTCTTAAGAAGATACAACTCCTGTGAGTTTTCTTGTTACAGCTTTGCCCTGCTCTGAATACCATTAGGCAATAGATACGATTCAACGAATTCTAGCTATGACAACCATAAAAGAACATTTACCGTTAAAGGGTTTTGAAAAGAAAAAACTATGCTGAAGTAGCCATGTTACATTTTAATCACTTCCTAATAGTAAGTATAAAGATTCATATTGTAAATCATATGTGAATCTTGGTGCTTTAAACTACATTTTTACATTCAAGGGGTTGCTCACGTTTAAATTAACTTTTAGTATGACGTAGAGAGTAATATTCGGAGACAATTTGCAGTTGTTTTTCATTTTTACTGATTTGCCCAAATTACACTTACAACCATGTACTGATTGGAATTAAAGACTGGAATATGAATAGGAGAGGCCAGAATAGAAAGATGAATAATAAATGTGGCAATAACAATACACTTGTAGTCTTACAGAGCATTTGTGTTATAGATGGGGTCAGTGACCCCCCCAAGCTGGAAAGAGTTAACAGAGGAAGACAAATAATTAAAATGTAAAAATGAGAAAATTAAGGCCAATTCAAAAAGTTAACTTAAAGGTGTACCACCCCTTTAAGTGATTTTCTAGCATTTTCTTATACACAATATAATGTTAATTCCTGATGATGAAGTAGTCTTGCTGTTCCATAAGAGACACATGTTGTGAAACCTTGGCTAAAGGCTAGAGTTAAACAGTGGTAAAGCCAGCAGTGCTTTAATACTTTAATACTGCATCTTTGTATACCACAGAGAAAAGATATATCACTTGTATACCACTAATAAAAGATATATCAACATTCCTGACAGTACTTTCTTACTGTAAAGGAATTTGCTCATTTGGATTTGAAATTATTTCTGGCGGATTCAGTATTCGACTGAATCATAAAATTCTGGATTCAGCACATCCTTAAATCTCACATTGTGCTTTTTCTGTTTTTTTCTGTATTTTGTATAGACTTGTATTCTAAAATCAGACTAGTGTTAGTCTGTAGACTTAATTAGTGAATAAGGATAATTCTTTTTATTCTGAATCGAAGACACTGATATCATGTTCAGATATATATTTACAATGAATATTGTGAATATTTGTCTTTAAGCCTTTTTCAGTCTCTCCTATTCCATAATAATGTACAGAGATTGGAGTATATAGCACCTTCCACCAACCAGGAGAGCACAAAAAAATGGTGTGCAGGGTCAAGGGTTAATGGTAAATATTCAGAAGACAGAAAAGAATGACCCACAATTTGCACCACCCCATTAGTCATTCAGTAAATCCCATGACAGGAAGTGAAACATAAAACGTAACCTTTATTAAATTACTTAAAAGCGACCAAGGTTGAAAAATTCACAAACAATTAAAAATACAAAAAGGAGGAGCACATCCAATGCTTCATGTAGTCTCATACCCCCAAAGCTCTAAAAATTGATCGTGTCCAACCTATTGGGATCATGTAGAGCGAATCATTAATGGGATAGACTATATTGAATCCTGTGTATAATAGCTAAAGGCAACTACAATGGTATTAGGTACCCAAAGGGTAACTACACTTATATGTGCAGAGATTGTCAAATGAGCAAAAATTGTGGGCAATGTTGCTATTGAACCCACATCATAGCCGCAACCCCTCTGTATGACAGAAATATAATGACATGAGATCTGTCTTTGAGGGTTACATACTCGGCATTGCCCCAGTCTAACCGCTGTAGTGTCTTAAGACTATCCTTTCACCATGCACCCCCAGCGTTCCTGACGGGTCTGTGAAAAATTAAATTGCGGCGCAAGTATCATTAAGCTATCCTTCCTCGGTATACCCCCAGCGTTCCTGGCGGGTCCGAGGTAAGGTGAATTATGGCGCAAAAGGATTTGTGTTAAAGCTGATGTGCTACCTGCCTAATTGAACTAAAATAACTGAGACCCGCCAGGAACGCTGGGGGTATACCGAGGAAGGATATCTCATGCACAGAATTTTGCTTCTCTGCATATAAGTATTTTTACATCTGTCAGTGAAAAAAAACAAACATGAATAGAAGAGCACCATATACCAATGACAGATAAATGTAGCTGTACAGGGTTATATAGACTGAACCTACCCAAGACCATTACTGCAAACCCCATGCACAGTTATACATTTAAATAAGCAGGAAAGTTCTCTCACATTATAAGCCATTGCCTCACACATTACTGTCTAAAGAACATGCATTGAAGATAAACTCCAATTATCAGTTCAGTGTGTAGCCTAAATAAACTCAGATCCAAAAAATATATCATATACTGTACAAATATTCACAAATGTTACTTGGATCAATACTTTTCCTATTCTCATTAGAAACCTTCCAATGTGAATCACCCAGCAATTTCATTTCTTGATAATTCTCCCATTAGAGAATGTTTTTCCCCCCATTTTATGTAAATTATGGTGTAGAAAATTAGCTAATTCTTTTTTCCCAACATTGGACAAAATGGCTGTTTGGGCAGCATGATTAAACATTTACAGCTGCAGATCTCATATACAGCAAGCACTGTCAAAGCTTTTAAAAGAAAAATATACATACACACATACAAAGCCACTCTTGTAATATGGTTAGTTTATTTTTGTGGGTTTGGTCAATGTTTTGCAGTTATAACTCTGAAGCTATCAGGACTCAGCCCCTAGGCCCCCAAAAAAGGGAGTATCAATAGGATTTTTCCCAACAACCCTTAGAGAGGAGCCAGACTTTCCCACAATTTTGGATATGTGCCAGATATCCTCGAATAGGCAGGGCGCCAGTAAACTCAATGAGAAGGGAGCCAAGCATCTACAATGTTAGCCTGAATTATATCATATAATTTTAGTTTAAGGCTTCTAATTACTGTTACACTCATGATTAAAGCATTCAGTAATTTGATTTGAAGCCAACATTAAAAGTACTGAGATGGTTTCTGAATCGTTGTTTAAAGCCTTGACAGATGAATATTGCAGAATGGGACTTCTTTGTATGTTAAAAAGACCCACCTAGACATGTTGCTCACCCACCCCTTGGATGTTGCTCCCAGTGGCCTCAAAGCAGGTGCTTATTTTTGAATTCCAGGCTTGGAGGCAAGGTTTGGTTGCATAAAAGTCTCCTGTAGGCTGCCAGTCCATATAAAGGCTACCAAACAGCCAATCACAGTCCCTTTTGGCATCCCCATGGACTTTTTCATGCTTGTGTTGCTCTCCAAGTCTTTTTACATTTAAATATGGCTCATGAGTAAAAAAGGTTGGGGACCCCTGAGCTAAAGGCTCTGCTAGAATAAATACCATATGGAAGCACCAGTTAGGTTAGAGGGATGAGGACTAAAACACACACAGCACCACAAATGAAAGGTTTTAACTCTATCAAGGACAAGAAGAGACATGCAAATTACTCCTTTAAGTCCTCTTGGCCAACTATGCATCTAGAACTGGAACATGGCTTCTGATGGGTAAGACTTGGAAATTAACCAAATGGAAGAACCAGAGATGTTAGGTTGAGGGGACTTAAAGGAAGCCAACAAGTCGTTCCACTATGCAATAAATGGAGGAAATGCAGCAGGAGAGTGTGAGGGAAGGGAAGGAAAGAAAGAATGGATGGAAGAAGTTGATTCAGGAAAATAAAAGAATGGAGAGGTAGCACCTACAACCAAGATACTGAGCTTTGCATATTAGGTATGAAAGGTTCATTATATGCTAAAGCTGGGTAAGGCATTTAGAGATCTAACCTACACTGCAGTAAAAAGGGCAGTTTTCTTGGAGAAATGTTACTTTCAGTAAACACTCTTTACAAGAACGTTTTCATGATGCCATGGTAAAATTTATGGTGTCATTTATCTCTGTAATTCTTATCGCCCTTCAGCAGTCAGCTCAAAATCACAAGATAATATAATAGTATGGTTCCCAGAGGCAAATTTATCTCAGCTCTAATCACTTCCATCAATTTCCAGTTCACATTTAAAGAATAAACCACACCTACCAGTTAGGTATTAGATTCAAAGGGGAAAATAGCAGATAATAAATGGGAAGGCAGCACTGGAAAAGGTACATTTCTCCAAATGCATGTTTTCTCCAACAGGTTCCCTGTATTAGTATTACATAATAAATACATAAAAGGGATACTTTACAAAAGCAAGAAAAAGTACTAAAATAGATGCAAAACTGGGCATGCTTGACGTTCTTCATAATGGTCCTTTGCATTCTGGTGATGAGAAGGCTGGTCCAATACCCGCGGGTCGGGAGCCGACCTCTGTACACCATTTGCGGGTTGCGAGCAGGGGGGTTGAGCTCTTCTGCCTACGACTTTACACTGTCTGCTTCCAATTTTATAGGCGCTCGCCTGGCCCACCCCTTTTGTTACATCATCGAGGGTGGGTCAGCATGACTCTATAAAACGAGGGAAGGAGGTGGTTGCGGGTCAAGCATTTTTTGACCCACAAAACACTATTGTACCCATACATGCATCTTTGCAATTTGCAGCATGTGTGCCCCCTGCTGCTCTGATGGATTGTTAAGGCACTAATGCAAATGAAGCCGGGAGTACCATTTAGTCTGGAATAACTACTTCTGTGATATATACTGCCATTTGTTTTGACTGATAGGAGCAGGGTCGGACTGGGCCTGCTCCCTGGATAATCTTCCTGCTGTCCTGCCACGACCTGCCTTCTGGGCCACGCCAAAAAATAAAAAAGTGTGTGTACGTCAAAACAACGCATGCGTGCGATGGGGGTCCAGAGGGGGCCCTGGGACAGCAGCCCCCAGCCCGACCCTGAATAGGAGGTTATGTGGTGCTATATCCCCATCTGACACATTAATATGCCACTGGTTAGTGAACAGTGTGGGTGGAGAAAAACTCGACCCGTACCTGACCCAAATCCGCCTGCAACCAACTCGAAATCACATCCTTCCCTCTATTTATAGACCCAAAACACCAATGATGTCAAAAGGGGCGGGGAGAGTGTGCGCCGATAAAACTGGGATCAGGAAGCCAGCAATGTAAGGCTGTGGGCAGAGAGAGCAGGCAGAAAAGCTCAACACAAACCCATTCCCAACCCAGAAATGGCGTGTTGAGGTCGGCCTGAAACCCCAGATTTTCGGGTAAACCCAAGGGTCCTGCAGGTATTGGGCTATGCCGCACATCACTACCACTGATGTAAGGCAGGGAGTTATCAGTTTTATGTTTTGGACAGCCCCCGTACAAATGATATATGTGACAATTATCAGGATAATTTACCTAATATATCAATGTACATAGCAGCGTCTTTCCCATTAGTAAGGGTAATGGTCACTGTAATAACACAATAACAAAAACAGACAAGACAAGTAAACTGCCTTTAGTTTCCCCATATGCAGAATGCAGATGTGATCTATTAAAAGCCAATCCATTGGTCACACTGTTTCTGGCTGACCATTGTTATGGCAATATCTTCAGTATGGATGTGTGTTGTATACCTTTGCTTTTTAGAAGACAGGAACCTGCCTGTTTATACATGCATAACAGCTGCTCATATTTATTTTCCGTACTTTGGAGTCTAACTCCCCAGCACTCATTGCTCTACATGCCTTTCTTGTAGTTTGATTTGTTGTCATGTGTACAGTATTTATCCAAACTAACAGTACCAGAGATCCCTGAAGCACTTGTACAGAGAACTGAACATAATTGTTTCAATCAAGATAACCCGCAAGACTAGAACAGAACAAAACCTTACTCACTCTGAATTAAAATCCTATAACCCTTTGCTGGAATGAAACAGTCTTTAGATAAGCCATGTCAGGATTACAGCATTCCAGCTATTGCTATTGTCAGCTCCCAGAATCCTCAGTAACATAACAAGCCAATATATTCTTGCTACTGATATTAAAATACAAAATGCACTCTTTTACAGTGGGCGATTAATGAATCTGTTTCACAATTAATGGGTCAATTATAAATGCAAGTCCAGTGTGCGGATGCAATTTCTTGTGATTTTTACCAACACTCCTTTTGTGCAGTTTTGGACACGACTTTTCATGCTTTACACCCATAGCTGCAGGCGTATTTCCTTAAAGGTATACTGTCATAGGAAAACATGTTTTTTTCAAAACGCATCAGTTAATAGTGCTGCTCCAGCAGAATTCTGCACTGAAATCCATTTTTCAAAAGAGCAAACAGATTTTGTTATATTCAATTTTGAAATCTGACATGGGGCTAGACAATTTCCCAGTTGCCTCCAGTCATGTGACTTGTGCTCTTATAAACTTCAATCACTCTTTACTGCTATGCTGCAAGTTAGAGTGATAGCAATCCCCCCCCCCCCCCCCAGCATCCTAACAACAGAACAATGGGAAGGTTACCAGATAGCAGCTCCCTAACACAACATAACAGCTCCCTGGAAGATCTAAGAACTGCACTTAATAGTAAAAGTCAAGTCCCACTGAGACTGATTCAGTTACATTGACTAGGAGAAATAACAGCCTGCCAGAAAGTAATTCCATCCTAAAGTGCAGGCAGAAGTCACATGACTGGGGCAACTGGGAAACTGACAAAATGTCTAGCCCCATGTCAAATTTCAAAATTGAAAATAGAAAAATCTGTTTGCTGTTTTGAGAAATGGATTTCAATGCAAAATTCTAAAGGAGCAGCACTATTAACTGATGTGTTTTGGAAAAAAATGTTTTTCCATGACAGTATCCCTTTAAAGTATTTAGGGGCTGATTTACTAGGGTACCCTAAGGTACCCACAGCAACATATCTGATCTTCATTTACATTTTCTAACTTGTAGTTGACTGATGAAAGCTACAGGAAATTCTGATAGGTTGGTGTTGGTTACTGCACTGGTGCAATTTAACTATGATAGTCCCCATTCCCATCATCCTAGCACTGCTGCAACTTGGGTGAGCAATCTGTAGTGGCAAACTGCATGGTGGTGCTTGCAGCAGGAAAACATTTGGCTAATAGTAGACAAACAATATCTCGTAGAAGAATAATAAAATTAATTTATAAACCATCCACTGCTATCTAGGTGCATGCTTACAGCTAGGGCAGTATTCCAGAAGTCTGGAGTCACAATGCATAATTTCACTTACCAGTCTTTTGGCACTGTACTATCTTCTCATAGACGCCGTCAGCATTCTCAATTAGACTCTTGCTGCTCTGGATAATCTGTGGATTAAGTTTTAAACAAAAGTCAAAACAAAGCTTCCCTGCGGTTTGCACAGAAAGTATGAATAGAGATTTATTAAGACTGAAGAAATTGGTCATCAATTACATATTCTCAGTATCTTTAATATGGTTTTATAGTATTTCTAATATATTAGATGTCTAGCCTGGAAAATATTGAAGGGATGGAGTCCATTTCATAAGGCTGTAGGAACTATATGTCATGAAAAGATATGTGTCATACTATCCCACCTCAAGATCTGGAGAAGCACCAAGCAAGGTTGTGTTACACAAATAAATATTCCAGACTAAGTTATGGAACACCATTAAATCAATGGGCGAATATGAAATTTCATCCTTTAAAGTGGACCTATCACCCAGACACAAAAAAGCTGTATAATAAAAGTCTTTTTCAAATTAAACATGAAATCCAATTTCTATTTTTTATTAAAGCATTCATAACTGTTGTAAGATCCTTTAAACATCTCGGCTGTCAATCAAATATTGTCTTTTACTTTCACTTTCCATTCAGCACTTCCTAGATGTCACTGCTCTCCCCACATTCCCCCATTCACTTCACTGTTTAATTGTGTAGCCAGGGCATAAGGATGGACTTTAGGTCCCCCATTCTGGTGCACAAACAAGATTCTGAGATGATGCAAGGCTTGTCTTAATAACAGTGTCCACAAAATGGCTCCTGTCTGCTTGCTGTTATTATGAATTCCCAGATTGGAAGAAACACAATTCAAATAGTTTATATAGTATAATTAAAGTTCATTTTGCTTGACTGATGTGATGAAATAGGATTATGAATATTTTTTTTGGGTGACGGGTCCCCTTTAATAAACTTGCCTTACAAAATCCCATAGAAATGGGTGGAGAGTTGCGGAATTTCACTCAACAGTGGTGATCTTGAACTTCACTTTTTGATAAATATACCCCATTCACTGCTGAAAATGGAGAAACCTTTCTATTGGGCAACTATAACCCAGATACAACACACGGCTAAGCTTTATAGAAGAGCATGCACTCATGAATGCTTATACCTGGTTTCCCTATTATAAGAGGGATCTATATGCAATGCCAAGACAAATGGCTACGTCCCTTATTTGTCTTTAGAACTGCAAGTATAAAAGAAGTTTACAATATCCCTTATTTTCATTTATGTTGGGTATTGATTGAAGAAATGTTTATAGCCAAAGGATCATCTAAGGTTGAGAAGCTATTTTATTTATTTTTAAAGCTTCAATGATTGTGTTCCTTGGCAATAAAGTTTCATGTTCAATTCCTTCCATGCTAAATGAATATGTTTTACTATAAAGACAATTCTTTTAATTTCTTTGCCAGGGATTTCTATTATATTTACTCAACTCCCAAAGTGAAATACCTTGAGATCTGAGCAAACAGAAAGTGAACATGATGTGACTACTAAAGTCTATACCTATAAAAACTGCACATGAACAGTAGCGTGGGCAGTCTCCATGGAGATCGCTTGCTCCCAGAAAATAACTGCTATTTTGTAATGCTGCAGAGATATTAAATAAATGAAATGTCCAAAAACTCCCCACTCATCACTGTTATTACAACTATTACATAAAGAGGTTGTTCACCTTCCAAACACTTTTTGCAGTTCAATTGTTTTCAGCCTGTTCCCCAGAAATAAAGACTTTTTTCAACTACTTTCCATTTTTTACCGTTTTTCCAAAATCTTTAAGTTTAAAGTTGAATGTTCCCGTCTCTGGTGTTTCAGTCTGGCAGCTCTGACTCTGAACTGTTACAATTTTGCAACATTTAGTTGATACATTTCTCAGCAGCATCTCTGGAGTATTAGCAACTATTGTATCAATTGTAATTGCCTTTAATGAAAACCAGTGATTCTGCTCAGCAGGGACAAAGATAAAAAATATATCAAATAAATGTATCAATTTAGAACAGTTAAAGGGTCGGTGCCCTCCCCCCTCCCAGAGCTGCTTTAGAAGGTGAAAAATTATAAAAAAAATAGAAAGTAAATGGAAAAAGTCTTAATTTTGGTCAACTATCTGAAACTAACTGAGCTGAAAAAAGTGTTGGAAAGTGAACAACCCCTTTTGAGTCTTTGGGCTCACACAGTAGACTAAAAAGGCTAATGTCCTACCTGGTGTGTAGGTATTTTCTGCCCAAATATGCATTTTTCTGATAATGGGGAGCTCCTAATAAAAGTTACAGGACCCCACCACAAAACAATTTTAGGGCCAGAAAAGTTTAGAGAATGCTCTGTTTCACAAACATATATTGAAATGGCTCCCTCTCCCACTGGCCAACTACACGTAGGTTCCCAAGTACTCACTCACATGGTGGCTACACCCATGGCTGCTGCTGTATTAATGGAGTGTACACACTGATTAAAGTGGCTGTGTGTATGGGCAGATGCACTGGGCATGCATAGTTCCAGTTCTTCTGGCATCATGGCTTCTTAAAGTCTGTCTGGCACACAGTCTTGGCACTTTGCTTCATCTATTTGCAGTAACCTTCAGCTATAACTATCCCTCATGCACCTGCCACAGCACCTGACTGAAGCTCAAGGGCATGCATTAATGTCACTGTGTTCCTACCCAAAGCTAATCATTCACTTCAGTATTACAAGATTAATTAGCAATAGAAATGGTAAATAGATATATACATACATATATACATAATATACATATTATACACTATTAATATCCATACTTAGTTCCTTAAGAAAGCCAGACGATTATAATATTGGACTAAATTCCCACTTAAGTATTTTGATAATCAGATGGAATATTTGGACATTGAGTATACAAGGGAATCTTTTCTCATCACATGATAAATGTATTCTTTAACTCATTTGCATTGAAGGAGTGGTTCACATTTAATTTAACTTTTAGTATGTTATGTAATGGCTAATCCTAAGCAACTTTTCAATTGGCCTTGATTTTTCTTTTTTTTTTTTTTTTTTATAGTTTTTGAAGTATTTGCCCTTTTCTTTTGGCCCTTTCCAGTTTTCAAAGGGGGATCACTGACCCCATCTAAGAAACAAATGCTCTGTAGGGCTACAAATGTATTGTTAGTACTACTTTTTATTACTAATCTTTCTATTCAGGCCTCTTCTATTCATATTCCTGTCTCTTATTCAAATCGATGCATGGTTGCTAGGGTAATTTGGACATAGATTGATGACATTGCAAACTAAAGAGCTGCTAAATAAAAAGCTAAATAACTCAAAAACCACAAATAACAAAAAATGAAAACCAATTGCAAATTTTCTTAGAATATAACTCTCTACATCATACTTAAAGATAATTTAAAGCAAGCAACCCCTTTAATCTCTTCCACATGTTGCTCCTCTCTAGTACCTGCACTCTGCAGTGCAATCAGAGAAGGCCTGGGCTTATCAGTTTAATCAGGGTACAGTATTGCCATTTATTTTATAATGAAAACACAAGGGGGTTATTTTCGTAGATGATGGGAACCAAAGCCAGAACCTAATTATTCTAAAATGTCCCCAACAAACTCCCAGAGGAAATATCAGCTAGTTTGTTTGGCAGCCACAAGGATATGGCAGAAATACTGTTAGTGACACAAGCTCTTCTATCCACTAAATAATAATTATAATTTTTCAAGATGACTTTGGCAAAGGGAAACCTGTTTTATAGAGTAATTAATCAAGCCTTTTGGACAAAAACCATTCAACAAATGCAGAAAACAGAAAGCATGGATCAGTTTCAGCAACATACTTTTCTTTTTATTGTGTTAATAACAGACTGTTTTGGAAGACAGTGTATGACCAGTGTTGGTTAACTTAACCATTCCTCTGCCTCTTAGCATATGATTCTTATTATTACAGCTGACCATACACAGGGTGAGATGGTGGATTCATTTGATTGTTTTCAGCTGAATGACATTGCCACGTGCAGGACCATTGGTCAAGCATATTGAGTAAATTGCCATCACATACTAAGAAGCGACTATAGACATTTCTTCTGGCTGACTCGATCAGCAGGTGTAATTGCCAAACACAGGTTGTGAACAGGACACCCAGTCCCTCCCCGACTCCCCAAATAAGCATGGTGAACTGGCTCTCATGTTGGATTGGGGCAAAGCAGTTGCCCATGATTAAGTGCCCTTCTGGGTATGAAGCGCATAGGATGGATGGAATTGCAAGTATAGATTTTTTGTGAAATAAAAATATATTTTCTAAAAACATTTTTCTGGTCCTTTGGATCCTTTTGTGTCCCAGACAGCCCCGTACTTTCTTCAAATTTTCTGCAATGCAGTTTGACCAACACATAACTAAAACTGTAAACTGTTCTTCTACATTGATGCTTTCCAGTTAAAGACTCACAACAGCTGGAGAGGCCTCAGGACTTTCTTACAGACAAATTCCTTTGATACAAGAATTTTATATAATATGGCCCCTTAAAATTTAAGGGGTCAATTACAAAATCACCGATCAGCCTATGAGTAAGTGCCCATACAGGCACGAAACGCGTTAGGTCTTGATGTCCTAATAAAAATTTTCTATTTTTTTATATTTGACTCTTTACTTTTGGAAACCCTCACATCCTTGTGATGCGGTGTTTTTGGTTTCTTGCACCTTGGGACTGAGGTGAACTGTGAGTGTTTTCATATTTATTTTTCACTGATGTTTTTTTGAATTCAACACTTGTTGTTGTGAGGTGGTATTATATATATTTTTTATTGTGGCAGTTGCACAAACTAAAATATTTAAAATATTTATAGTCAATTACAAAATCCCTAAACACAAGCTTTAGGGGTACTAAGGGGCAGACCTTCTACCTCACAGCAGATTGAAAACTCTGGTGGGCACAAGGCAGTCCGGTCCTTACTGCTTGCCATAGGGCAGACCTCCTAAACACACTGTGCCCACTGGTGCTCCCTAACTTTTGTGTCTAAATACCAGCAACACTGTATTCCAGCAACACTGTATTCCAACAACACTGTATTCCAGCAACACTGTATTCCAGCAACACTGTATTCCAGCAACACTGTATTCCAGCAACACTGTATGCATGGGAACAGCAGAAGTCTTTGTACATGTCCCCAGGGAGCAAAATTTGGGACAGAGTGTCAATGTGCAAAAAACATGGAGGTTTGTTAAAATAACAAAGATACAAAATATATCAAAATCATTCAAGGTAACTTTTTCTCATTCTCCTTCTTCTACCTGTTGACTGTCAAAACTTTTTTGCATTTTGAGCTCAATTAACACAGTTTCTGGCTCACAGAGCCTGTGGCTTATCTAGCCAGGCACATTTCCATTACACCTGCTGCTTCATGCTACACAGCTAATCTATTTCCCCCGGAAAGATACCTCTGTGGCTGATTATAGCTGCCTAACATCAATGGAATGGCCCAGAGGAAGCATTCAGTAGCAGGAAAAAGCAATGTTCTGTACCACAGTGACATTTCGACAGAGCATTCTTGACTTTCTAATAGAGTCTGTCTCAGGTGAGTTTGAGAACAGCAGCTAGTTTAGAATGAATGCCAAAAATACATAGGAGTTTATAAAATGACATATCTTTACAAAACAGAGAGTACAGGGAGTCCTCGAGTTACATACAACTCATACTTACATACAAAGGCTATTACAGTAATGTACTGTGGTTTGCTTGGCCTTTAGCATTTAGCTTTAATAAACCACCTGTCCCAATCCCCTCTGGTGTGTGTTGTCTACTGCAAAGCACATAAATGTAAAAATAAATACTATGTTAAGACAAACATATGTCTTGTTTAATTTAATAAGTAAATGTACAGGTTTCAACTTACATACAAATTAAACTTACAGACCCTATCTCGCACCTAATCCGTACACCCGTAAAACCCCCAAAAAATAAATACCTTCTTCAAGGGGTGGTTTACCTTTAAGTTAACCTTTAGTATTTTAGAGAATGGCCACTTAGTAACATTGAGTGGGTTATTTATCAAAGGTCAAGTTTGTGAGGTTTACCTTAAATAAACTCATAACTCGAATGTTTGCTAATTCATGAAAAAAATGCAATGAAACTGGGGAAAAAACTCAAATACCTAGAAATTTTAGAGTTTATAGGCAAAAGAACATCAAATACCTTGAATTTATTGAGTGAAAACCAGTGTACAAAATTTAAAAATCATGAAGACAAAAAACATCTTCAAAAGGTTAAAGGTTCCTCTGCCATTGACTTCTACATGACCTCATCAGATTTTAGCTGGAGTGTTTTCAGATGTGGCTTTTAGCAACTTATTAGCCTTCTTCTTCTTACTCTATCCAGCTTTCAAATGGGGGTCATTGACCCCATCTAAAAGACCAATGCTTTGCAAGTCTACTTTGAATTAGTCCTCTTTCTATTCAGGGCCTCTCCTATTCATATTCCAGCCTCTTATTCAATTCAGTGGTGGCTGCTAGAGTCATTTGGACCCTAGCAACCAAACCACTGCTGAAATTGCAAACTGGAGAGCTGCTGAAGAAAAATCGAAATTATTCAAAAACTGCAAATAATAAACATTTATTTAAAAGTGGTCATAAAATGATTCAATAAAACTTTGCATGAAACTAAATACAACAACTGCGTGTACCATATTGACTATATTCTCTCAGGCTGCACTGCCTTGTTACATAGCAATGCTGTAATCACAATGGCAGTTTGTAAGAAAGAATACCATATGGTTAGCTATCTGCCAGCACTTTGACCAAAAACACATTCATCTTTTGTCTACTTCCATGCTGCAACACTCTCATTACTTGGGATTATTTCCAAATTACTTCTTTGGTAAGGAGGGTTTCTATTACCAATGCCATTGTCCCATTTAGCCGTCTACTCACAACCTGCCACCATCTATTTTAGCATCCAGCTGTAGAGCTATTCTCCATTTATGAAATCCCATTCTTTCCCATTAAAATGAGGCAGCTCTCAAGTGCAGTGCCCTGTTGCTAACTCTAATCACACATGACTGTCTGAGGCACTGGACATTTTTCAGTTTATTTTGGTCTCTGTTGTTAGATTGAGAATGACATTGTTTCCTTCAGTCCTGGCCTTGCTAACTATTCCACTTGTTTCAAGACTTACCTGTTCCTTTCGTTATAATGTTATTTAATAATTGTCCTGCTACTTTCCCTTAAGCACTTTGGCCTGAAGTCGACAAGAATTTCAAAGGCCTCTTGACAGTTTACACACTTTAAACACTTAAATCTCACTTAGATCATGGTAAATTGTATTCTTCTAGCTTGCTTTGCAGGTAGACCTATTTCTAACACATCGTCTGGTTTGTAACCTTGCAAAATTGTATTTATTCTGGATGCTGCTGTGTTTTAGTAAAGTGCTAAGTGCCATTTGAATACTCTTACATTTAACTGATAAGATGCATTAATATAATAAATTATATTGCTTATATGCTATTAGGGTATAGTGTGGGTCACAAATATTTATCGTGATGACATGTCTAGCAATACTGTTAGAGGCTGAGGGGGTTATTTATTAAAGGTTACGTTTAAGAGGTTTGTAAGGTTTTTTATACCTCAAATGAACTCACAACTTGAATGTTTTATTTATGAAAAAAACCTCAAATCATTGAATTTGGGGTGAAAAATGCAAAATCTAGTATTAATTGAGTTTTAGGCAAAAAAATAACCTAGAATCAATGAAATCAATCAAGTTTTTCGAGTGAAACCCACTGAAAAAAAACCTGAACATCAAGAAGGCTACAAACATCTTCAAATGGTTGAATGGATCTCTGCCATTGACTTCTACATGACCTTGACAGATTTCAGCTGGAGTATTTTAGGATTAGAGATATTTCAAGCTTCGGGTATACTATACTGTATCTAGAAAAAATCGTTTTCTTTTTTTGACTTAAATATACCATTGAAAGGAAATGCTCTGTAAGGCTAAAAAATGTTTGTTATTGCTGCTTATTACTTACTTACTGTATATTTCTCTTCAGACCCTCTCCTATTCATATTCCAGTCTCATACTTAACTCACTGCATGGTTGCTAGGGTAATGTGAACCCTAGCAACCAGTTTGCTGAAATTGCAAACTGTTGAATAAAAAGCTGAATAAAACTCAAAACCCAACTAATAAATGAATATATGAAAACCAAATAAAATTGTCTCGAAATTAGAATATCACTCTCTCTATGTCATACTAAAAGTTATCGTAAAGGTGAAACCCCCCTTTAAAGCATTGATTAAATCTTTCTCACAACAACACAGGAAAGTGTCTGTTTAGACGGATCGTGCTATCTGCATTTGATTCAAAAAATGAGCAGTACGATTTTTCTTGCAAGTTATGCAACAATGATATCAGTAAAAAGTAACAGAATAACAGAGTGACTATTATGCAAAATGTAAACATGAAAAAAAAACCTGTCTTTATGCTATGGCAACCATTACCCTGGTAACTTCAGATATTAGGGAAATAAAAAACTGAACAGGAAAAACACAGTCGCAGCTGGCTGGTTTGGTAGCTGCAGATTGATGCTAAGGGGCTTTCTGAAAGCTAAATGACCTGATCTCACTGGAAATGGCAGAGATTTGCAATCTTCCGCAACTGAAGTTGTACATTATGTTTTGGGCTTCTATAAATGCCCAACCACAGTCCTTTAGCAGTAAAGATCTGTGTCTCCAAAGATGCCCCAGTAGCTCCCCATCTTCTTTTCTGCTGATTCACTGCACATGCTCTGTGCTGCTGTCACTTACTGAGTTTCGGCACCGATTCAAAATATATGGACTATAAGGAGCAGATTTGTTAAGGTTCAAGTTGTATTTTCCATGAAAAAATGTGAGTTTTCAAGGTTATTTTTGAGTCAAAAAAAAAAAAAAAACACTAGAGTTTTTGAGATGTATTATACCCCAACCCTGGAAATAGCTTGAATCTGATAAAACACCATTAAATTAGAAACCATTCGAGTTGTGAGTTCATTTAAGTTCATTCGAGGTCTAAAAAAAACTCACATAACTAAAATTAGAACTTTTTTTTTTTATTATTCGTTTTCTAAGCATGTTATAAATTGTTGGACAACACACGTCTCCAATTAGTGATATATAATAGTTATTGTTGTTAAAGAAACATGCATTCCGTATAGGATATGAGAAATTAGGAAAAGGAGAAAATTTAAACATAAAATTAACATAACATTACATTTCCATTGCTTTGTATAGCTATATATCAAATTTTCAAGATCAGTTTCAAATCTAGAATCTTGAATATAAAATTTGAACTTTAATAAATAACCCCTCCTAAATGTCACAATATAAGGCTAATTAGTAAATAACAGATTTATCAGTACACGGCAGCTATAAACCCATTGCAGCTGGATCATAAGTTAGGCAAACTTTTTAAAGCCAGTTACTACTATAGAGATATGGAATCTCTAGGCTTGTGCAATAAGTTCAGTATGCAAAATATGGGATTTTTAACCATATTCATTTTTAGTTCTCCTTTAAAACTAATTTTTAATGTAGACTTACTTCATATGATATGATATGAATGGATTGCAGTCCTTTTGCTCTACTGTTCAAAAAACATAAAAACTTATTGGGGATCTAGATCCAAAATAATGAACTAACAAGAATTTAGTGCTCCTCATAGCAGAGGGCCATTGCAATTTACATTCAATTTCCATTGCTTTAGTGTTTTTTCACGATATTAGAAGCGTATTAAAAAGTGAGATTACATAATGAAGTTTGTTTGGATACGCAGGTGACAGTTTGGATTATTCTGTTACACTTGGTAACTAAATCTACAACATGTGTAGGAGAAAGTTAAACTGCCTGATAAAAAGCATTTTTTTATGTGTATATCATTCCTTTACGCCAGATATACTGGAACCTTAACACAAGCTTTATCCATGAAATACAAGCCACCAGCATTAAGCAATTGTATAAAGCCAAGTTCCACCCAACGGTTTTGTTCTCACTGGTGCCTTTTCCTAAACAGCAGAAATGGTCAATTACACTTCATTACAAATTGACTGTATCTGTCTAGGCCCAACCTCAGTCAATATATAATGAGGTTATTATTGATCTCTGCCTTGTTAGAAGATTATATTATCAGTGCTCCGCCAGGCTTGACATTAAAAGTGCCTTTTTTTATCAAGAGTTGAAAATGCTGCCAAACATTAGAGCTCTTTAATAAATACATTGTGTTTCATCTAACCTCCTACTGACTGCATTACTATAATCCAAGCAAAATAAATACGTGAAAAGTATTTTATCAGCATCTCATCAGTAAGCAATGAGGCCAATGTGCCTTTCATTTTAGTTTCACGCTCGCTTGTTAGAGTTTTCAACTTTTAATTTATCACAATGCACCATCAGAAGTCAGAGAAGATGCCATGGATTCTTTGAAATGGAGCCAACAGGCTTTCCTTGCATTTGTTTTTAATTAGGCTTCGGTTCTTCTGTGTTGTTTGGGAAGCAATACAAGATTTCGGATTGAAGCTTGACCCTGTAGCTTACAGCTGCTTCTCCTTCTATTGGATAGGGCTTCTTATTAGCTATGTAAGGATGTCAGCTGCCCCCAAAATGTCACTCTGGATGTAGAAATAGGAGCATCTGTCTTTCTAGATACCACTAGAAGCTTGCAAGCTTTCACATATTCTGAAAATATATGTTTATTTATAACATGCTTCTCTAGGTTATACATACAAACCATAACTAATATAGACTAATATAGACATACATGCTATTTTGAAAGGAAAGTATTTTTGTCAACCTTGTAAATAGTGTAAGCGACATCTAGCTGCCTGCTAACCACTTGTCTTTATGATTGTAGGGTGCCCACAAATCATTACAGCCAGACATCATTGAGTGGTGTAAAGGGGCATTATTGCAGAAATACTAATATTGTTCATTAATGACCATTAATTGTAAAGCTCTGAGGCGTATAATAAGTTAATGGAAGGGGCAGAAAGAAGGAGCAGCACACAGCAAAACAATTGCAAAACAAGAAGAACATTTTTAGCGTATACAGATATGGGACCTGTTATCCAGAATGCTCAGGACCTAGGGTTTTCAGGATAAAGGGATTTTTCCATAATTTGAATCTCCATACGTAAAGTCTACTAAAAAAATCATGTATACATTAATTAAACCCAGGTTATTTTGCCTACAAAATGGATCCATTAGTTGGGATCAAGTACAAAGCACTGTGTCATTACTACAGAGAAAAAGGCAATAAAAAATGTAATTATGTGATAATATTGGAATCTATAGGAGATGGCCTTCCCATAATTCAGAGCTCTCTTGAGAACAGGTTTATTGATAACGGATCCTAGACCTGTATTGAAATAACTGAATTAATTGGTAAAATATTAGATTCTTCAAATTGTCCTCATGGGTTTAAAGGAAGACCTAATATCACTAGCTCTCACCCATTCACACAGCATGCCCACAGGAAAGGAGTAATCTACCCAATGTATTATACCAGACAGTGTATTAGATACTAAAGTTGTAGAACAGTAGTATTAATAACTATTATCACATACATCTATACTTCTAGAAGGAGAAAATCAGATCAAACAAAAAGGTCAGCTATTTCCAATGGAATTGTCTGGGGCCCTAATGATCAAGTCAAGTGAAATGCAATTTGATGCCACCATAGTGGATCAGCAAAAATAGAAAAGCAGAAAGAATAAAATTAGCCTGTGCCATGAAATAGAATGTTATTGGAAAGTGGACCAAAAAAATACATATAATATGGATTCTGTTCGGCAGCAAAGTACCATAAAAGTAGGCTGACACAGTTACGCCACAACAGAACCTCTCAGCAAATGAGAAGCCAGCTAGCCAGCAGTCAGTTTGCGGTTTCAAGTTCTACAGAAAACTCATCACCTCCCAGGTCTGGAGGTTTATTAGATTTTCCAGTCCATCACTGAGAACAGAAGACTCCTTTTTTGGAAGAAGATGAATGGGATGCAGGGAGAAAATTCAAGGACAAGGAGAAATGGTCCCAGGAATCACAAAACAATGATTAATGCTGTTGGATAGTTATGAATGAACAAAACATTATAGAGGGGATTATAGCTCAGGGTATCAGTCGATTGTATTGTTCTTCTGTAACAGCACTGCGTGCACTAGTAGTGCTGTACAAGTGTAGAATACCTTATCTGAAAACCCATTTTCCAGAAAGCTCTGAATAATGGGAAGCTGGTCTCCTACAGAATCCATTTCAAGCAAATAACTTACATTTAAAAAAATGATTTCCTTTTTCTCTGTAATAATAAAACGGTACCTTGTACTTGATGGCAACTAAACTGCACAAACATATATTGTTGGCAAAAGAATCCTATTGGGTTTATACAATTACTTAGAGAAGTGAGGAGAGCATACCAACCCTATTTGGTTTATTTCATGTTTAAATGATTGTAAGCAGACATAAGGTATCCAAAGTATGGAAAATCCCCAGGTCTCAAGCATTCTGGATAATAAATCCTATACCTGTTTAAATAACCATGGCATGTCAATGAATGGCTCGGCTGCCTACTACATCAGTTCCACACATTTATCAAGGAAATTCTGTTCTCTTTCCTGGACCTCACATCTATCCTTCCATCACCTGCCTGTCTTCTTCTGGCTGTGTTCAGTCAATCCATATAAAATGTTTCCACTGACCCAGTTGGACAAAATTTTAATGGTTTTCCTGAAGATGTTCCTTTTAATTTATCCCTAAATTAATCTATTGATTTATAATACACAAAAGCCATGAATATCTTGTAAATTATATCCTTATAAACGGTGAGTTCTGATGTCATCAGTTATAAACGGTGAGTAGTGATGTCATTTCTGTCACATGACTCACTGAAACGTGTGTATTATAATAAATAAAGTACCCCCAATTGCAAAATATAAGGATATTAGAAGTTACCTCGGAGTTCCATGACCTGTATAAAAGCACTTGGCCTTCGGCTTCGTACTTTTATATGGTCAAGGAACTCCTTGTGACTCACAATATCCTTATATTTTACAATAGGGGGTACTTTATTCACTATATATTCAGGTTTGCTTGCTGATTTGCCCAATGATACTTGTGCTGAATTGCAGGAAGATGTTTATGCTGATTTAAACAAAGACACTTGGATGATTTGCCTTAAGTGCCCTTTTATGAAACAGTCTCTGCCTGGCTGATTATTTCTTTTATTTTATACGTTAACACTTTGTTACGCTTTGCTTAGGTAATTGAGGTTTCCACTCAATACTAAATGTTTGGCTGTTGACATTTTAACAATTTATTTTCCGCCCTGGAATGACTTATTCTGGTATGGAAAATACTAGTTTGCATATTTTTCTCCGTAACCATCTTGCATCAAGGAACAGAGCTTTGGATTGGTGTGAGTGCTAAACTTGAGTTCTGAGCACTACCACTCCACTCAACAGAATGATATTCAACTGCTCAATGTCATGGAACACATTCTGGCACACTGGCATATCTTCTTTGATAAGTGTGTCACTTTGCTAAAAAAATAAATGGGAAATAATAAAAGTGAATAAAATTAAACTTCAGTTCAGGGTCTCAGCATGAAGGCCAATTTTTCCTTGAGATACACATGAAAGCCCAATTTGATTAATAATTAGGCTGAGATTTGGGGTGCATAATGTATTTACTGTCCTAGATATTGTTGAACTATGACTGAATAACTGATACACCAATATTTTGTTATATCTGTACTCATTTCATGACCGTGGCTTGAACTGAAAAAGTTTGACAACTGCTGAGAGACTGCTGTTCCTTCTTAAGAGCACCTGTTGGGTGAAAATATCCGCACTCCAGTTGGAAGTAACAATAGATTTTTTTTAAAAAATTGCCCCCACCAGTGCTAGGACACTCGCACCGGGAGGGAGCTCCCGGTGTGTGCGGCCCATGTTGTGCACAGCATATGCGCATAATGAGTTTCTGACGTAACGCGCATTCGCATAATGAGCAAGTTGTGGCATTCACTCACTATGTACATGCATGTGCCCCAACATATCCGCTCAAACCGGGAGCTTCCTCCTGGTGTGGGTGTCCTAGCGCTGGCGGGGGGCAATTTTTTTTAAAAAAAAAACACTGTAACCCCCAACTGGAGTGCAGGCTCTATTAGCCTGCGCCTTTGGTTGAGGAAAATATTTTCGCCCAACATGTGTTCTGTAAGGATGACAGATGAAAAGTTATTGCTAGGAATGGTGAAAAATACTCAAATTGATCCAAAAGTAAGCAAAGGGGAAGGCATTTTCAGGAGATTTGTCATCCACAGTAGCACAGATTTACTACAGTGACAAATCTTCCTGTGTACCAGTATCCTAAAGGTTACTAAAAACATATAAACATTAAAGGAGCCCAACAATATTATTTTGCCACCATGATTTATGTTTGTAAATCAGTCCTTATAATCTTGCTAGGGTTATGGACATTATAGATGTTACTGTGGCTTGGTTGAAGAAGAGAGAAAATACTGTATTTCAAATAAAATGTTAACAGCACAAGCAGTCTGCACTCTTATTGAAGCATATTAAAAATAATGTTAAGACTTCACCATATATGTTATGGTGACTTAAATGAGAAGAGGATCGATACATTTTTACAACAGTGGACAGCAGTGAATACTTGGCAACAAAACAAATTGAGCATTATGTAAAAACTATTACAAAAGCGGTGCAGGAAATAAAAGAACCCTTATTATAATAATGGCACTTCGTTTTCCGGTAAGCAAATACACTAAACCATTAAATGCTTGCTCTGCAAATAAATGCAGACATATGTCTTGTTCACCAATAGCCTGTTATTAAGAAAATATAAGTGCTATTAGTTCTGAATGAATGTTTTTGAATGAATTAATCACATTTTCCTAGCGATTCCATCCAATCATTAGGATGCTTTGGTTGATTTTATCAAAATAACTACACCCTGTAGGAAATCCTGCAATTACTATGTCCAGGGGAATAGCTACATTTTCAGTTTTGTGTTTGATTAATCTGCCCCATATTCTCTTTACTGGGGTACTCCAGATCTTCTGTTTTTTTTTTTTATTGTTCTAGTGAATGTTAGCTATTGATAAATATTCCTGTGAAAAGGACACATCACTACAGTAAACAATCCAAATCCCACAACAAAGCTATGCATATAGAGATGACCTAATGGATAACTGGTTTTCTGCAGTATTCAGGGCTCTCTATCAAGGCTAGCAGCACAGTATACACCTTGTCTGTCCAATCAACTAGAATGCAGATCATTAGGATGCTAAGCAGTATGGCATGACAGCTAGGGGCAAATTTGGGATGGAGGGTAAAAGAGAGATACGAAAAGAAACATTAGAGTGGTACAATGACTTGCATGCAAGACTCGAAAAAGTAAAAGTGTTGAGGACTTGGAAGAAGTCAGGAGGACCTACAGAATTGGCACTCCATAAGGGCCCACATATAAACAAGTGTGGTAGAATGACCAAAGAAAGGTGTCAAAAGATAAATATTGCCTTTAATTTCTCCCCAATTAGACATGTAAGCTACAAAGGAAATGTTACTTAACAGGAAATGGTTTCTCTGTTTAAAGGATGTTGCTGTCTGGCCCTGGAAGCTACAGTGTTCTGGAAGGAACAGGCAATCCATTCCAGTGGTCCACTTCTCATATTGGAGCTCACTTTCCACAGGAAGGCTGTCCTATATTTAATAGTAGTGAGAGTGTTAGGAAGGTCTCTCAGAGCAGGGCACAGAACAGGAGAGGCTACCTGTCTGTGTTAGGAACTCCCAGTGGGGCTGGGGGTGATGTCACTCGAACGACAAACACCGGAAATTACTCCAGGCGGATGCTGAAAATATTCAGTGCAACTGTGGCTGATTTGTGGTGAAGTGCATGAACAGTTGCATTTATTTTGGCAAATCGACACAACATCCTGGTAGATACAGCACAGTTATGACAAGCAAATTATCCTATTGCACCTACAATTCTAAAAAAAACATGGCGATTGAGCTCAAAACTGCAATTAGCACACTGTGTCAAGGAAAGTGAATGTGCCCTAATATGTTTACTTTATCCTTTTGCAAGTGAATATTACGTTAACATCAAGGGTTATCTCAAGAATAAACAGATAGCATTTTGTGTTGTGTTTCTGAGTGTTCATAACGAAATTAAATACATTAGCAAGTCGCAAAAATGCTTATTACTGCTTCATAAACAAAACCAAATCATAGCTTTACTTTGTATATAATAAAAAATTAAATGTCTCAATGCATGTGTAAAATGTCTATAATTATAATAATTATGATGTATGATTTTGGCCTTTCATTCTCCGCCATCGACTACAAGCTCAATAATTATTACCCATGCGGTCACGTACATGATACTACAGGATCTTACACCAAGGGGGATGTAAAATAATGTTGCAGGGGCAGAAAGGGTAAAAGCAGACCCTGCGGCAGTGTGTATAATATGCCAATGCCAGTTCTCCCACAATGCACAAGGCACAAGTGTGGCACGCAAAGTTCCACACAACTGACATTGTGTAGTGGTGGGCGTTAGTTTGCAAATCAGTGTTTAATTTGGAACGAATTCAAGCTGGAAACACAGCAGTAACTGTGCCACACAGGCTCTCACTTGATCTTATTGAGTGAAACATATGTGAACCCCAACAACTGTTTTAGCAGCGTGAGGCACTTCCCTGGCATGCCTTTGGCTTCTTAAAACACATGCCATAAGCTGGAAAAATGCATGCTACATTGAATGGCATTCCAAGAATAATATTAACACAGCAATAAAGGATACAAATTAACCATTAGCTATGATTTACATCCCCAGTATTATTTATTGGCGAGCCGCTAATCCCCACTGCATTCCTGTGTTAAATCTTGTAAGATGAAAGCCTGCTGAAAGTATCCGCTCTAATGGTTACATGCTTTATTTAATGCAGCCAGAAACGAACATTCATGTTGTACTCCACTGCATTAACATCCAGACACCCTGACCATAGCCTAATAACATTTATAACACCTGTAATGCCTAATGTTTACAGTACCCAGATTCACACACAAACAATGAGAAAAATAATGGAAGTAAATATTATGTAGCACAGTTGGGTACTGTCTTGTCGGCAGTGTTATGCCTATGCGGACTAAAAGGGCCTCATAATTTATATTTTATACATACAGTACATTGTGATTAAGTCTCTAAATTCAGGTAACTGACAGCAGCACATGGCATGTGCAGTGAATCAGCAGAAAAGAAGATGGGGAGCTACTGGGGCATCTTTAGAGGGAGAGATCTTCCCTGCTAAGGTGCTGTGGTTGCCTTGGCCTGGTACAGGAGCCCCAGACATAAGGTGTAGCATTTCTAGTCTAATGCTTTTGTGAGGTATCTTTCTCTTTTAGGGCTAGTCCACACGAGGAGATTCAGGGAGATTTTGTCGGCTGGCGACTAATCGACTCGTCTTTTGAGCGACTATCTCCCCGAACTGCCTCAGCGTTTTTCCCCATAGGCTACAATGAAAAGTCGTCTGCTCTAATGCACACGCGGTGATGCGTTTTTTATAGTCGCCTGAAGTTGCCTCATTGAGGCAACTTTGGGCAACTATTGAAAACGCATTGCTGCGTGATGAAGAAAACATGCAAAATAACTATGTGGAATAATATATCCACCGCACACTCGCCATCTGTCCAGAATTTAAATAGATTGTCCTGATTCGTGTACCTTAAAAGGAGTGGGGATTGTCCAAAAGTGGGCGGGGTTTCAGTGCTGGGTTGTAACTGAGCATGGTTAGGGTGGATCAGGGGTGTAAGCAAAAACACTGTGATTTTTTTTAAAAAATTATGGCATATTCTGCTATTAGACAAATCTGCAATCAGTGGACCTGTGGGGTCAATAATGGGGTTCATTTACTCTTTCTTACATGTACGCCATGAAATACATAATTGGTAAAAAGACATAATTAAAGGAAAAATATACCCCTCCAAACAATGTAGGATTGCATAAAACAGTTCATATGTAAAACCCTGCTTCATGTAAATAAACCATTTTCATAATAATATACTTTTCTAGCAGTGTGTGCCATTAGGTAATCATAAATAGAAAACTGCCATTTTAAAAAATAAGGGCCGCCCCTTGGGATCGTATTCACAATGCACACAAACAAACTATACTTGTTAGGTCACATGAGCCAATTAACAGACAGAGTTCTGTCTTTTGCTTCCACACTTCTTCCTGTTACAGTTAGAGTTGTAGTTCAGAGAGGTGATCTCTGAGGCAGCACACAGACCATCATGAAATGGTGGTTCAAGGCAAGAGATGTAAAAGGGCAATATTTACTTAAGTATATATACCAGTTTGGTAAGATTCTTTAATATGTCACTTAATATGATGTAAACTATCTGTTGCTTAAGTGTTCATTTTGGGGGTATAGTTTTTAGGGATGCACCGAATCCACTATTTTGGATTCGGCTGAACCCCGAATCCGTCACAAAAGATTCGGCCGAATACCGAACCCAAACCCTAATTTGCATATGTTAATTAGGGGTGGGAAGGGGAAAACATTTTTTACTTCCTTGTTTTGTGACAAAACGTCACACAATTTCCCTCCCCGAAAAAAAAAAGGAATGCTTGATGGTTCCTCTAAATTCCTCTACACTTATGAGCTGCATACTGGGAAGATGCACAGTGTTTTATTCGTTTACAGTTTTGGCATACCTCTGTAACTGCTTAGCCAGGAGGAATGCAAAGTTTTACCTGTAATGGTAAACTTTTACCTGTATTGACTTACCTGAAACCCCAGGCCAGTGCTCCTATCAGCAGAAAACTCCACCGACCCGGGGTTATACCAGTGAGCACCACGGATGGATCTTCTTCCGTCTCCTCCTTCTTCGCGCGTCTGCACATGTGCAGTAGAACGAAAAGCCGAACTTTAACGAAAAAGTCAGCTATTTCGTTAAACTTTGCATGCGTTTGCCCCGAGAAATTCAAAGAAAGAAGAAGATGGAAATGGATCGTTCCATGGTGCTCACTGGTATAACCCCGGGCTGGTGCAGTTTTCTGCTGATTGGAGCACAGGCCTGGAGTTTCAGTTAAGTCAATACAATCACTTGGGGGTGCCAAGTGTACAATGCCTTTACTTCTCCTTTAAAAACACAATTCAAGTTTTTTCTCTGAAAAAAACTTGAATGTCAGGAAGGTTGCAAACAACTCAAAATTGATCCCTGGACCTCTCCCATTGACTTCAACAGCAATTTGGCAGGTTTTAGGCGATGAATAGTCAAATTCAAGTTTTCAAAGGGCCAGTGTATGATAAATCTCCAAAATCGAATTCAAATTTTTTTTCACATTCAAATTGAATTTGAATAACTCTCTAGTCAAATTTGACATTTTGACCATAAAAAACTTGAAAATTCAAATTAGAATTTTCAATCTGACCCTTGATAAATCTGCCCCTTAGAGGGGAGGCAGAGTTCAGCATATTATGCATATGCCACAGGGCACTACAAGGTGCACAAAGGGTCAGCTTTGACCATTTGTGTGCTTGCCTTATTACTGCACTTGTCCCCATAGAATGACAAGTATTGTGCATTTTAATGCAAAGTAGAATAATACTGTATGTTGCCCAGAGAGAACGGTGCCTTTACATGGTCCTAAACAAAGCAAAAGCTGGAAAATCCAGTAAGTGTTGCCCAATGTATAGTGCAATAATAACATTTTGTGTGCTATTAAAACCTTACAGCAAAACCATGCTATGTCAGATGAAATCGATTTCAAACGCACTTAATGTAGCATTAAATAGTATGGTTCACTGGAAGGACTCTTGTCAAATAAAATGACGACGTTCTGTCTGTGTGTAAGGAATGCATAAAGGAGACACTCACTAAGTCATATGCTGCTAAAATCCTCTTCATGACCTCTGGTACTGTTCCTTGCAGCTCCATTGTTGGATACTGTTCGTTGAGGTTCATTATCACCACCGGTGCGTTTTCAGGCCCAGCCAAGCGGGTAGAGAGCGCCATAATGCACTGCCTGAGATTAGCTACAGGAGACAGACCGCACAGCTCTTTGAATGACATCACTGTATTCTGTGGAATGGGAAAAGAAAATACTTTTTTTTTATTACTTGTTTAATAGAATTCTGTTAAAAATTCTGTTTGGAATGAAGAGAGTGCTTAAATGAATTTACTGATTTTATAACATGCATACAATACACAGTTAGTTATACAATCAAGCCAAAACTACTGTATAAGATTAAACAACAAAGCTTTCACATTTTTTTAGTTTAAAGGGGAGCTAAAGGAACTTGGCTAGAAATATTGCATTTTATATACAGGTATGGAAACACCGAATTACATTAATTTATCCAAATAATTCACATTTTTTAAAACGATTTCCCTTTTCTATGTAATAACAAAACATTACCTTGTACGTGATCCAAACTAAAATTCATCATTATTGGAGGCAAAACAAGTCTATTGGGTTTATTTAATGTTTAAATGATATTTTAGTAGACGTGGGGGCAGATTTATCAAGGGTCGAATTGAAAATTCTAATTAAAAAAATACGAATTTCAACCTATTTTTTGTGTACTTCGACTAGGGAATAGTCCAAATTCAATTTTAAAAAAAAATTAGAAAATTCGAATATCGAAATGTATCATGTACGGTCTCTATAAAACTTCGATTTTGACCATTTGCCATCTAAAACCTGCCAAATTGCTGTTTTAGCCTATGGGGGACCTCCTAGAACCTACTTGGAGTCAATTGGTGGACTTTGAAAAAACTTCTAATCGAATTTGATCGAATGGGCTATTACTTCGAATTGTATGATTTGAATTTGAACAAAAATGACCTATTCACCCGAAGGAAAAAAAAATTTAAGTTTTTTTTATTCGAAATTCGACCATTGATAAATCTGCCCCTTAAGGTATGGAGATCTTAATTACAGAAAGATCCATTATTCATAAAACCCAAGGTCCTGATACAGGTATCACACCTGTATCAAACTTTATGTACACCGGGCCTAGAATAGTATTTATTCCTGCCTAACTCTGTCTAGAATGGCTTTCCCATCTTGGATACTTGTTAGGCCATTTTTTTTTTCATTGTCAGTGTCACTGCACATGCTCAGGGCGCTCTGGGCTGTAGTTAAGAAGCTGAACTTAGGGGCCATTGCAAAGCATTAAATAAAGTGAATATCCACCTGTCACAGAAGATAATGCTACAGTGCTGTTTATTAACCAGTCTCAACCCTTTTGCTCTTGCAAAACATACTGGCTTCTAGGCTGCCATGTTTATTTATCTACAAATCAAGTCACGTATACTGAAATGTCAACTGTATATAAAGTTTATAGTGAGTTGGCCCCTAATACAAGATTTAGGGTTGCCAACTGTCCTGTTCTGACCCGAAAACTGGGCTGTCCAGGTCAAAACCAGACAGGTGGCAACCCTAAATCTTGTAAAACTGCCTGCCTGGTTTTCCTAACTTGGAAAACTGTTACAGGATTCCCTAAGATTGACTCATGAATTGGCCAATCGCCAAACCATAGCTCTGCCCACTAACCCACCCACTCAACATTGTTGCTCCGCCCCTATGATGAAATTGGCCCGCTCCCCACCCAGAGTTTCCAGCGGGGAAAGGTGGCAACCCTAACAAGATTACTAACTGCAGGCTAAAGCATGTCCTGTCAATCAGCACAAAATATTATGGGAAGCTACAGAAGGAAAATACCGTGTAGTAGTTCTTGTCCAATAATTTAATGAGCTTTAGTTCTCCTTTAGAAAGAATGCACCTACTGCCAAAAATTATATTATGTCCAAAAACACACTGAATTAAGAAAAATACTAATGCAAACAATTATACTGGCCAAAAAAACCCTTACAATTCTGTTAAAAAATCTTTACTTTTTCACATCAAACATGTCTCTCTGTAGGACCGCTAGAGAGCATGTATGGGACTTAAGAGGGAAAGAATGCAGAATAAATGCTTCATTTGAAATTAAAGGACTTGGTAATTTACTCATGTAGGTGCAACATCCAGCAGTGCAGGAATTTATAACAGCCAACCAGAGTTTTGCTTTCAATTTTCTATTTGTACTGGTGTTGACTGGTTTCTAAGGGTTTCTGCAGTAGTACAAATTTGCAGCTAAGCTAATAAATGAGGCCAGGCACCTGGGAACTCAAACTTTGAGGTTAAATAAAAGCAAAAGAGGCAAGGCACAAGTAACCATTAGAGTAATCACAAGCCTGAATAAAGAGAAGCAGATGTTTAGTGCAGAAAAGCAAAGGGAGTGTTGTGTTCTAAACACAGGCATAACACACAGCAGAAATGATTCAGTATAAGTACTCTCTCAGTTTTCTGTTCTATCTGCTGTAATTATGGCAAATGCCAGAGGGGCTGCAGTAAGATGCCTAGACATAGAAGGCCTGTGGGGGCCTTTTGGCCCACTGTGTACTTAAAATGCCAGATCCCATGTTGAATTTCAGTCAGGGACTATCTTGGCATCCTCTTTATTAGGTTTTTATGAATTTTAGTACTGAATCTTGGGTGACTGCATCTTTGGTGAATACCGTGTATGGGGCCTGTAAAGACCTCACTGTATTTAAACAGTTGTATTTTATAACTTAAGAAAAGTTTGAGATAAAAAGGGTGAGGGTGCATTTTTGTTTCTCATATTTTCAGGTCTAAAGTGTTAATCTCCCCTAATTCTCAGGAGGTTTGTTAGCTATGTTCTGTGTGAAGGAGGTATTTCCCAGTTGGCTCAGAGTTAGTTCTTGTATAAAGTTACTATAATGGGAGGGAACCCATGGCTAATTCTCTTTGATCTCAATTGCCTAGTACCAGGGGTGCATATGTTGACAGACTAAAGTATAAAGCACTGGCGCCCAACTACCTTAGTGAAGTTAGAGATCGGGGACCTCATGAAATAGTAGATAGCACTCATAACACACTCGTAGGAGCTGTGAGAGGCCAGCTTAGCAAAAGCAGCATTCGTTCCACTCCACCCAGTAGAAGAATTTTGGAGTTATAACTCACCTAATTCTATCTATAATATAATGTATATTTGAGAAGTAGAGCTCAGCAGCACACAACCTTTCCTCCAACACATTGCAAAGGCCCAGCTTAGAGAGAGAGAGAGGTCCGCAATATAACAGTGTTCTAATTGGTAGCAGCTGAGATGTCTATAGAGCAGTGATCCCCAACCAGTAGCTCGCAAACAACATGTTCCTCACCAACCCCTTGGATGTTGCTCCCAGCGGCCTTAAAGCAGGTGCTTATTTTTTAATTCCAGGCTTGGAATCAACTTTTGATTGTATAAAAACCTGGTGTACTGCTAAATAGAGCATGTAGATAGACATCCAGCATTAGCTTTAAAACAGGCTTACTTCAAGGGGTGCACGCCAATTAATGTGTTTATTTCAGAATTACATCTGGCACAGCAACGTTTCGGACCTCCTGGTCCTTTTTCAAGCTGACAAAGTATAAAACTGCAGAATGTAACTTCCTTAAATACCCACATTAGCAATGCCCTCTAGTGGTTGTACTTATCCACAGAGTATATTTTAAGCTTAGCAGTAACCATCTATAACGGATTACAATTACACTTTTTAAATACAATGTTAAAGTTCACTTATTTGTTACATAAAAGCTAACTTAGCTTCTTGTTGCTTCAATAGTATCTAGTAGTCACTAAAAGAGAAGCAAAGCAATGTGTCATATTAAAATCAGTTAAAGACGCTCTTTGATAAAGTCTGGTCACAATGGGACTCGATACACACAAACTCTACCTAACTTCCATCCCGTAGGCAACTGTCCACCCCCTCAGTGATGCCATCACTTTTGTACCATCATACCCCCTCTACCTTTTGTGTGTGCATATGGCCCTCTCTCCTGACTCCCCCGGGCTCAAATGGTTCCTGGTTTAATTATTTTTTATGTTTCTTATATTCTATTATTCTGAGATGCTGCTCAAACCTGTAACACTCAGCTCATATCCATCCCTACAACCTATGACTACATACTACAGGGTGGGCACCCTTGAGCGCTACCCCACAGCATTGGCTTTGATGATTGTGTCCACCTAGCTACTAGGTTACTTATTTGGTGAGAAAAGCTGAGTCTACAATGTGATGATGTGCAATGCTTTGTTAAAACTTCAAATAAATAAAGAGTTAAAAAAAAAAAATCAGTTTAAAAATCAGAATGCCATATTTATAACAGAGGATACAATTCATATTCCTTAGTCAAACCACCAGGCATTAGGGTACCAAGCTTCCTGATCCAATTTGCCTCACATTTTAATAGTTGTTTAACCCTATCACCTCCTCTCCTGGGTCTGGGAATCTGTTGCAAGCTTGGTAGAAGTTTGCAGAACAAAGCCACAGTTTCATTTTGATGTAAATTTATAGACACAAATCTATAGCTGCCTCCATATATACCCTAGAGGCAATATGTACAACCCAGGGACAAAATTATCACAAATCGTGTTGCCATTTCCTCTCGATTTTAAAATAAAAGTGGTGAAAACATGTGATGGGAGAATGTTCTAAAACATTTGAATAGTTTGGATTTGTTAATGACAAAAAACAGCGGCAGAAGTTGCCAGAAAAAAAAACGAGACAAGTGAGTTTCTATTGTAGTCAGTAGGGATTGCCTCAAGCAACTTTATTTAGAGTGGAACCTCGATTTTAAATCCCCTGATTTTTAGTTTTAATGCATTTTAGACTGTTTTTATTAATGGTCGCAGCAAATTATGATGCATAATGCATTAACTTGATTTTCCATTTTCAAGAATTTTACACCATTTTTTTCAGGTACCCCTGAAAACCGTAAAATGGGGGTTCTACTGTATTTATTTTTCCAGTTTATTAAAAGAGTTTTGCCCTATTAAAAATGAATGTGAACATGAATGTGACTTGCTTCAAATTTGAAATGTGAATGCATAAAAATGTTTTGTAACGTTTTTCCCGCAATCATAAGTGAATTAGCCTTCCTGAGTATAACCTCTTTCTCACTAGAGTCATTATGGCTGGGAGGGGGGATTTGGTTTTAATTCCCTGCCTTGCTATTGGTTGAGCCTGGGAGAATGGGCAGCACAAAAATTTAGAGTGAGATTTACAACACACAAGCCAGTCACTGATTAGTGCTGTGGGTTACTGTACATGTACAAATGTGCCCAGTGTCTGTAAATAAGTCCCACTGAGTTAAAGGGATATGTCATATTTTTTTGATGTCGTTTTTATTTCAAAATTACAGGTATGGGACCTATTATCCAGAATGCTCGGAGCCTGGGGTTTTCCGGGTTAACGGATTTGGAACTTCATATATTAAATCTACTAGAAAATCATGTAAACATGAAATAAACCCAATAGGCTGGTTTTGCTTCCACTAAGGATTAATCGCATCTTAGTTTGGATCATGTACAAGATACTGTTTTATTATTACAGAGAAAAAGGGAAATCATTTTTAAAAATTTGGATTATTTGTATAAAATGGAGTCTATGGGAGATGGGCATTCCGTAATTCGGAGCTTCCTGGATAATGGGTTTCCTGATAACGGATCCCGTACCTGTACACTGTTTATACTGCAAATTCACTCTACAATATAACATTTCATTCCTGAACCGGCAAGTATATTTTTTTAGTTGTGATATTGGTGTGTAGGCAGCCATCTTAGGTCATTTTGCTGTTAGAAACAGCCAGCACTTTAGGATGGAACTGCTTTCTGGCAGGCTGTTGTTTTGTTTCTCCTACTCAATGTAATTGAATGGGTCTCAGTGGGACCTGGATTTTATTATTGAGTACTGTTCTTAGATCTACCAGGCAGCTGTTATCTTGTGTTAAGGAGCTGATATCTGGTTACCTTCCCCTTATTCTGTTGTTAGGCTGCTGTGGGGGGGGGGGGTTTGGTGGAGGGGGTGATATCACTCTAACCTGCAGTACAGCAGTAAAGAGTGACTGAAGTTTATCAGAGCACAAGTCACATAACTGGGGGCAGATTGGAAACTGACAATATGTCTAGCCCCATATCAGATTTTAAAATTAAATATAAAAAAGTCTTTTGATAAATGGATTTCAGTGCAGAACTGATGCATTTTGAAAAAAAAACAAAACATTTTTCCCATGATAGTATCACTTTAATTATCCTTCTTTGTACTGGGAGGGCAGGACAAATTCCCATCTCCCCTTTCTGTGACACTTTAGCATCAAGGAGCAAAGCTAATGGCTAAAGAGCTAATGTAGAAAGAGTTCATGAAATATAACTAAAGCTACATTTTTTTTACATGAGGTAATTGGCAGAACACATTACTGGGTTTGTGTTTGATATATTAATACTACCCTTTAACTAACATGATCATAAAATAATAAACAAATGGGAGAGTGAAGCAAGCAGCACGGCACACTAATCTTTTATCCGTTACACAAACAATTACATATTTTTAAGATCAAGGATTATAGTTTTTTTAAACCACACATGCACTTTTTCCAGCAATGAACAAGAATTTGGGATTGCAGATGTTTCCACGTAGATATAATCTGTTTCATGATTGTTCTAAGTTTTATACTCTCCCTTAATCCCTTTGGTCTTCTATGGCATACAAGTCATAGCGTGAAATACTGCAATATGAGCAACAGCTACATACACATGTACAAAATTACATTTATTTATTAGAACATCTTTTGCAGTAACGCTGCTTTTCACATTCCCGCATCTGTGTTTCATTTCCCCAATGCAGCTTGTTTGATCCGATCAAAAGAAATTCATTGCAACCCAACAGTCAATGTAAAAGAGAAAACATATCATACATTTATCATAGAAGAGTACTGAAGGGACCCCAAGAGAAGTAAAAGTGCAATTTGCGAGCCTTGAAGGGGCAGGGTTTGGGGAGAGTCAGCAGGATTTGGGTGGGAAGGGTTTTGGCATAATAAGGCACGACTGGGTGGTCATGTGAATGCAGGTTATTTTTGTTTTCATTGGGGTCCTATTCTATTTGTTTGCAGGGCTCTATGAACGGGGGCCCAGGTGACCAATGGTTTAATAGCTGGTGTCCCCTGGGTGGAGGGCTCTGCTAACTCAGTAGTATGAGGGCCTATGATTCCTGATGGCATCCCAGTGTGCAAAATGTAAAATATCTGCACTATTGCCAAATTTTTTGCACTTTGCACACTGAATTATCGTAGGTTTCTGCTCTCAGTTCTGGAGTACAGAGATCTGTGGATTCCCGGTTGTGCTTCCACTATACAGAGGACCTGTGATGTATGTGAAATTACAAGGGATGGGTAGTTGCAGGTGGCCAGCAATTTCAGGCAAAGGGGTACCTGGCGCCCATAGAGTTGCTCCACTGGCTATATAAACCATTATGGAGTGCCATATGGATAGCGTTTATTCAGAATAACTCATCTTCTGTTTGGATCTACAGGCTTCTCAGTAGCATCTTAATCATGTGTTGTGATTAGATTTATAATACCTGTTCTCTTCCAGATTCACCCATATACAAATCTCCCTCTTTCCCCTTCCCTAACCCCTCCAACGCAAACCTACACATAATTCCTTCATGCGATCAGCGGTGGAGGAGGTGAGGAAGCACAGGAGCTGCTGTGGAGCACATTTATCAACACTGGGCAAATTTGCCAGTGGGCAGTAACCCATAGCAACCAGTCAGTGGTTGGTTTTTTTCAGCCAGCTACAGGTAGAACAATGAATGCAACAATTTTCTTGGTTGCCATGGGATACTGTCCTTGGGGAAATTCACCCAGTGTCGATAAATGACCCCCACTATGTTTATACATCAATACACTTCCAAAACTACCTACTACTACATAAAAAAGCATTGTCTGCCTTTAGTACAGGTATTTTTAACAATCCTGACAAACAGAATAACTCCTATCGAGGATTATAGAAACTTTTGACACACTGGGGCTCATTTATCAACACAGGGCAAATTTGCCCATGGGCAGTTACCTATAGCAACCAATCGGCGATTAGCTTTTTAAAGCCAGCTGCAAGTAGAACAATGAATGCAGCAATTTGATTGATTGCCATGGGTTACTGCCCATGGGCAAATTTGCCCAGTGTTGATAAATGACCCCCACTGTCACTATTATTTTATCTCCATATACAAAATATCATAAAATGCCTCCTACCTATAGTATTGACTTGGGGCATTCAGGTATAAGGTAAAGAAAATTATGACAATATTTTTAAACATCCTGAATGGCTACATCATGGAACATGGTCCATCAATTTCACTTGCTATGATATTTTTTAGTCCCCAAGGTACATATATATATATATATATATAATCAAATAAAAGGCATAACATTTAATAACACCTACCTGCATGTTTTCCCTTAGGTCTGTGGCATCCCGTATAGGTTGAATAGCGTTTTTGAAAACTTCATCGACAGACTTTATTAATAATGTTCTTAGGGATGCATAGTCCCTTGATTTCTTTGCTTTTCGCACAGAGAGACCACGTTTATGTGGCTTTCCTCCACCCCTGCGGTTTGTAATAGCCACATGCACAAATAATGATGTATGTGGTAAAATATCTCCTGTTAAAGATTGCAGGGGAACATGTCTATACCCAGGTTGTAGACACTCAAATGGAATAGTGTACTGGCCAATAAATTCATCACCAATGTAGTCATCATCAAGTACCACAAAACGCACCATAGTTAGTTCAGGAAGGTTAATCTGAAATTCAAAACTTTCGTCAAAAATTGGATTGACACCATTTTGATGCACTGTTTTTGTTCTCTGCTCTGCGCAATCTGCGGGGATACCGTGAATCTCAACATAGACGTATGGATCCACAACATCTCCTTTGGCACCTGACCCTTTTGGCTTTGGGAAATGTTGTCCACTGATAATTTTAATGTGAAGAAGCTGAGGAGATACTCCAGGCACAGAGTCTTTTGTGTTTGCACTGAAGAAAGATACCTCTTCCCGCATTATAGAGGGTCGCATAACATATCCACAATTCCCATTTTGCCGGAACCAGCCAATGTTGAGATCCATCATTAATCCTGGAGTCTGATAATTCATTGCTACAATTTGGCAACCACACTTCCAAAAATCCTGGGGATTCATATTGCTTGAATCTATTCTCATCGGGCTGGGAAATATTCTAGAAAGATATCTTTTGTTATAATTAACAAAATCTCCAGGATTTTCATTGGCATATTTTCCAGCAGCCACTTCATTAAAGGAGCACACTTCCCAATATTTCTGGTTCTGAAAGGATACTTGAAAATCAGTGAACTGAACTGATTTACAAATGCTTACCATGTCTGAAAACTCCTTGCAAAGCTGTACTCGCTTTACTGGAGCAGTGTTTTGTTGCTCCTCTCCATCTTTCCCAACTCTTTGTGACATCTCTAGGCCCTCATCCTCGTCTGTTACATCCCCTTCAATCCCAGAACAATCCGAGTTTAGTTTTTTACCTTTGATCAGCAGCTTTCCTTTTAAAGATTCAGGGGATGGAAGGTAAGACTCTTCTAAGTTGGGAGATGTTGTATACAATTTGTCTTCTAAAATTTTTTTCATATGCTGAACCATGACTTTTTGTTGTTTGACCGAACAGTGGTTTTCCAAACATAAAATGAGAGGGTACTCTGAGGCATAGAAGGCATACTTGTTTATTATTTCAATCACGCTACGGAAGACTATCTGTGAGGTCATTGTGTGCCCTGTGTAGATCACAGGTTCATTGTCTGGCCCATCCCATACATCTAATTCAACACTTCTGCACCCCATTTTGAGTGCACGTATATAGCCTGTAATATCAGAAGGGCCCCTAAACTGGTCTTCAATTAAGTATGTGTTATGTGATGCATTTATGTAATAGTGGGACAAAGGTTGTGTCATATCTTGACATACTTTTTTGTGCTCTGGATCAAAAATACTGCAATCGGGTGACATAAGATAATTTGTAAATCCATCCAGTGAAAGGGAACCGGTCTCTTGACCTTTAGACGGCTCATATTTCTTGATAATATCCAAGCTAATCTCCTCTGTCACATGTGCTATACCCTGTTCAGCTTCCAAGAACATCATAAGGTCCTTGGTATCCAAATATTCTTTATTGCTTGAAAACTGGACTAACAAGAAGTATATTTCTGGTCTGGTGCAGAGCTCATGAAAAACTTCAATGAACTCGTCTTTTGTCACATTGGTGCTAACTTTGTCCTTGGACTTCTGTAACTCTTTGAACTTCAACTCAATTTTACTGTTTTTAAGACCAGGGTTTACATTTTTTATAAACTGCACAGCTTTACAGAGAGGTATGTGCATCACATTTTCTTCATCTAGATCCCTAAACATTTGGGAGAGCCAAGAAATACGCATATTATCTTGGAAACTTTCAATCATGTCCAGTGTATGCTTCCCATATGAAATCAAGTAGCGTAAACCTGTTACCCAGACATTTGCAACGTCAGCGGAATTTGCCACGAGATCTAGTGATTCATAGTTCTCACCATATATTATAGAAAAAGCACAGTCTTCTGATATCTGGTCATAAATTCCATTGCTGCGGAAAATATCAGTATTTTTCCCAGTTCTTACTTCTTTGACTGATTTTATATCAATTTTTGCCTTTTCAGAGTCTTTTTTAGAAGGCTCCCAGCGTAAAGACTGCATGTCTGCATCCAAAAGGAAGTAGCGGTGGTAAATTCTGGAATTGGACCTAACTTTCTTCAGTTCAGACCCTTCAACCATGGCATTAATACAGTCACTGGCACTGCTGATCTTTTTCTCTGTTGGCATGCTGCTGAATGATACAGTTTTCTTACGTTCCCTCTTCTGCTTGGTACCATCCTGAAAAACACAAACCATAAACATGATAAGCCAACATACTATACTTTCTTCTGCAATCAAGAACAGTAAACAAGTCTCGGCTTTCTGGCAGTTTTAGAACTACAATTCTCTCTACTACAAGTCAACCAGCGGCTGGTGGCCGGATGAAAGATGCTCAAGAGAATCAAGTGGAGACAGTCAAGCTCTAATGACTATATTATTACTTGATAATCACGTCTACACCATTCAAGGGAAAAACAGTAGTATCCTGAAAATTCATTACTTTAATTAGACCTCAGGTACATAAACCTATTGATATGCCTTGCCTCTGTGCTACGCTGCCTCAAAAACCATTATTTTAATTACCAGGAATTCTGATAATTGCTAGGAACACGCAGCTCATGTAACTGACAATTAAAGCATTTTGATTCCGCGCACTCAGCACTGTTTGGGGGGGGAGGCAGTGCACAGAGAAAATAAACTTTAAATCCATGATGTTACTGTGTCTAAACAGAGAAATCACTTCATAGAAAGCATTTGTTATCTTTGATGCTGCTGCCAATTATTCACACTAGATGAAGGAATTTTAGCTCAAAGTTTATCTCTGATTGTTTTACTGATTTTCTTTCTGATTCAAAATTCATTTGTCACTATTTATAACTGCCCGGTAATTATAATTAAAGAGATATTTCAGAACATTGCTATTTTTGATTCTCTAAATTTGCATATTGACATTAAAGGAGCCATCGCAAATCCCTGTCCTACTGTCAACTTACAGGCATGTCATATTTAAGGGTACATTAAAATAGTACTTAAGTACTCAGAGGGTGCAGCTGTTGGCCTAGGCAGGAGCCAGCAGACTTAGCACAAACAATCTGTACTATACCCAGGCAGCACATACTACACTTGTGCCAACAAGAAAGCCAGTCTGCTGCCAAGCTTTAAATAGCACGAGGAAATGTTATAATAGACAAATGTGAGAGGCCGTTATATATAACTAATTGGTAAATTATATGTAATGGTAACCATAGTTACTGCTTGTAACCAGTGTGTACATTTTAAAAAAATTATTATTATTATTATTATTATTATTATTATTATTATTATTATTAAAGGAACAGTAACACCAAAAATGAAAGTGTTTAAAAGTAATAAAAATATCATGTCATATTGCACTGCAGTGATAAAACAGATCTGTTTGCTTTAGAAACACTACTATAGTTCATATAAATAAGCTGCAGTGTAGCAATGGCATATTCACATATTCCACAGTGCTGTACCATAAATGGTTGTATACAACTTAATATATAGATTTATATACAAAGCAACCAGTAACTGATACAAGAGATAAAGATAACAAACCCTTTTTACCCATGAGCTGCAGTAGTTTTCTTATTAGACAGAAAGACATATCTATGGGACTTAAGCATACCTCGCAACATTTTGGAAATAAAGAGGGACCAAAAAATCAGATGTGCGTAATGCAGCATTTTGACCACGCCCATTTTTTGGTCACACTCCCTAATCACCATGTTCCTTTTACTAAACTTGGCAGGTTATAAACGTTTTATAAACAACTGTGGTTTTTTTTCAGTTATTACAGTTTTACTAATTACAGTCCCCCTGAAAACGGGACAGTTGGGAGGTATGCTTAAAGGGATACTGTCATGGGAAAAAAATTTTTTTCAAAATGAATCAGGTAAAAGTGCTGCTTCAGCAGAATTCTTCACTGAAATCCATTTCTCAAAAGAGCAAACAGATTTTTTGATATTCAATTTTGAAATCTGACATGGGGCTAGACATATTGTCAATTTCCCAGCTGCCCCAAGTCATGTGACTTGTGCTCTGATAAACTTAAATCACTCTTTACTGCTGTACTGCAAGTTGGAGTGATATCACCCCTCCCTTTCCATCCCCCAGCAGCCCAACAAAAGAACAATGGGAAGGTAACCAGCTAGCAGCTCCTTAACAAAAGATAACAGCTGCCTGGTAGATCTAAGAACAACACTCAAGAGTAAAAACCCATGTCCCACCGAGACTCCTTCAGTTACATTGAGAAGGAAAAACAGCAGCCTGCCAGAAAGCATTTCTCTCCTAAAGTGCAGGCACAAGTCACATGACCTGGGGCAGCTGGGAAATTGACAAAATGTCTAGCCCCATGTCAGATTTCAAAATTGAATATAAAAAAATCTGTTTGCTCTTTTGAGAAATGGATTTCAGTGCAGAATTCTGCTGGAGTAGCACTATTAACTGATGCATTTTGAAAAAAACATGTTTTCCGATGACAGTATCCCTTTAAGGAGTCCTGGCTACAATGGCTTTCTACTATTACACCAGGCTACTGATGCAATTCATCGCTTATCTACTACACTGAGGTTTATATAGCTGAGGAAACAAAAAGCAGCACTGTAACATCATAATTTACAAAAGCTGAACCTTGTTTTCTGCTTGATGCTTCTCAACAACATCAGCACACGGAGCATGTGCCGTGCCACTGACACTCAGCGATAGCTGATCGATCAGGATCCAAGATAGAAACCTCCTCAAGACATGAGTCACTGCTGTTACAGGACTCCTGAGCTTGTCTGCAGGCACACTATGTTCAGTATATACAAATAAAGCAAATAGCTGCAGTATTATATATTATGTGCTAGATTTGCACACTGTGCATCTAGCATTCAGTAGAATTTGTATGTGCTCCACTGTTTGGGTTGATGTACCATTGGAAATTCATTATTCTGAGCAAAAATAAAGTGTTATCCCCAGGTAACTAGAAGCTTATTCATACTGTATCTTTATAAGGAGTTCAGCTTGAGCCAAGCACTGGAAGCTGCATCACTACTATTATGTGAAATACAGTTAAAGGGATTAGAGTAAAGAACAACAAAAAATGTTTTTATTTGAACAGTGCATGTCCAGGATCTGTCAGTTCCCTGCTTCTGATGTAGTTCAATATTTTGTTTTGATTCAACAACACTATTGAATTCTTTTACTGCATCCTGGCATTTTGCTCAAGTGGCTACACCCCACCAGGTTAAAAAATGATGTGCACAGGGGATATTTGTTTTACCACTCTGTAATACTGTGTGAAATATTACACATTCTTGGTTTAGTCAATTTCTTAAACCTTTTCCATACAGATTTACAATTATTACAATGTGTTCTTTCACACAAAAGCATTACGTGCCTTGGCAGGAGCAGATTTCTATTAACTTTTCAGCATGCTAAATACAACATGAAGGAAAGTAATTGTTGAATAGTTTGTTATTCCAGTCCTACACATTCCTGAGTCTGAAATGTTTGTTTCACCGCAACCACATGCAATTAATAAAAGTCACACTTTCATTTTGATTCACAAAATACAACTTCTCTTGTCATGTTTTAGCAGTAAAATTATACTACAGGTATGAGATCTATTATGCAGAATATTTAGGACCTGGGGTTTAATGGATAAGGGGTCTTTTCCATAATTGGATTGTCTACTAAAAATTCATGTAAACATTAAGGGGGTTATTTATCAAGCTCCGAATATCCAAAACTTGAATAATTCGTAATTTTCAGACCAAACAAGAAACCCTACAAATTGTTCCAGATTTCTAAAGTCCAATGGCCTAAAAACTCAGAAACCCCGGCATCTAAAATCTCTTGAGGTCCTGCATAAGTCAATGGGGAAGGTCTGATGTCTGTACCAAGCAAAAACTCTGAAAACTCTGAAAACATTGATTTTTGGTTGTGCCGGGGGTTTCAGGAAATTTTTTGGTTGTGCCTGAGCTTTCGGGTGAAAATTCACGGAAAAATCATGAATATCTGAGCTTTTCCCGCAAAGGTAATTTTCAGGCAAATGTAATAATAAATAAGTGTTAAAAACCCCGAGCGGGTTAGATCGGAGTTTGTAGCAACGGATATTGAGATAAATTTGGACCTTGATAAATAACCCCCATAGTTTTTGTGGAAAACTCTGAACAATTCAGAGTTTTTGGGGAAAGCTCCGAAGTTTTCGGAGTTTTGCCCAACCCTATTTCTTCAGGCTTTTTTCTTCATAAAGAAGGTCCATTTGGGAATTCAGAGTTGCTTGAAGTTGGATATTAGAAATACTGAGATAAATTCGGACCTTGATAAATAACCCCCTAAATAAACCAAATAGGATTGTTTTGCTTCCAATAAGGATTAATTATATTCTAGTTAGGATCAAGTACACTGTACTGTTTTATTATTACAGAGAAAAGAGAAACAATGTTTAAATATTCGGATTATTTGGATAAAATGTAGTCCACGGGAGACGGCCTTCATGTAATTCAGAGCTTTCTGGATAACAGGTTTCTGGATAACTGATCCCATACCTGTATGACTCGAGTAAAAAAAATGTAAAATACAGTAGAACCCCCATTTTATGGTTTGTAGGGGACTATGATAAAATTGTGTAAAATACAGGAAAATATAAAATCTATTGTTCAAGTACTCAAAGGATATAAGCACAGGAGTCAGTTTTACTGTAAAATACAATATTTAATGACAAGGGCGAAGCATTAATGTTACACTATGGGGGGCATGTGCAAGGCCTCTCTGTCAGTCACATACCCGACCTCAAGCAATAAGTGATTGGTGCATGAATGTATGAGGTGCAGACTAAATGGAATTGACCATTTACAGACAGAACCATGGCAAAATATGCATCTGGTTAGTATTTTAAACATTGTAATACTACTAATAGTGTTTTTGGGAACATTATGACAATATTTTGATGTGAAATCCAGGAAAACATTATGTAAAATCAGGGAAACTTGAGTAAGGTTACCATGTTATGTGAAACAAGTGGCACCTTGAAGCTATCACTTCTTTACATGGTTGTGCCTACCAACGACATTAATAAAATAGCACAACTTCATCCAAATAACGAGAGGCTGCCAGATCAGATAAGGAACTACTGCCAAAGTCTGTCAAACAGAAGTACTGTGTAGGAAGGCAAAAGAAACAAACAGTATAGAGATTGAGAGAAGAAAAACCAGAGACACAGAGTAAAACTCTGCAACATATGCAAGTAAATTGGATTTTCTGGAGACTACCCTCTTCACATTTTCATTAGATTTTCAGATAATCTGGCACACAGTGCAAAGTTATTTGGAGCAAAGAAAGCTTTGGCGTAGGTATGTCATTATCTGGGTATAAAGGAGGTATAGATACAGTTGAAAGTAAAGTTTGGACAGTCCTTGCCAGATTACATATTCAGTTAATTTTGTAAGTGAAAAAAGTAGGAAACAACTACTGCACGAAAAGTTTGTTAATAAAGGACATAATTGCAAATGTTAAGGCGCAGTTACTTTTTATTTTGCCAACTTTAAAACCAAAATATAGTAATTATGGCATGAGCTAAAGTTTCAAAAGCTGTGCTTTGGACTTTTTCCCTGCCTTACCTAGATGTGTCTTCATTCTGTTAACTCCCCCCCCCCCCACATGTTCTTGCCTTTTATGTATGTTTGGAAGTATAAAATATAGTTTTGCTATTTAACTCCTGCTTCCCAACCATCTTTGATCTCTACACATAAGGGCACATTTATTATGCAGTACAAAACGGTGATAAAATTTGCTACATCTTCGGCATGTAAAAAATAGCGTTTTTTTCTTAGAACAACTTTCACCTGAACTTGCTAAGGTCTGAAGTGGTTTAAATTAACAGTGTAGAATCTGAGGTTCCCCTGGCGTAAAATAAAAAACGCACCTTGATTAAGTTGCCAGTTATTTTACACAGCTTTTTACGTGATTTTCATTGAACAGCATAATAAATAGGCACTTGCGGAACAGTGGCCCTTGAGACGCCATGTTTGTATATCTGTACAACTAATCTGCCTTAGAAATACTTAAAGGAGATGTTCACCTTCCAAACACTTTTTTTCAGTTGAGTTGTTTTCAGATTGTTCACCTTTGTCCAATTGCTTTCATTCTTTTATTTCTTGCTGTTTTTTCAAAATTAAAGTTTAAAGTTGAATGTCCCTGTCTCTAGTGTTTCAGTCTGGCAGCTCAGTACTTCAGGTGGAGATTCTGAACTGTTACAATTTTGCTACATTAGTTGATACATTTATCAGCAGCATCTGTGGAATATTAGCAACTATTGTATCAATTATAACAAATTAGGGTGAGGGCACCTGTGGCGTTTTTAATACCACATATTCAAGTGTAAATACACACAAAATAAAGCCCTACTAAAAATAATGGAATACGCACTTTAGCAAATCACCACAGGTCGTTTGCGAGCCATCATCCGCCACGCAACATCAATATTTGCGCTTTTCAGCAGAAACCCCATATTATTGAACTCTATGGGATCTGCGGGTTTGGAAATACACATCACTGAAATATGCTGTGTATTTTCAATATGGCGGCCAAACTTTTGCAAGATGGATTGCTCATATATGTATTTGTGGCATTGTATGATGGTGATATAATGACATTGTTTACTAAAATTCTTCTGAGATGTTTTCCTCCAAGCCTTTTTTTGATACACATGATCATCTGCAACCAAGTGCTACCATTGGTCAAGTACAGAGCATGTGACACTACAAGGAAAAGGGAAGTGGCACTGTGGATGTGACAGCCAATAGCATATTGCAGTTGTTGTAACTAGATGTTACTGGGCCCCACAGCAAATTAATTTTATGGCCCCCAAAATAACCAGAGGTTGTCCTTTTTTACTAATATATGTGGAAATTGCTCATTATTTAGGGCAGCTTGGCCCCCCTGCAGCTGCAGGGTCTGCTTTCTCTGTAGTTACGCCCCAGGCATATTGCGTCATACAAACCCACATAACAGCGAGATTGTAGGGAACTAAAAAAAAACAAGAACAGAAATGCATGTTGGGAAAAGAAAACTACAGGCTGAAAAATGCATGTTGTCATACACGTGTGGTTCCATTGGCCTATTTATGCTTGACTACGCGGTTTTGAAAACGAACCGTAAAACACGTATAACCTCACCCTTAATGAAACTCAGGGATTTTGCTCAGCAGGGCCAAAGATGAGAAATGTATCAACTAAGGGGCAAATTTACTAAAGGGCAAAGTGACTAACGCAGGCGAAAATTCGAAGGAGATAGACTCTAGTAGTACTTTGCTCCGTAACACCTGGCGAATTTCTGTTCTGGCGAATGTATGTAACTACGCAAATTCACTAAGATGTGGATTTTACTGAACATTACCTCTAGTGCCAGACTTGCCTTCGCCATCTCAGACCAGGGGAAGTGCAATAGAATAGATAGGAGTTCCTCAAAAAAAAATTAAAATCTTTAAAAGTCCTAAAAAACTATTGCGTCTTTTCCTTTTTCAGGGTAATAGGCTGAAAAATAGCGTAAATTCTTTTTGGGGTAACCGGCTTCCCACCTACATTTCCTAACATACGGCACAATAACTATACACTGGGCTCATGTGTAGGGCAATATAACAACTTTATTTTAGTAATGACATCACTCCAACTTGCAGTGCAGCAGTAAAGTGTGACTAAAGTTTATCAGAGCACAAGTCACATGACCTGAGGGCAGCTGGGAAATGTCAAAATGTCTAGCCCCATAGCAAATTTTAAAATTAGATATAAAAAAATCCATTTCTTGTTTTGAAAAACAGATTTCAATGCAGGATTCTGCTGTAGTAGCACTATTAACTGATACATTTTGTAAAAAACATTTTTTTCCACGACAGTATCCCTTTAAGGTTCCCTGGGCTTGTGTAGCGTAATGTATTTGCTGCAACATATCAGTCAATTCAACTTTAACTTTCTGCTGTATTCAAATTAGCCGACGCTAGCGCAACTTCGCTTTGCGCAAGTAATGCTAGCGCAACTTCTCCAGCGTTTCACACCCTGAAATCAACTTCGGATTTTAGTGAATTAGCGTTGTCTTAAAGAATCTACGCCTGGCGAAGTGTTGCGCTGTGAGCGAAGCCATCGCTGGCGGATTTCGGAGGTTAGTAAATTCGTCCCTAGATGTATCAATTTAGAACAGTTACAGAGTCAGCAACCCCCATGATTCATTAAGATATTTGGGTTTAGACAGCAAATCAGCTGATTGGTCACTAATGTATTGGTTACTGAAACTTGAGCTAACTTTGCACCGGTACCAGACCTTTGAATTTCTACCTACAGTACTAGGGTTACCAACTTCCAAATAGTAGGTCCACCCCAGAGTGGGGAGTCAAAACTTAAAGGGGAACTCCACAAAAACATAACTTGAGCTTTTTGAAAAGTAAACATAATTTCAAGCAACTTTGCAATATACATCAATTAAAAAATATGTAGGCTTTTCATGATTTTTAATTTCTGACAGTTTCCTAAGCCTAGCCCCCCTGCTCTCCTGCTGATCTCTCTCAGTAGTGTTCCTAGAGGGGGACGGGCCCTGGTGCGTGACGCGCAGCCGGGCCTGCCCCCCTCCGTACGGCTGATTTTACTAGGGATTATAGTGGCTTGCGGTGCTGCCGGGGGGCCCTGGCCCGCTCGCAACCCCTGCTCCCCCAGTAGTTCCGCCACTGATCTCTCTGACTACTTTGCTGAGCTGGCTGACTACTGTTACTTTGTATCAACAGCCAGCTGTCCTTTGCCTGCATCCTCCAAACCCCACAATTCCCTGCACACATGAGTTCAATAAGGCGTGGAACATCACAGTGCAATGCATTGTGGATTATGTAGTTCCTGCATGCTGTCTGTAAGCTGTGGAGTAGTTATTACAATTTGTAATATCAGTGTTTAGTCCCTCCTTCCCTGCCAGGATTCCAAATGATGCAGAAAGAGAAGAACTGTTAAACAGCTGAATTGCAGCATAGAAAATGGCATTTATTCATACTTTTTGAAGAAACATGTAACTGTGATGGGTATATTATGGGTTTCTGTGCTATGTGGGCCTCTTTATCAAATTTTAGTTTGGAAGCCTGACTTCCCCTTTGGAGGGGTGGAATCTGCAGCTTTATTAATTAAGGTACCTCATTTAAGCAGCTGAGAGATTAGGTTGCAAGTTTGGATATCTATTGGCCCAATGCAATCATATCATGCATACCCAATGGGGCCGATTTATTGTGGTGAACTCTAACTTTCATCCACTGATAAATACACCTCTAAAAATACCATAGGAATAAACAGAGGCTGGGGAATTGTACTGTGGTGAGCTTTAATTTCACTTTGATAAATCTACCCTTATGTATTTTACATCATAATATTTCATGGACATCTCCACAATTTAAAAACGTGAAGGATGACAACACAAGTCAATTAAAGCAAGCTTAATTTTTGGGGAACTTGATCGGCGTCTTCTTTCAATCTTGATCATTAATAACGTCACAAATACCTGCAGTTCAAGTGTGGGGTGTGCTTTAATCCACAAAACTGCTACATCTGTGCTCAGTTATTATGCAGTTCAAATCGATAGCTGCTCTACCCTGTGTAAGCTGGGAAAACACAATTAATATTTTAAATCTTCTACACTTCATCTCATTTTACTTGAAGTTAACTTTCTGACATGTGGTTCCATGTGAAATGTGTATAATGGTTAAAAGAACCATTACTGGAATGCCTAGAAGGCATGCTTCTGATTTAACCCCTAGCTGTCCTATACCTTTAAGACCAGCCTGGGGGGTTGAAACAGTAATTTGTTTCAGTAATTTAATGCCCTTTTTAGTGGATTGGGTCTTTGATAGTTTGCCAACATTTTTCGGAGCTTTGTTCAGCTAAGGACCTTTTGAAGGAGGGGGAGATACAGTGAGGGATTGTCCAACTATTCAAGAAATAAATCTACAATCTGAAGAATAATAGCCAATTTGTTCCATTCAACAAAAGGAAAAATATGAAACTAAAGATAAAACAGTCCTTGAAGAAGTACCTTAGAGTTCTCTGTTTTATAAACACAAAAAAGTGTTTGCCTTTACAATGGCTACGGCACTCTCCTTGTGTGTGTGAAAGCCTTTTATTGTGCACATCTCTGTTCTACTGCTGGAACAATGGGTTATTTTTTTACAGTGGTATAAGTGGTCTTAGTATTTTTATTTTAGCTTACTTTTGTGGCTTTGAATTATTTATAGAAATGCTGATTAGTAGCACTAGCTAGGAACCAAATATAAATATTCAGAATAATGCATTTGCTGCAGAGTTTATAAGACTCATTTTGGTTGATAAAATTACATTGGTATTTTCTATTGCGTTTGTCAAGCCTTGTAAATGTCATTAAGGTCTATCCTGGCCATAAAACTGTCATTCTAAAGGGTTTACCTCTGAAACAACAGAAAAACAGAATGTTTCGATGCATCAGTTGCGAAACAAAAGCAAAACAGGTGTTTTGGTAGAAATTATTTTTTTTCCTCCAAGTGCATGCAGATGACTTGATTCTAATTACTTATGCCGCCCTAAAAGTTAAGCAAAGTTGACATTTATCTATCCGCCATCTCAGATCTATCAACGTCCCATATAAGTCAATGGGAGAGGCACCTATCTCAATTTGAAGTTTTCATGGTCAGCGCTGGGTTTAGCCCGAAAACCGACTTTTTCAGGGTTTTCAGGGCAAAAACTCTAAAAATTTGAAAAATTCTGAAAAAAAAGCCTGAGCAATTCGTGAAAAAAAAATGGAAAAATTTGAGCAATTTGGTTTTTGCTCAATTTTATCGAGTTTTTCTGCAATCTGGTTAAATTGATTTATTTTAATATTAAATAAAATCGGGCATGGGAGTTTGGTCGTTTTTTTGTGAATAAAATATGAGATAAATTTGGATTTTAATAAACCCCTTAGAGTGAAATACAGCAGCAACTGAGAAAACGTTGCATTACAAGTCACTTGAGTTGGCTATGACTTCTGCTGACATAAATAAATCTGAGAATGTAAAAGTTAGGATTGATAAACGTTGAACATACGAGTAGAGCAAAACATCGAGCTAGCATACTCGATATTATTACTAATATAGCATTACTTTTAGTGCATGAACACAATGTTGATTCTTCCACCTAAACAACCGGATTTCTTCCTTGAAGTAGCAATGTGTTGGGTTAAATATATGTCAGTAAATCAGAAGGCTGCCTAGGTCCATTAAATATTCAGTTATACGGCTTGTTAGGAATGCTTAACATAGGCAAGCATCAAAGCCTAATAGCAATTTAGCAACTACAAATGTAGCTGTTTTTTTGTAAAATGATTGTGCATTTGTTTAATTAAATGCTTTCAAAATGTCAGTACTCTGAAGTGCTACATATAACTAACTGGAATATTTCCAGTCCCCCTGTACAATAGCTACATGACTGCTTTTCATCATATTTATGGAGACCATGTTCCAATAAACAGCTCAAGTGCCCTTCATTGCTAAAAGGTTGCTGTGGATTGTGCCACACAACTTCCCCTTTGCATAATAAAATAAAGCCAACACTATTTATGTAAAGAGGGTGCAGTTTCCTTTGGATTCCTTTAAAGGGCATGTAAAGGCAAAAATATAAAATCCCATTTTTACTTTCTTTAATGAAAAAGAAATCTATCTCCAATATACTTTAATTAGAAGATGTCTACAGTTTTTTTATCATAAACCTGACTGTATGCAGTGCAATTCCCCCTTCTTTTACTGCTGTTGATAAGAATTGTCAGATGGTCCCCAACTGCTGTGCAGGTAAACGATCATACTTTCAAATGGCAGGGGGAGCCCCCCCACCTTACTTCCCTAGAACTTGAGCAGCATTGTTGGATTCCCTGTAGAGATTTGTATCCAGAGACGCAGTGCAGTCTCTATATTATGATTATTAATCAGCCTTGCTGTATTGGCTTCTATGGCAGATATTATTTGACTTGTGCTGTTTTGATAATTTATGACGATCCCTAAGCTTAACCTCCCAACTGAAGCCCAGACCACACTGAGCATGTGCGAGTCTTGATATTGCAGAAATGTCTAACAAAGTTACAAGATGACAGCCCCCTGCGCCAACTTTGAAAGCATAAATCATTTGTCTTATTTGTCTGGTGCTGTAAGTTCATGTTTATATTTAGTATACATAATACAGCATTTCTAACATTATTCTATTTTAAACTTTAGTTGCCCTTTAATGCACCTCTCTATTATAAGTGATGTAAATATTAACCATGGAGGCCTTGATTCATTCTTGTCTACAGCATAACTGACCATCTTGTGAGACTAATCTCTATCTATTAATATGCTATACAGGTATGGGGCCTGTTATCCAGAACGCTTGTGGTTTCTAGATAAGAGACCTTTCCATAACTTGTATCACCATACTTTAAGTCCACTAAAAATCATTTAAACATTTAGAAAAATCAATAGGATTATTTGCCACCAATTATGATTAATTATATCCTAGTTGGGATTAAGTACAAGGTACTGTTTTATTATTACAGAGGAAAAAGGAAATCATTTTTAAAAAATGTCAATTATTTGATTAAAATGGAGTCTACAGGAGATGGCCTTCCCATAATTCAGAGCTTTCCAGATAGCGAATCCCATACCGGTATCTAGAAATTTAACCATAAAACATAACAGGGCTTTTCTGCTTTTTTTGCAACTGGAATGAAGTAAAAGCAATATGATAAAAAAAAAAAAAACAGAAATGCACAGTCGTACACTACCTTACTTATTATCAAACATTTTCATACATGCACACTAGTATCCTACATGAGAGACAGTCTCATAGGCCATGGTTTAACAATCTCAAGCAATAAAAATGCCATGTTAACGTTCCCAGTTTTTATTCATATTTACATATGTAAGTGCAAGGGGTTAGACCTGTATTAAATAATATCAATCAGCCATACAATGGCTTATACAGTGCTGTACGATATTGAAATTAAAAAAAACACAAGCATTGCTGCCGTGAAGCGACTTAGTTCTATAAATTGTTTTCATTCAGGTGTAAATGTGTATGAATCAGAGCCATTTTGAACCATGAATATTTATTCTCTGGCTATATTTTTACAATTCTCTACTAGTGTCTATGGAAAGCTTTATACAAGGAGTTCTCTAACTTTTATCACCAAGGCTCCACAAGTACTCTTTATTATTATTATAGTAATAGTTTAGGGGCCCATTTATTAGATCTCAAATTTATCTGGTCGAGGTTTTTAAGGGGAAAACTCAAATTTTTTGTACTGCATCTCTAACCTGATCACGTAGAACTCAATGGCAGATCTCCCTGAAGTTGTTTCTTGACAATGTGATCTGCACTGAATAATCCAAAACTCGAGTGTTTGCAGAGTTTTCAGAGCGTCGTATGATACGAATTGACACTCAATTTTGCATCGTATTTTTGTCGATCCAACTTTTTCGAGACAAATTATTGATAAATTAGTTTGATTCATGGAAAGGAGTTTGGTCGACTTTGTTTTTGTAAAAAACTGAGATTAATTCAAGTTTTAGTAAATAACCCCATAAAACTGGTGATTTTACTATAGGATATGTGTGCTTACAAACACAATTGTTACATATTGTTTTTTTTTTACAAAACAAATTGTTGTTATTGCAATTATGTATCTTTATATTCAGGCCCTCTCCTATTCATATTCCAGGTTCTTATCAAATCAATGCATGGTTGCTAGGGTAACACGGACCATAGCAACCATATTGCTAAACTTGCAAACTGGAGAGCTGCTGCATAAAAAGCTAAATAACTCAAAAAACACAAATTAAATAAAAATGAAAAACAATTGCAAATTGTCTCAGAATATCAATCTTTACATCATACTAAAAGTTAACACAAAGGCAAACAGCCCATTTAAGCTATACTACTAGACAGATGGGTAAAAATATACTATTTTTTTAGAAAATTCTGCTGTGTGTTAACTTTTAGGCACTCTCTGGCTATGACGTAGGTCATTTCATTTAAAAACTGTTTGTTTGAAATCCCTGCATTTATTAACAATTGTTCCAAAAAAAGGTCAAGTTATCTGCTGAAAGATCTGAACTGTGGAAATGTATTTGCTTGTGTGCAGCCATTTCTGTAGAAATTAGTGGCACAATACCCTGAGTATTAGCTTTATAATAACATTTTAATTTTTTTTATGTAAATGTCCTCCAATTGAGAAACAACATTACCCTTTCATGAATAATGAAATCTGTAGATTGTGAAGGACATAATAGACAACTAGGCATCTAATAAATGCCACATAAAAGCAGCAGACTAACATTCATGAAGCCTTTTAGTACTAATTTGTCAGCACTTAGAATTGATTTACCCAGTTTTCTCTGTATTGCCTTTCCAAGAAGCTTCAAGGTAATGTCACTCTCTCTTGCTTCAAGGTAATGTCGCTCTCTCTTGCTGGCTTCCTTTCAAACACCTTTACACGGTCAAATCAAAAGATGGCTATTTTGTATTTTCAAGTTTACAGAAGGGTGTCACTCCTAAGGGCACCTAACAATCTAATCATCCTTTCTACACTTTAGGGCTTATTTACTGAAACAAATCTCATTTGTTTTATGAAAACAAAGTTAACCAATCTCTCCCTTCCATGAAAAACTCATTCATCAAAAAATGTTCTCAAAAAAATCAGAGCAACAAAATATTGCCTTAAAATCAATCGTCAATTTGTATCGTACAAGTGACTGACTAAGGCTTGAATGGTAAATTGGAATTCTTGAAAAATGTTTTAGTAAAAATCATTTGATTTAAAACCACCAACTGGAATTTGAATGTGAGCTGTATCACAACCTCGACCCTGGAAACAATTCTAATTTGACTATACTCCACCTAAGACCTGCCACGTTCATGTAGAAGTCAATAGCAGAGGTCCCTCAAAAGTTTTGCTTAGAAAATTACGCCCTATAGACTCCAATGGGTGAAATAAAATGTCGCTAGTCCATAAAAATTTTGCGCATCAAAAAAAAATTTGACGTGAAAAAAGTCTTTTTTTTTCAGAGGAAATCTCAATTCAAATTTGATTACAGTTTTTGGATCAGGACTATTCAATTGAATTTAAGACTTTCAAATTTTTTCATAAATAACATACCATGTGAATTGTCAATAAAATCTAATAAATCTAATTTATTCAAGTTTAAAAAATTCACATTACTCTAATCGCTCCGTCTCTCCTCCTTATCAAAGAGCAGCAGAAAAATGGTCTTTATAATTGAAGACAAAAAAAAACTCCTAAAATGCTCTTGTAATCTATGGGATATTTTAATAGACATATTACTGATGACAATTGGAGGGATCAGCAATTTAGAATTTACGGCTTGGATATAAGAAATTATATAATAGAACATCCAAGTCATCAATCTAATCGGGACCTTTATCTGAGAAACCTAAGATAAACTTTGATTTATCTCCTCAATTTATTATAGATGACAAAAAAAAATCATAAAAAGCACTTGTTTAACTACTACAATTACTATTATTACTTTCACTTAGTAATGTTGCACTGTTACACATTTCTCTATTAATATTGGATAGAAGAGGAAGCCCCATATTTAGATAATATCATAACATATATGAAAAACTTTTGCTTCGAAGAGGTGATAAAACTCAGATCTGGGAATAAAAAAAAATAGACAGAATTTCTTTCACAATTGGACAATATATATAGAAATAATAACTTGATAATAAAGAAAGACAATTGATAACTGATATATACATTTCTGGATACCACAATTAGTACATAATTTTAATAATAATAATAATAATACAAATTCATGAGTATGGTCACACATATATGACAGATTATTGACTATTGTTTTCTACCGTACTTTAAAGAGAGAAATAGTTAAAGAGACACTGTCATGGGAAAAAATGTTTTTATTTGTGCCAGCCCAAAGTTTCTATACCTAATTCTAAAAAAAAAAAAAAATATGCAAAGTATATACCCTGGAGCCTGGACCACAAAAAAATAAGTCTTCAATAAATGAAATGTATTGCTGAGTTTGTTTTTAGTTAGGGATTATATTGGTTCTTATTTATTGTTATGCATGCTGGTGTTATCAAATATCGTTTAAAAATAAATATATAATGTATCAAAAAGGTTCAGCACTCACAGGATTTATGAAATAAAATTATTTTTATTTTCAGAACTTCAATCTGACGTTTCGGCCCAAATCTAGGCCTTTCTCAAAGTGAGATATGCAATATATATATATTATTATTTATTTATATTAGGGATGCACCTATATATTAGGGAACTGGTGACCAGGCAGTAACCAATCAGTGACTTGAGGTGGGTTCATATGTTCATATCTGTTGCTTTTGAATCTGAGCTGAATGCTGAGGATCAATTGCAAACTCACTGAACAGATATGTCCCATGTGGCCCCCCTTCAAGTCGTTGACTAACTCAGCGTTAGAGAGCTGAAAAGCAGGAATTTGGATTCTGGCTATAATGTTACACATCCAGTCACTCCAGACTTTATACATTACATTTTTGCCTAACTAACTATATTAGAAACATTTTTTATTTTGCACAGCCTATTTACCCAGTTTTTATTTTTACACTGAACTGTTCCATTAAAGGAGAAATGGCTTGCAGAATGTACATAACAAAAGCAGTTACTGAACTTACACTACTACTGGATGTTGAAAATACAGCCCATTTATGTACACTTTAAACAAATCTATACAGTTAATAATTAACGTTCTATGGACAGAAGAAAAATCATAATTTAACTGAACATTTTTATTAGGGACAATGAACAGGAGTTTAACAGATGGTTCTGTACTATAATGTCATAGGACATGAGAATGAACCAACTGATTAAACGCAATGTATGTGAAATGAGAAGCAACTCAACTGACACAGGGGACTTCTCTAAATGAAAACATTTTCTTATCAATATGACAGTACATTAAATAAGGCATGTGAGTTTTTAACCTTGCTTCCATATTGCTCAAATACACATTTACTACTTTTGAGACAGGGTGCAAAGGGCAAAAACAGATGCAATGTTTTTCAAACTTCGCATCAGTGGTGAGCACCCAAATCAGAAGGTTCTGCGATCCACTTTGTACTTCCCTGATGAATAGAAGATCCCCTGCATTGTATTTATGGGGGTGAATCGTGGCATCAATGCTCACTTCTGGGAAGCACCTACAAATTAAGTTAAGAATGAAGAAAGTCTTTCTTTTGCCTATTAAGGGATAGTAGGAACAGCCCTATCAAGAGATACTTTAATCTGTGGAATACAGGCAGGTTTTTGTATTCAGAGATTATATGTTGACCAAAAAGGTCAGTTTTAGCTAAGAATTTGCAATAAAGTGGGCTGGAGTTTTCTCATCACAATCTTACTTAACAGTAGTAAGGTCTCACACATTTGAAACATCATATCAAATTTACAATCTTAGTCATAGGTGTTTGCAAGGATTGTGGTTACTGAAAAGCTATAATCAAAAGGAAGGTTTGGCCTCATAGTTGAAGAACATGGTCTTAAAGGAATCTTATCATTCTTTAAAGAAAGTAAACCTGAAAAAAATGATTGTAAAACTGCTCAGGGTGGATTTCTAAGCACTTCTGAAGTTCTGAATGTAAATTATTTGTTTTCCGTTTCAGAGCTATTTAATTTGTTATTAACTGCCATTATAATGAATTTTGTAACAACAGCGCCAACTGCTAGTCAGTTCTGTAACTGTACAGTCAGAGATATATGTTCAAAAGAAAAACAGAGCCACTGAATGTGATATAACTCTATACTTTGCTCACATAGGAAACTTGACTTGATGACATGGTGACAACAGAAAATGTATGCAAAATGTATGTTTTTTTTTTTTTGTTTTTTTTTGTTTTCCTTTTTTTTATTTTCTGTATTGTTTTATTGTATGTTGTGATACAAATTTGCAAATTACACCTTTTCAATGGCATATTGTATAAGATGTTATATCTGAATAAACACAAAGTTGAAAAAAAAAACAAAAAAAAAAAAAAACAGAGGAGTTGCTCTGCTCAATAAAGAGATCAGAAGTTCAGATGCCCTTTCCCATCTCTTTCCTGAGCAGAGCAACATCAAAACTATTCTTTATTTTCCTTCTGAAGGTATAGCTCTTTGACTGTACAGTTATATAATAACAAGCAGATGATGCTGCTGTTACAACATTCATTATATTGTCAGTAAATAACAAATTAAATAGCTCTGAAATGGAAATATATATATATATATATATATATATATATATATATATATATATATATATATAAAATGTTTTTTTAATGTAAATTGCAAAAGTGCTCAAGAAAAGCATCCTGAGCAAATTCACATTCATTTGTTTAAGGTTTACTTATCCTTTAATACTACAATGTTTACTACTGCACTCAGCATTCTAAAAACCTCCTTAGATCATTTGTAATTCCTTACTTCTAAAACTATGAAAGAATTTTAAACTCCTTCAATTGTAGGGCCCCTGTGCTAGAGTCCTGCAGCAGGTCGGGTACCCATGGGTTACCCACAAGAAATGCAGGTACCCTGCGGGATGATGGTAGGATTTTGGGTGCGGGTATAGATGCAGATTTTGGGTTGCGGGTCTCATCTAAATTTCTTCTCTTATCTTATGTTATATTGTTTATATTTTACTCCTTTTAATATGTAACAAAAACTTGTTTCTGTCCCTGCCCACTTACGATGACATCACTTCCGGTTTGCAGCAACATCACTTACTGTGTAATGGTGGTCGGCGGGTTTCAGATCAGGTTGCGGATAAGGCAGTTGTGGGTCTTGGCCGGCTAGTGGATCAAAGTGGTAAAAATGTGGGTTGTGGTTCGGGGCGCGGGCTGCGGGTTCGGGTCTTAAATTGGTTCCGCGCAGGACTCTACCCTGTGCCCTCTTCCCTGATGCCTAAAATTTTTACTGCAAATGCACAACACAAATGAAACAGTAATTTTCAGTTTTATACAAGCAATAGATTTTCTTTTTTCTCACTGAAAAATAGATTGTGAAAGTTCCGTTTCAAGTTGGCAGAAACCCTTTGGCAATGGCTTGTACATATGCATAAAGCTATAAACAGACTAACTGAACTGCTTACAGGCATATGCTGATAACGAAGCTAAATGAGCAAAAGCCTCAAGAGGAAAAGGCAAGATGGATCATAACCAGGTTTTTGCTAAGCTTGTATTGCAGGAGAAGTATAATGTAGACTTCATAATGTGTTATATTATTAGGCACTTTAATAATTGATAGAGTAGATATGAATGATTCTGATTCACAGAACATAATGAAGCACTAAAGCCTGACAAAGACTTCAGCTGCAAATGATACTTGTTATGCACAGGGCTTACTGTACCAGCCAAGAGGTACATTAGGCTAAGAACAGTGCCTGTTATGTTCTGTGCCTTAAAATTTGTTTAAGAGCTCAAGTCATTTATTGATTATTGCTTTTACCCTATGCCCAGTGTCCTTGCACATGATCAGTGACAGATTTGTTTCAATATTTTTATTTTTACTAATCTGGCCTAAATATTTTATCAAGCATGCACAACCTTTGTTTAGCAGCTTCACCTTAAAAGTGAGCACCCATAAAAACCCAGATGATGCAGGGCTTTCAGGAAACCTGCAGAATACTTCAGTGTCTATGCAGCCATGCAGGGCAAATATACACGGACTGCCAGGGATGCACCATATCCAAGATTTGACAGTCTCCTGAAAACGGATTTCTACCTTATGACATAGATGAGACAAGACTTTTACCTAAAATAATCTACTTTTAATACTAAAATACAGTATACAGGCATAGAGACCACTGCACTCACGCCAGGTATGGTTACCTGCGATCGGCTAGCTCAAAGATTTCCAAACAAAAACCCTTCTCCTCAGCTAGGTATTAAATAAAAAAACTACTTGTCTTCTTTTTCATATTAAAAAGTAAATAATGAAGGGCAATCGAAAATATTTTAGAACCGGCCAATCTGAAAGGTAACTTAAAGCTGAACCACCCCTTTAAACAAAGTTACCATTAGAGTTCATATTAAACCATAAAATCAGTTTACAGGTACAAACATTATTAGAGCAGATGAATTATAAATTGCATTAATACAGCTTTTCATGACAAAAAACTGATTATCTGCCCGTTTTTAAATATAAACTGTACACAACAATAAGCTCACATTTTTTGTTAAATAAACATACTTTTATTACAATGAAAGATATATGTGAGAGGAATAAATAATATATGGCCCATAGACACAATGCCTATAGCCATGTAATTATCTTTCTATTGAATAGCTGATACACAATGCAGGAGCTGCTATCGCTGCCTCTTACTGAGCCATTTGTATTCACCAATTCTGAACAATTGTCAGCAAAGTACCTAATATATCACTGCAATGTTAAAATAATATTTCAAATATATTTAAGCTGGTAATTTGTTGATAACTGGTGAACCTCACAACACTTGAAAATAATTTCTATGGTCACGTCCCTGAGCCATTGCATCACATGAAACTTGCTCTAAGGAATATGACACCCAAGCATTGTTTACCAAGGTTATAATCTGGCCAAGTGCCCCACTCCACCCTATCCTAAACTCTGTCCTAAAACAGAGTACATGTAAAGGTTCCTATATATGGTACAACATAGGAATACCTTGTTACTGCTGTATAATTCCCACTTATCTAGCTGTAAGACTAATACTGATTTGTGAGAGGTGGCACGTCACAGGAAATCATCCGACCTGTTTAACTAAACAGGATGGATGGATTAACGAGCAGAAGGAAGGTGCTATCTATACCCTTCTCCATCATATTTATGAGGCAAATTTTAATTTGTAGTGTAAGCCAAGTCTTTCAGGGAGAGGCAAACCTTGATACCCCACTAATAATACTCTGTTTAAGTAATGGTAGAATGCAGTGTTAATGCACAGTGCCATAAATAGATAATACTAGGCTCCACAGCAAATTTAATTAAGGGCCTCAAAATAGTGGTAAATCGAACTATTCTACCAAGTAGCGATGTGCGGACCGGGCCGATATCCACGGATTTACCCGCGGGTCGGGTAGGTTCGGGCTGACCTCGCACTCCTCAAGGGTGGCGGGCAGGTACGGGTTGAGCTCTTCTCCTGCTCTCCCCGCACGCCACCTTTAAATGCCGGCTTCCAACTTCTGGGTTCTTCTTTTATAGATGCTGCGCTTGCTCACCCGCCCCTTTTGTGACTTCATAAGCAGGGCGGGTTGGCGCGGATCTATAAAAAGGAACCCAGAAGTCGGGCTCGGGCTGGTGGAGGGAGGGCAGTTGGCGGAAATCCCGACCCGCACATCACTACTAGCAAGGTATATTAAAATTGCTAATTAATTAGGGTCTTACTGGGCTCTCTACGCTATACCTCCCAACATTTGAAAATCAGAAAGAGGGACATAACATTTTTGACCACTCCCATGTTGTGACTACATTCTCTAAATACCATGTCCATTTTACTAAATTTGGCAGGTTATGGAAAGTTTGAAGGCTTTGGCCAAAATCAGGATTAAAGGGTTTGGTGCATCCTTAATAACTTTTGATCTGTGCTACTTCTCAGCAAGGAAAACCATGAAATCTGTAGTAGGCATCACCACTGATTAATAATCTGTAATCTTCAAATTAAAAAACACCAGCAGGCAGAGGTTTATCGTACTCAGAGAAGTAAATGTTCAATTATTGAAGTACATGGCTTGTCTTAATTATAAGGAATAAAGCTAAGGGTACACAGGGTGTGTGGTCTGCTTCTCTATTCCTGCTTTTTCTACACAAGATTTAAGGAAAAGTAAAGCCTCAATTGTTTTCATTTGCCGAAATTTTTCACAGTTCCTACACTGGATGACAAAATCAAGATAAAAGTATGTATCTGCGCAACAGGCTATGAAAAAAAGAACAAATAGCATAACCTAGCGCAATACTGAATACTTGAATGTAAAAAACTCGAATTGAGTGTAGTTGGGGTGAAAAACTCAAATACTAGAATTGAACTCTTAGCCTAAAAGATGTACAGTCCAGTGTACTTAGATATTTTTCCATGAGCAGGGCCTTTATTCTAACTTGTATCAGTCACTATTTGCAAATTTGTTGATGATGCCTTCTATTATAAAGCATTATGGAAAATGTTGTGTAATATGTATATAATAATAAAAATAAGGTGCATCATCTTCTGATTGCCAGGCTTCAGATTTTTTTTTAAATAAAGCAATATGAAACAGTAATGCATTTGTGACAACAATGACAGTTTCACCAGTCTTTTGCAGATCTTCAAACGTACACATTGAAAAGAGCATTACTTTATAAAGTGAACCTATACAGGAAAAAAGATACCTATCTTCAAATGCATTTTGTACTACAATTCGCAGAAAATGTTTTGTTGTTTTTATTTCCAGGAAATCATTAGAGTTTCATTGTTACTAAAAGTCATGGGAAGATATACTTTTGTGAAATAAAATATTAAAACCAACAATGCTTGAGGTACAGTTTGCATCTTTTAGTGAACTGATATTTTGTAAGTCACAAGACGTTTTGGACTTTCACCAAGATCATATGGTTTAAATGTAGAGCCCTTCCTACTTGTTCCCACAGAAATGACTGTTTGCTTATTGTGGATTCATTGAAATGAAACTCCCTTTGTTAAAGAGAAGGAATAAATCATGTTCACTGTAAAGACAAGAATGTTTTTCTCTTTAAAATGTTGTAAGGTTTCAAGATGAAGGTAAAACTGCAAAAAAAAAAAAAAAGTTTTTCCTTTGCAAAACATTCTTAAATAAGCAGCTTCACTCGGCAGAGAATCATTAATTTCCATGCTGCATTGTACCCAATACCACCAATAAACTATGATGCCAGTGAGAAAGACACCCTTTTACAAAGGAGGCTCTCTCTCATGTTTAATACCATTATATCTTTATTCAATAAACATATAAATGGATCACATTGTAACACAGTAATTAAGGCTGGAAAAATGTTCAACCTTTCTTGTCTAAATCAAACCTGCCTGACCACCTATTAATCCGGAAGGTACAAACTACATCCGAAGTCTTGATTAAGCTGAGCCATCTGTACCCCTACAAAGTAGTTCTTGGAACTTGGAATCCACAGGCACTATACCAGAAAAGAGGGGAGCAGAGGTCAGGAAAAGTCAGGGAGCTATGTTAAAGGAAAAATAAACACCTCTCCCCAACTAATATTTTGAAGCTATCTATGTTATGAAGGCAGATAGATATAGCTGGTAACTATTATTTTACTAGTTTACACCCCTTCTCGCCATTCATCAATTTCCCTTTTTGTCTATTTATTTTTCTCATTTTTTATATTCCTCAGTAATTCACTTTTTTTTTTACATCCTAGAGAAGATAAATTGCATAATTAATGTATGTTGCCTCCCACTGGTTACAATTAATCTATAATCTGGATTTAGTGTGCATAAAAGCTGCTCTGATGTTAGATAAAGCACCTGCTGCGGTGAATAAAATAGGGCACATGTACAATAGAAAAATGAAGAAGTCAGAGCAAAGTAGTACTTTTTTGTGACCCAATTTGATGCAAGCATAGTATCAGTGGTTGGTCTGGAACTGGGCACCCATGAAAAATGAATATATTTACAAGAACAGCCATGTGAACTTAACATGCAAAGCTATTTCTCTGTTACACTATCACATGAAGTCCAGTACCAGACAATTTAGAAAAGGAACAGCAGGGAAATGACTTACTTAAGTTTCACTGATCGGAACCTTGCTAGGGTGTACAAGTGATCGTACGAAAGTTTGAGTAGCCACACCATCAAAAACAAGTAAAAAAACATAAAATACAAACTAAATTAGGAGAGAAAACCATAGAAAGAGATTCCTTCTTTCAAACAGTGCAAATTTACTGGAATAGAAACAGAACTCTGTTCTGTTGGCTACACATTTGCCATTTACATCTGTTTCTTTACTGTATATAGAAAAACCACATACTACTAATTTTGAGATTTTTGGGGATTTTTTTTACAACGTGGTTAGTGCTGTACAGCCCCTGGTTCTAAATGTGGCATCACACGTCCGAGCACTAAACTCAGAAGAATAAAGAGCACAAAAATCCTAAAAGTAATGTATGTATGTATAACTTTATTTGTAAAGCGCTGTTATATGTTATTTATTAGTGCTGTTACAGTGGGTGAGTGGCTAACATACAGGCACAAATTGGAGGGTAAAAAGTGCACAAGGTAAAGGCATTGCCCAATAGGTACCAGGAATAATGTTGTAGTGCTCCAAAAGGTAGACTCTTATTTTTCTTGGAGATTGAGTGACCATCCTTGTGGGTTTCTGTGTTTATCCATTGCTAGCGATCAAAGGAGGCGGTTAGATGGAGAAATCGTGATGGCCATGACTGGGAGGGGTCATTGATGTGACAACTGAAGTCACCCAGAATAATTGCAGACTGTCAGAGCACAAGAAAAAGGAAAGCCAGGATTCAAAGTCAGAGAAAAATGTAGCAGGAGATTTGGCAGAAGGAGGTCTATAAATAAAAGCTACCCGTGCATTGAGACGGTAGAACAGTTAAATTCCATGCACCTCAAAAGAAGGAAACACGAAGGAGTGAGGTATAGAGATTAGATTAAAGCGGCAACATGGGGAGAGCAGAATGCCTACTCCTCCCTCACGGCCAGTAGTGTGGGGGTATGAGAGAAGGTAAGACCATAGGAGAGAGCTGCCTCGATAGAATTGTCATTCTGAGAGAGCCTGGTCTCAGTTAGGGCAAAGAGCTGAAGAGACTTAAGGTGACCATACACAGAGAGATCTTGACTTGACTTGGCACAAGAGAAGAGGAGATAAGCAGAAGGGAGAGTGGAAATTTGAATAAAGTTAAAAAGGTTAGCAGTTTTTGTGGGTTCGAACAGAGGGGGTTTATAAAGCGGGTGATGGCAGATAGGTATATGGGAGGGACCCGGATAAGAAGAGAAATCAACTGCAGCAAGTAACAGTAGAAGAGAGAGAGCAGGTAGGAGAAACATTTGAACTCCCTATGCTTGTTTGTGATAGTTGGAGATGATAGATTTTTCAGAAATCTATGTAAGGTATAGGAGCAGCAGAATGTGGAATGCAGCAGATGGGGTGATATTATGATACAGTGGGGACAGTGAGCTGGAAGGGTAAAGGAAAAATCTACCTTTGAAATTACAAATGATAAACCCTTCTATACCAAAACAGTAAAATTGCAAAACCCTCATGGGGGAGATCCTTAATCAAGTTATCATCATAGAATTTACACCCTTGCAATTACATAATAGGATTATCTCTCTCTACAGAATATCTTTCTCTCTCTACAGAATCTTTTTTTGTTTCACCATTTCCTTCCTGACCGTGAAAATCATATACGTTAAGCGCGTACATCAGAAACATATTTAAGAGTTCATTCAGTTTCTATTTACTTGTTCTTTCTTTCATTTGATCACTATATCTGATATTACAAACACAATGTTATGGTTCAACAAATTCAAAGATCTGATACTAATATAGGGATTAACAACTTCACATGCATTTAAACTGAAAAATAATCAGTTTACAATGAGAAGTAAAGCTTAACAAAGAGGTAGGGTAGACATGCTGCACATTATGTTATGGGGTTCTTTACCAACCCAAAGCAGCCACAGGCCTTTAGCAGGGAAGATCTGTGCCTCCGAACATACACCCAGTAGCTCCAGATCTGGGCTACAGCAAGCTACTTGAGTATGTATCACAACCTGGAAGGGATTTGTCTTGACAATTGTGCTCGCAAACTGATTTTACAGTCAAAATGGGTTTGATTGTTTTTAAAAGTCAATAACATTCTGCTTATTGGGGTGTTATTGCTCAGTGCTGCCTGGCAACAGCAGCGAGCACTATTACCCAACCGAATCCCTACTCCCCAGTGAAAACTGCAAGTGGATAGAAAGGATTAGCACAATTATTTTCAGCTCTAGAAAATAAATTGATAAATCTAAAACAATTGGTAATTATTTATTATTCAGCACCTGGGGTTTTCCGGAGAACTGATCTTTCCATAATTTGGATCTTAAAACTTTAAGTCTATAAAGAAATCATGTAAACATTAAATAAACCCAATAGGCTGCTTTTGCCTCCAACAAGAATTAATTCTATCTTAGTTTGGATCAAGTACAAAGTACTTCCCTGCCATCTTCCAGATATTGTTACATCTTTTTTTGGATCAAGTACAAGGTATTGTTTTATTGTTACATAGAAAAATAAATCATTTTTAAAAATTTGGATTATTTGGATGAAATTGAGACTTTCTGGATAACGAAACCCATACCTGTACATAGCTTTAAAACAACATAATTTTTCTTATGTGTGCTCAAAAAATGTTTAGAATTATATTCAGTTTTTGGGTGCAGGAAACCTTTAAAAATTCAAATAAGGTATGGGGGACCTGTTATCCAGGGGGGTAATGATTTTCCTCCAGCCTCTTTCACCAAGATGCATGTGGTGGGAATAAGCATCATTACGGGTTGCCTGTTTCATTGTATGTATTTCTATATATAAAGTTCAATATGCCCTGTATTATCATAAACTGGACTTACAGCAGAACACATATATAAATTGGCCAAATAGCAGCTACCCACAATAAGCACCCAGTCTGTGTGGCCTTAAACTGGTAATTTACATGGAGATTAAAATATGTTAAAAAGAGTGCACAGAAAATCACCCTACGTAAGAATACATAAATTAATATTTTGGGGTTTAGACTCCATTTAAAAGGGTGGTTCGCCTTTACGTTAACTTTTAATATGTTATGGAATGGCCAATTCTAAGCAACTTTTTTTTCTTTTCTCTAGTTTTTGAATGATTTGTCTTCTTCAGACTCTTTCCTGCTTTCCAATGGGGGTCACTGACCCCATCTAAAAACAAATGCTCTGCAAGGCTACAATTGTATGGTTATTGCTATTTTTTATTACTCGTCATTCTATCCAGGCCTCTCCTATTCATATGCTAGACTCTTATTCAAATCAATGCATGGTTGCTAGGGTAATTTGGACTCTAGCAACCAGATTGTTGAAACTAAAAACTGGAGAGCTGCTGAATAAAAAGCTAAATAACCCAAAAACCACAAATAATAACAAATGAAAACCAAATGCAAATTGGCTCAGAATATCACTCTCTAGATTATACTAAAAGTTAATGAAAAGGTGAACAACCCCTTAAAGGGATAGAGATACTAAGGTGCAACAAACAAAGGCAAACCAGTTTTTCCTGCTTCAAAGTCCAACATGAATTTATAGCTGCCCTTAACCCACTCGTAATTACTGTGCTTCTCTTTATAAAACAATGCTGGCAATATGCACTGTGTATAAAGTACAAATATCCAGCCCCCCAGCTCTATTTTATCAAGCAGAGAAATCATTTCACTTAAGACTCATAAAGAAGCAGCATTTCTGGGCAAGGTAACAAATCTATATAATTGCTTTGAATATACCCTACTCGGCTACCATATGGTGATTTATGCTTTTAACATTGTATATAATGAATACCTGCTCATTGCCTTTCACTTTGCAATGCCCATTTATTTCGCTTAAACAAATTACCTTCACGTTCTATTAATTTCATAGAAAGTGCTAAAAGTTCTCTGAAATGGATGAATATATTTAATGAAATGAAAAGCGTGGGTGAAATCCCATTTACAGCTCACAGTATATTTTGTTGTATTTTGATATTAGGTTGTACAGTATCTGATAGACAGCAACAGCCTGCTTTCTTATTGGTGCAATCAGGGCTGCCATCAGAAATCACGGGGCCCCGCACAACAAAATTTTCTGGGGGCCCCCCCTCCCTCAGTATGACGGCCACACAAGACACAGGCATTAAAACATGAAGTGCCCCCCTACAAGTTAAAGTGCCCAGACCCCTCCTACAAGTTTTGGTGGTCAGGTGGTGGTTAAAGAAAAAAAACCTTGGTGGCCAGGGCCCCACACATAAAAAAAAAAAAAAACAATTAGCCAGGGGCCCCACGCAGCTTTAAAAAATAAAAAACAATTAGCCAGGGCCCCCACACATTTTTTTTAAAAAAAACTATTAGCCAGGGCCCCACACATCTTAAAAAAAAAAATAGCAAAGGGCCCCCACACATTTAAAAAAACAATTGGCCAGGGCTCCCACAAGTTAAAAGAAAAAAAAAAACTGCACGTACCTTAGCCAGGGAGTTCAGATGCCGGTATCTTCTGTTGCTTGTGCTGTGATTCGCCAGTGAAATGTAAGTCCCGGTAAAGGCGCATGGTGATTGGATAAAGTAGAGGGGAGGTTCAAACTTCTCCCAACCAATCAGCATGTGGCTTTACCGGGACTTACATTTCACTGGCGAGTCAGAACACAAGAAGTCGTCATCGGAGCTCAGATGCAGGGAACCGGCTGTGCAAGTAAGTGCAGCACGGCCGGGCCCCCCTTAAGTCCCCAAAACATCCGGGCCCGGGACAACAGTCCCCCCTGTCCCCCCCTGATGGCGGCCCTGGGTGCAATACATGTCCTCCGTATAATCCCATTTGCTTTTTTATACAACCAATGTTTGATATGTACCAGACACTATTAAAATAGCATACAGTATATACATTTAGGCTCCAAGCAGCCCGGTGATTAAAACATAGATTGCTACGCACACAGCACACGCACACATCTAAGTCATCATTAAATTAATTTCATTTTGGGCAGGAGTTTCTAAGGGTCTCTTCCTATCCAAGGGAACACAAAGTAAAGAAATTAAATCCAGAAAATGGGTCAAGACTTATTGATGAGCGAAATTTTTCACCAGGTTTTGTCAGGAAAAAAAATGCCCATAGATTCCAAGAAAAGAAAAATTTTTAATTTGCATGTAATTTTCCAGTGCTTCCAAACGTATAAATTGTATGCAAGCCAAGTTCACATTTATGCAGGTGAAAATATATAATTTCTGTCATGGCAGTGCTAGCAGTTCATTATATCATTAAACAGATCCCAGAAAAATCTCCTTAAGGTAATTCAAAGTCTGTGTTCTCTACAACTTGCACTATATTCATCAAAGTGAAATCAACCAGTTTTATTGCTGTAAGGCGCAATTAGCTTTGCATACAGCGCTTAAAGGAACAGTAACACCAAAAAAGTATTGAAAAATAATTAACATATCATGTACTGTTGCCCTGCTTTGGTAAAAGTTATCTGTTTGCTTGCAGTTACAGTCAGTACATGCCATGTTAAAACACACATACACACACACACATTATAACCTATTACCCCCATAAACCATTTGCAACAAACAGAAACAGCAAAGTTTTTTTTAGTATATTTTTTCCCTTTCCTTGGGCTTACATATTTTATTGTATGGGATTCGTTATCCGGAAATCCTATCCAGAGCACTCCGAATTACGGAAAGGCCTTCTCTGGTAGACTCCTTTTAAATTAAATAATGCAGATTTTTTAAATTGATTTAATTCTTAAGAAACTGTATCTTGTACATGATCCAAATAATTAATCATCATTGCAGGCAATTAATTTTAATCAGAAAATGTATGGAGATTCAAATAATGGAAAGATCCTTTATCTGGTCCCGAGCATTCTGGTAATATGTCCCATACCTGTACTTTTAGTTTTCAGAGAGGAACGCCTGGAGGAAAAAAAATCTCAGAAAGGTATTTTGAAACTATGTATATAATGTATCTCTGATGGCAGTTGTTTTTGGAATGCTGTGCAAATTCAAAAACACCCTGTCAGGTATATATGGAAATCAGTTTGCTAATCCTGGTAATTAATCATTCTTGTATTTGATTACATTTTAATAACCATTTTTTTAAAGCATTTAAACCATGGCAACTTTTCAGAACTTGTAATATCACTTCCACAAAAGGAGAGACTGGTGACTGACATGGCTTCTAATTTAAAAGGTGTAATGACTGTACCTGTCAGTCAATAGACTAAAGTGCAGCTGTTGTGTTACTCTTAGAATTGCTATGCTATATAACATGTTAGCAGAGCTAATTCTAAGAAATATGCATAAAACCCAATCAACATGAAAATATGTAATAAATTATACAGAGAGACCATCATTACATTTTATCTCTATGGTATGGTACAAGATGGACAAAATCTTACAGTTTCTAGGCCAGAGATGACACTACAACTTCCAGCTAGAGGGTCAAAGGGATTCGTTTACACAGTGTTCAGCACCTTTTAAAGGGGAACTATCGTGAAAATGAACATTTAATATAAGCTTCATCATATTGAAATGAGAAAAATTCTAAATACAATCAATTCATTATTTGTTTGTGAAATAATGAAGTTTATGTTCACTATCCCTCTCTCGGCATCTGTTTCTCTTCATTCTGTCTTCATGAAGCAGTTGGGTGTCAGTCACTGACAGTTAGATCCAATATATCTTATAGGGGGCTTCCTTTCTTAGCAGATGTATTAGAGCTCAAATAACTTATTCCAGTACAAACAAAATCTAAGAAAATAACTGCCTTATGCACAAATTCTGCATGTAGAGAGACACTATGTCTGGTGATTTTATTAGAGTGAGCTCTAATACATCTTCTAGGCAAAAGGAGCGCCCTATAAGATATATTAGATGTAATTACATGTCAATGATTATCTAACACCCAACTCCTGCATGAAGAGAGAATGATGAGAAACAACTGCTAAAAGAGGGATAGTAAAGATAAACTTTATTATTTCAGAAATAATGCAGAATATTTAATTGATTGTATATACAACGTTTCTTTTTTTCAGTATGCTGAAGCTTATATTCAATTTTAATTTTCACAAATTGTTCCCCTTTAAAGAAAAATATCTAAAAAAAAAAGTAAGCCTTATGCATTTTGTGCCTTATGGGCACTCATAAGCTGACTCAGGCTACCTTTTTGAGCTATACATTAACATGCAGATACACTGTATAATGTCTCAGTTATCCCATAACTGTTATAAACTGTTGCATACCCCCACCCAAAACCCATAAATTAAAAATTGCAACAACGGAGTGAGTGTTCCTCTGTTATATGTATCTCCAACCCATATACTGAGTTTATATTACATATAAAGACTTTGTGGGTATTCATTACAATTCTTGTAAAACTATTACTACAAACCAGATCACTAATCTGCCCTGCAGTGTAGGCAATCTTGCCAAGCAAAAACTGCCTTGTCAAGATCTTAAAGGAATAGTTCAGTGTGAAAATAAAAACTGGGTAAATAGATAGGCTGTGCAAAATAAAAAATGTTTCTAATATAGTTAGTTAGCCACAAATTTAATATATAAATGCTGGAGTGAACAAATGTCTAATAAAACAGCCAGAATCCAACTTCCTGCTTTTCAGCTCTATAACTCTGAGTTAGTCAGCGACTTGAAGGGGGGCCACATGGTACATTTCTGTTCAGTGAGTTTGTAATTGATCCTCAGCATTCAGCTCAGATTCAAAAGCAACAGATATGACCCATGTGGCCCCCCTTCAAGTCTCTGATTGGTTACTGCCTGGTAACCAGGGCAACCAGTCAGTGTAAACCAAGAGAGCTGAAAAGTAGTGTCCTGACAGACATGTTATACATCAAATCACTCCAGCCTTTATATATTACATTTTTGGCTAACTAACTATATTAGAAACATTTTTTATTTTGCACAGCCTATCTATTTATCCAGTTTTTATTTTTACACTGAACAATTCCTTTAAATAGAGAATAGCAATGTTATTGTAAAGTTTACACGTATGAAATATAGTGATGGGTGTATTTATTCGCCAGGCTCGAATTTGCAGCAAATTGGCTCGAATTCGCGTGATTTGCCGCCGGCGTAAAAAAAAAATGGACGCTGGTGTCACAGACGGACGCTGGCGTCAAAAACGAGACGCCGGCGTCGTTTCGCTAATTTTTCGCTGTTTTGCGAATTTTTTGGCGAGACGCCGCAAATTCGCCCATCACTAATGAAATATACATAAGGTCTACACACGCAGAGCAGCCAATCATTAGGTAGCATTTATAACCACCTGATTGTTCGGAAACATTAGATATGTTACAGACCTGATACAAATTTGTCATTTTTGTTAAACATAAAAAAATGAGCTGAACACACAATACTCGCTATACTTGGTATGTCTTTTGGCCACAAATGGTGTACAGTACTAAGATTTTCTCTATATATAGCTTATTTTGAAAGAGAAAGTGCTGAGAATTGCACTCTGGTTATTGAAGTACATATGTTTACTGTGCCAGTTTTAAAACATGGGATGTTTCCAGGGACAATAATAATTCCTGGGACAGATGTTGAGACAAGGACTATTTCTGGAATTATTTGCAGCTGTTCAATACAAATATTTGTTATTTGTGGCAAAGATGAGTAAAATAATGTGCATTTGCCTGATTGGTACTGGAATTTTTCTAGGCAATGTCAGGGCACCATAAAAAATGTTGATGTATATCTGACATACTGCAGATGTCAACCTACCTCGGTCCTTAAAGACAAAAAAAATTGGCATATACGACTATATGCACAATGTGCAAGATGAAAAAAATACATTAAGATTGCTATAAATATTTTATTGTTAAAATAATATTAAAATGGAACTGTCACCCAGACACAAAAATCTGTATAATAAAAGTCCTTTTCAAATTAAACATGAAATCAAATTTCTATTTTTTATTAAAGCATTCACAGCTGTTGTAAGCTCATTTAAAAATCTCAGCTGTCAATCAAATATTGTCTGCCCCTCCTACCCTGGGCATAGAAGCGGGGCAGAAGATTACTTTCACTTTCCGCTTTCCGCTTTCCTAGATGTCACTGCTCTCCCCACATTCCCCCGTTCTCTTTACCATTTAATTGTGTAGCCAGGGCATGGGGATGGACATTGGGTCTCCTATTCTGGTGCACAAACAAGATTCTGAGATGATGCAAGGCTTGTCTTAATGACAACATGGCTGCTGCCTGCTTGCTATAATTTTGAAATCCCAGACTGAAGGAAGAAAGATTCAAATAATGTATATAGTGTAATTAAAGTTCATTTTGCTAGACTAATGTGATAAAATAGGATTCTGAATAATTTTTTTGGGTGACGGGTCCCCTTTAATGTGACCACTTCTCCAACGCCTGTCCAGTTATAAATTTAGAAAGCAATGCAACTTCCCCTAATTTTTGCTTAGTGATGCTAAGCAGGATTTCTACCAGTTCCCATGGTGCTTATGGCATCTGCTTCATGAGAGTCTACTGATTAGGTTTTCTATTGCTACCCCACAACTCCCATCAGAATTGCCATTCCAATTTATATTCATATAAATAACATATACAATTTAAATAAATACTATATATATACATATATATATATATATATATATATATATATATATATATATATATATATATATATATATATTCCTTCTCTACAGCTCTATGTCCTCTTTTTGCTGTAAAATATGGACAGTGGACAGCTGTACCCTGCCCTCTCCTCCTGCCAGCTTCATTCTGCTTTTTTTCCTACTGGCACTGGTATAGACTAAGAGGCCACTCATCAGCTTTATTGTGAATTATGACTCACATTCAGCTAGAGATTCCATGTCACTGAGGTCCTTACTGAAAGCGTAAGTTCATTAGCCGCAACCTTTTGCTGCCCGATGACTTCATACATCAACGCTGCATCTGTTTTGAAACCATGCTGTAAATATACACATTTGTCATTTCCTTTGTGAAGTTGCATTACCACAGACCACTATATGGATTCCAGGTAAAGAAGCAATGCTTTATACGCAGTAGAACAAGCACTGTAATTCCATATTGGGTCTTATTTACTAAATGATGTGCTAAATTGTACCAGTGCAGTTACCCACAGAAACAATTCAAATATTTGCTTTTAATGTTCTAGCTTACTGTAGCTACTGGTAAATGCAGTTATAGCATTGCATACTGGGGGAAAAAAGAAGCATAATACTACTGAAATGTATGCTACGCTGGAAGGATCAATAGTGAGAAGAGGGAGAAGTTAAACCCATGGATAATGGTTTGTGCCTACTTTTTTAATGCTATTAATAAAACCCTGTGATCTTCTGATCCAATTGCTTTCCAGTGTGATTACTTGTCTAAACTGTAACTGATCCAAAACAAAAGATTGCAATGACATTTTAAACCATACACCCAAGAAAACGTCAGTTAATAATGTCACTAGGATGGAAATGGACTAGTCTTGGAGGATACTGCCCAGCTGGTAAGCTGTTCTTACTGGAGAAGGAGTATCTTATTCCAATGAAATGTGTTTTGTATTTCCACATTTGCCATTTAAATAAATATACCCCCCACATCCACCAACCCTAGTGTTTGCACTTGCTTCTTCTGTCCCCTGCAATGGGTCAAGAACAGATTGATAACGCAGATTGACACAGGCAAATGTACACTAGCTATCCTCCCTGCTTATTGGGGATTTGGACATGCACAAGACACACCTTAACTAGTCTTCCTACTAAATATTAATCTACAACACTTTCATCTACAACAAAGTTGCTCAAGCAATTTACCACCTATGACAGCTAAAAAAATCCCAAGTATGTCATGCTACTGTACTTGTGCATGAATCTATAACCACCCCTCTTAGAAGAATGGGACATTTCCAACAGTTTGGTGAATTATACATTTTAATTTCCCCTGACTATAGATTAGAGGTCCCCAACCTTTTTTTAGCGGTGATCAACATTCAGATGTAAAAAGAGATGAGGAGCAACCCAAGTACCGTATATACTCGTGTATAAGCCGACCCGCGTATAAGCCGAGGTACCTAATTTTACCTATGAAAACCAGAAAAACTTATTGACTCGCGTATAAGCCTAGCAGCCAGAATGGAAGGGAGGGCAGAGGGTGGTACACATCTGTTCTGACATGGTCCCCTGTAGCTGTTCTGACAGACAGAAGAGCAGAAAGCTATTACTTTGCATCTAACGTGGCTGCTATAACATGGATGAAAGGCAGGACACCTGCCCCACAGCCAAAAGTTTATGTCCCTCTACATAAAAAGTGGCAGGCACAGCAAAGAAGCCAGAGTGGCACAGTGACTTCATATTGGGCCCAACTACAACTCCAAACTGGACCAGTGCCCATCAGTGATACCCACAGATATCCAGAAGCACCAGGGGCCATTAGAGCTGCGCCAGAAACCCTTATCAAAGCAATGAATGCAGCCATGACACATCGAGGCAACCCAGAGCCCAACAGAGTAGAAATTGTACAAAGTGGCATCACAGCAAATAGATGAGCAGTCCCATTACGGCCCCCAGACCCCAACAGTTATATGGGCTGAAGCTGACCCCCCTACCTGGGAAAATAATTACAGCTGATGGTCCTGCTCTGGCACGTCCACACTGCCCGTTAACACCATGGCACGACTGCTCTGCGGTCACTGCGCAATAAAAACTACATCTCCCAGCAGCAGCGCGCGTCATTTCCGCTCAGGGAGAGACAAAAGAACAGAGAGAGGCAGCGAGTGAAAGTGGCGCCATGTCGGCCTGGGAGTATCTCATCCGGGCCTTAAACTACATTTCCCAGCAGCGCCCGGACTTTCCCGTCATGCCCCGCGCAGTTTCCGGTGTGGCTGCCGGATGTCGGGCCTGACAGCTGCAGCTCGGGATGTGTGCGTTTCGAGAGCGGTGAGAGGGCAGAGTGGCGATGCAGGAGGAAGATGAGGAGAACATGGAGCAGGATCCCAACCACAACCACTGGCCCGAGCTGCCCAGTCCCCCGGCCGCTTCCTCCGGATACGGAACCTGCACCAAGCGCTGTGACAGCGGCCCCGGGAAAGCCCTGCTCGGTCTGAGTTGAAAAAAGGACGTATGACCTGCGTATAAGCCGAGGTAGGATTTTCAAGCACATTTTGGGTGCTGAAAATCTCGGCTTATACGCGAGTATATACGGTATACAAAAATGTTCTTGGGTGTTGCAAAATAAGGACTGTGATTACCTATTTGGTAGCCCCTGTGTGGATGCTCTGTTTGGCAGTACACCTGGTTTTTATGCTACTGCACAAACTTGCCTCCAAGCCTGGAATTAAAAAATAAGCACCTGCTTTGAGGTCACTGGGAGCAACATCAAAGGGGTTGGTGAGAAACATATTGCTCACTGGTTGGGGATCACCGCTATAGATAAAATATATTTATGTTAATTTCACAGCAAACAAATGTAGCTATTAACACATAATAAATTGTTTACACGAAGATCCAAGAGGGATTGCTTTAACATAAAGTGGAAATCACACAAAAAAAAGCATCATGAAGGTGAGAAGTTCAAGAAACACTTGTAGGGAAAATCTACATAGGAAAAATGGATAAAATTATCTTACAACATAGGAGGCTACAGTGATTAGCATGTACCATCCAGTCCAGCTTTAGCCTAATAAGACTTTTCACATAGCTATTATTCTGTATACAGAGATCGTTCCCAAATTCAGCCAGACACAGACTATGCTCCTATAAGTAAAGTCAGTGATGTCTGTTGATTAATATGTCATTTTGAGGATATCTTAAAATTTTCCCTGCTGGGAGTAATTGGTAAAATTCCTACCTAGCTCATCTAAATTTGTCCCTATGAACCCAGGCTGATCTGCAAAAGATGAGGGAACCTTTATGAAACCTGTAAAGGTTTAGTCCTGTGAGGCATTAATGTATCTAATCAAACCCACCTTTAACCCTGTTCTGCTGCCTGTAGTAAATAATAGAAAAAACATCTCCGAGCACCCTCTCAGTCAAGCAAAATAAACTTTAATTACACTACATAAATTATTTGAATCCTTTGGTCTAGGAATTCATAATTATAGCAAGTAGGCAGGAGCCATTTTGTGGACACTGTTATTAAGCCAAGTCTTGCATCATCTCAAACTCTTGTTTGTGCACCACATTGGGGGGTCTGATATCTATCCCCATGCAATGAGGACAGTGACATCTAGTAAGTGCAGAATGGAAAGTGAAAGCAGTTGCATAAGGATTAGAGAAGGGGCAGGAAATATTTGATTGACAGCTGAGAATTTTAAATGAGTTTACAACAGGCATGAAAGCTTAAACAAAATAAAAATTTGGATTTCATGTTTAATTTGAAAAGGACTTCTATTATACAGCTTTTTATCTCTGGGTGACAGGTCCACTTTAACAACCCGTCTTTGTTTCAATTTTTCCGTGAAGAATGATACAATGTCCAACCTAGACTATTCAATTAAATCTCCCTTAATTTATTTAAATGTAGTTCTATATATATTACAATGCTATAATTAGTGTGCAGAGGGGCAAAAAGAACTTCCTCCTCTCTTTCCTACGAAGTTGATATTCCAGCTTGTAGCAGCAGAGGAAGGGTCAGCTCAGGAATGTGAGTTTCTTCAGCAGCAGCAAGTCATAGGTTGATCAATCAACAGAAACAGCTGTTTTCCCTGAAGCCTTAACTATTAAGCAGTGATTTTGTGAAAACAGAAACTTTTTCACTTTACATTTCAGCAAAAAGAATAGCTGTGCCTGCAGTGGAATAATGAAATCTATTACAATCAGGAAGGCTGTGCTTTCTGGAGCTGCCTTGATTTATCAATTAGGAAAAGGCAGCCATTCTCACCAGCAGAGTACAAACACAGTATGTCTGTAACAGATTTGTTTTAAAGCAGGACTACAATTTTATTACGGATATTCAAATGTGGTATATAAATGGGCCAAACATCTAGTAAAAACATTCAGCTGCTATGATAGATCGTAAGATCTGAATAAAACAAACTGATTCAGCTCCTACAGTTCCAGTCTGAATCTAACCCTTTATAATTCTCACTGCTGAGAGGGTAAATGTAAAAGGGGCAACTTTTACCTTGATCCATTAACCACAAAATATTTGGTTAAAGAGATCACGGGTAGTTCCAAAGCTCAGGAACACTGGTTTTGTAACACTGGTTACAAAAGAAAAACATTTCCCCCAGTTACAGGTTTGGAATTCATCTACTATCTGGCTCTCATAGCTCAGTTACCCTAGCTTTCAGAATTTCAACTGTATGTCTAGGTGACAAATCATGTGATCTATTGACAGTTTATACCAATGAATCTAAACCTACTCACAATTTCTGAATGGTGCAACATAGGTACACTTTCTGGATTCGGTCGAATACCGAACTGAATTCGAAACCTTATGTAAATTAGGGAAACAATGGGGAAAGAGAACTGCGCACGCAGATAAAAAATGTTGACTTCCTTGTTTGTGTGATGAAAAGTCATGTGATTTTTAGATTTGGATTCAGTCGAATCTAAATCCTGCTGAAAAAGGCAGAATCTTGGCCAACCTCAAACCAAATCCTGGATTCGGTGCATCCCTAATTGTGGACTACCAATGGACTGCAAAATGTATCTTCAATCCTTAAAGAAGAAACAAACCAGTACTAGAAAAAGTCCCTACCCACCTCCCCTACCTGGACCAACCTCCCTCCTCCCCCACAGCCTAACTCCCCCACCCCCAGCAAATGCCCCTAATTGTTTTCCTTACCCCTCCATGCAGATCTGGCCTCTGGAGTTCACAGGCGGAGTTTCTTCTTCGGAATCTGAGTGGAGTTTCAGCGCATGCGCAGTTGTTTGTGAGCGGAAATTTACTCCAACTGCGCATGTGCCGAAACTCCGCTCAGATTCCTAAGAAGACCGAAGAAAGAAGATGGCACCCGTGAACTCCCGAGGCCAGATCTGCATGGAGGGGTAGGTAAAAAAATTAGGGGCATTTGCTGGGGGGGGGGCAGTTATGCTGTGGGGGAGGAGGGAGGTTGGTCTACACAGGGTAGGGTTTTTTTCTAGTATGGGTTTGTTTCTCCTTTAAAGTGCAAGTTCCACAATGTGGATATATCAAACAGAGACAGTGACTTTTTTATGATGGTTCTTAATATTTCAGACCTGCTATGAGATGGGGTCTTTTCATACAGTTGATGGATTGTAAATCCATCCACTTTAAACCCAAAAAGCCTGAAGAACACTGTCCTATGCAGTATTAGATCTGTTATCCAGAAACCCTTATCCAGAAAGCTCGGAAATACAGGAACGCCATGTTCAATAGACTCCATTATAAGCCAATAATTAAACATTTTTAAAATTATTTTCTTTTTCTCTGTGATAATTAAACAGTGCCTTGTTCTTGATCCAAACTAAGGATATAATTAATCCTTATTGGAGGCAAAACCAGCCTATTCGATGTATTTAATGTTTAAATGATTTTTTAATAAACTTAAAGTATGGAGATCTAAATTACAGAAAGATCCCTAATTTCGAAAACCCCAGGTCCCGAACATTTCAGATAACAGTCTCATACTTGTACTAACTTAAATTGTGTCACTTAAAAACTGCAAGAACATACTTTTCTGTATGTTTGTACAGCAACAACTGATGTATGATACAACATTTTTCTACAGTAATATATGACACACTGATTACTTCACATTTTACATTTATGAATGCGTCAGAGGATCCTACATTTTGGAGCGGGTTCCCCAAAGCAGTGGACAGGAGGATCAATAACAGAACGCCTGTTCTAACAAAGTTTTTATGTATTGGTGACAGTTATGAACCAATGAGAGGGCCTGACCAAAGTTGGACTTGATTTCAATCATTGAGTGCTTCAAGGAGTGTGTCTTGAGCTATAGATTGCTAAAAACACTATAAAAGTCAGAGTGACAATATAAAATAATCAGTGATCAATTGTAATAGGTTCTGTTTTCAAACACCTTATTCATACCTGAAACCTGACATTCCTTTCACAAAGAAATGACAGAGATGAATACAGATATCTCTAGGGAATACAGTACTCGAGACATTTGCATAGCCACACAAGGCAATATGGATGGTGAAAGAACTATAATTCATTCTGACCATGCATTTATAAAGGGCAAAAAATTGCTTAAGATATGACACCTGTCATTAGATTGCTGTGTGCCCTCAGGTACAGCAGCACTATGACATTAAGGAAAACCTATCCTTATGCCGTCACAATATCTGGCCACCGTAATTTTGTAAACTTGGTGATCTTGTATATATTCTTGGTATTCACACAGGCCCAGAGAAATAATAGCCCGAATGTCTAATATCTAATAGTGAAAAGGCCTGCTTGCAAAAGGACAGAGAACTAGCCGGCATTCATGAAGTTGTCACGAATGGCCATGAGACTCAATATGACACTTTAATGCGCAGAATAAGAAAACGAAGTGGCTCCAGGGTTTGGAGAAAAATGTGTATAGTGAAGTAGCAAAGACATAGTTAGATCCTCAAGCAAGGTAGTGCCTTGGGAAACACAAATCCCTAAGGCTGTACAAAAACCTTTAATCTGGCAAAGACCTTGAACATTTATACCCATTAGGCTCAAACATATCAACACAAATAAGGTATCATTTACGAGATTTACGAGGAAAATTGCCATTTTGGTCCCACGACATTTGGCACAGTTGCTGCATTAACTTTTATTTAAGGTACAGGTATGGGATCCTTTATCTGGAGACCGGTTATCCAAAAAGCTCTGAATTAAGAAAAGGCCGTCTCCCATAGACTTCATTTTATCAGAGTAATCCAGATTTTTAAAAATGACTCCCTTTTTCACTGTAATAATAAAACAGTATCTTGTACTTGATCCAAATTAAGATGTAATTAATCCTTATTGGAAGCAAAACCAGCCTATTGGGTTTATTTAATGTTTACATGATTTTCCAGTAGACTTAAGGTATGGAGATCCAAAGTTAGTTAATTCTGGATAACAGGTCCCATATCTGTACTTGAGTCTAAAGGTATTCCTTGCACTTCCATTGCATTGCTGCCATCATACTGTCATCCCGATTTTGTGCAAATTTAACAGTAAAAAAAACACTACATTGTTGGCGGCTTGCATTCAAACTTGCACTTTACTCACTTCACTGGTCATAAATAAGATTTAATTTTCTATGTGGATAATGTAGAAAACAATGGCAGATTTCTGGATCTGCCAGTAGCCAGGACAAACACTGTGTGCTTTTGTACAGGTAGGAATTTTATTGTCTGTGCATACACTTGTTAAGTTAAATATAGTCCAACATAGATTAAACACTGAACATATCACATAAAGACAGAGAAGGTATTTAAAGGGGAACTTTGTCTTCCAAAATCTGATAAAGAGGCTCACATAACACAGAAACTCCTAATATACCCATCACAGTTACCTGTTTCTTCAAAAAGTATGAATAAATGCCATTTTCTATGCTGAAATCCATCTGTTTAACAGTTTTTCTCTTTCTGCATCATTTGGAATCCTGGCAGGGAGGAGGGACTAAATACCGATGTTACAAATTGTAACAACTTATCCACAGCTTACAGACAGCATGCAGGAACTACATAACCCACAATGCATTGCACTGTGATGTTCCTTTTCTTATTGAAATCATGTGTGCAGGGAATTGTGGGGTTTGGAGGATGCAGGCAAAGGACAGCTGGCTGTTGACACAAAGTAACAGTAGTCAGCCAGCTCAGCAAAGTAGTCAGACAGATCAGCAGGAGAGCAGGGGGCTAGGCTTAGGGAACTGTCAGAAACCATTAAATATCTTGAAAAGTCTGCATATTTTTTAACTGATGTATATCACAAAGTTGCTTTAAATTATGTTTACTTTTCAAAAACCTTTAAGTTATGTTTGTGTGGTGTTCCCCTTTAACCAGTCATGAACTGGCACCAATAGCTATTAATAATGGCCAGGCAAGTAACATTTTATTGGACTGCAAGCCCCTTTTCTGTTATTTGCTTATACACTGTATGTGGCACGAATGTAAATATCTTGTTTATGGCTGCGTGCAACAGAAAATAGAGTGGATCTGGAATGAAGCAGCAGTACATGCAGTGGTTCTCTAAAAATAGAACATTTCCCTTTGATTTGTACTAAGAAATCAATGTACACTGTATGGAAGCAAGGCTGAACTAGGCACAGAAGCACAGGCAGTCATCAAAAAAGAATTAGAATGACAGAAAACCAAAGCATTCTAATGGTTAAAACTTTATTTTTGTAATTCATTCCAGACTAACTTAACATGACTGCAATTGGTATACTTAGTGCAGGAAACCTTTAAAGAACTAATAAGCTTGGAGAATAATTGATAGGGGCGAGGATATCTGGCCAGTTTTCAAACAGCGTTGGTTAGATCAAACCTTTGAAGATTTCTAGTGCAGCAGAAAGAAAGAGAAGCACACGGTGTAATACCAGTGCATTAGCCTTTCATTTGGCATAGGAGCCAAGGGGTATGCTAAATATAGACAATAACATATCATAAGCACCGCACCATGGCCTTGCTCCAATCACCTTCATCGCAGGGAGCTTTACAGACCAGATGGAGATATATTTTTTAACTTGATTGGAGCTGATGTTTGGAGCCCCTTTGGCACTCACGTAAAATAAAATATAAATGGGCCACAATTTACATAAAGATTTAAATAGAGGTTTTCAACTTTTCTCTGCAGTAAGACTGGAGCCTGTCCTTGAAAAGAAGCAGAGCCAGATCTCAAAATTCCATACAATATAACAAGGTTCACAGTTTAGTACTTCTTTATTTTACGTGTAGCTTGCAACACTGAAACAAGGAATTTTACCAATGTGTTATTTTGAGCACTTGGTATTTTAACCCTTAAAGTGCCATAAGGCTTCCTAACAATTTCCTGATTGAAGGAATATCCTTCGATCGATGGATTAAAATCGTTCCATTCAAAGGATTTAATCATTCAATCGAACGATTATTCCTTAGATCGTTTGAACGTAGGAATATCGCAAAATCCTTCGACTTCGATATTCGAAGTCAAAGGATTTTACTTCGACGGTCGAATTTCGAGGGTTAATTAACCCTCGATATTCAACCCTAGGTAAATGTGCCCCTAAGTGACCTATAAGGGGGAGCTTGAAGATTCAGCTATGTTGTTATGATATAATGTTTTTCAAACAATTGGACAAAATGCAGTCTTTTATTTATAGAATATTTTAAAAGGGATTCATTCATGGGAAAAAGTTTTTTTTTACAAAATGAATCCTGCATTGAAATAAGTCTTTCAAAAGAGTAAACAGATTTTTTTTAAAATATTTAATTCTGAAATCTGACATGGTGCTAGATATGTTGTTAGTTTCCAAGGTGCCATCAGTCATGTGACCTGTGCGCTGATAAACTTCAGTCACTCTTAAATTCTTCACTGCATGTTGGAGCAGCCCATCAGTACAACAATGGAAAGAAAACCAGATAACAGACCTGACACCTGCATTTGCACTCTACCTAGTGGTAGATATGAGAACATCACTCAATAATAAAAATCAAGTTCAGATAAATGAAGTTGCGACTCAATCAGTAGGAGAAACAATAGCTTATCTGAAAGCAGTTCCATTGTGAAGTGCTGACTCTTTCTGAAAGCACATGACGAGGCAAAATTACCTGAGATGGCTGCCTACACACTAATATTACAAAGAAAAAATGCATTTAGTGGTTGAAGAATACATTTTTATATGGTAGTATGAATTACTTGCAATGTATTGTTTCATAATAATTTGTTATTTGGTAATAAAAACGATACCATAAAAATCATGACACAATCCCATTAAGCTGTATCCACTGCCTTGTTTATGAAAAAAGTTTGTTGTTGTTCATCTTGGGAGCCGGGGACAGGTGTGCTCCCACTCTTGGGTCTTATTTTAAAACACTGGGCAAACTTGCACATGGGCAGTAACCCATAGCAACTGATCAATGACTGCTTTTTTTCAGCCAGTCCCAGGCTGACCAATGAAAGAAAACATTTTTGGCCCATTGGTGTTTATAAATGTCATAGTAAGTTAGGTTAAAAAAAAGACATCCATCAAGTTCAGCCTTTTAAGTCTACATATATATATAACCAGCCTGCTAGTTGATCCTCTAGATCAACTATGTGGACAGTGGACTATGTCCAATATATAAAAATTCCCAGTATTTATAAATGAGCCTGTTTTTTATTGGCCTCAGCCTCCCCAGGTGCAGCAGAGACCTCCTTATGACATCCTTTTTTAAATAGGATCCAGCATATAAAGATAAAGGTATGAAATATAACTGCCTATGAAAGCTTGTGATACAAAGGAGAAGGCTTATTGGATATTCAGTAAGAATTAGCATGATATTATTATTGTGTATTTGCAACACATCAAAATATTCAGCAGCCTATAATATATAATTTGAAGTCACAAAAAAGGAAGTACTTTTTGCAGTGAGCACAACAAATAATGAAGAAAAATAACTCATTTAGTAGCATTGGTCATGACATGGCCCAACACAATTACTTCACTGTCTAGGTTAAATAATAGAAGGCAATTTTATTTGTGTCAGTCACAAATGAAGAAAGATTACAATGTGCATTTCTTTGGTGAGGTTCAATAATGAATCATCAAGCCCTATAACAGGAGCTTGATCTCAATGTTGAGTCAATAGAGCGTACAATCACAAATGCTACACCACATTGGAACGATGCATAGTGACTGGAGATCTGTAAACCTGAGCCATGCTCTGTGTCTCTCCAGGGAATTCAAGCCTCTGCCATGACAATGACTAATGTCAGCAGAATTTCAGTACATCTTTTTGTGCTGCCTTTCGCTCATTTATAAGGCTGTATTTTCTATTAAGTGCTGAAAAGAATTCACCCGCAGCTGCAGAAATAAACAGGGTTTAGTCGTACCTGCAGGGTGTTAATTACCCAAGGGCACAAGTGAATCGCTGACAAAAGAAGAATTTCAATACCGGGTGATTTCATAATGCAATATGCTTTGTTAAAAAAAACAGGCAAATGCAACCTACTGTCATTTAGGCATTTATTATTTATACCAATTAATTGCCAAGGCACAATTAGATTTGCAGAATGAAAGACTTTGAAAATGATTTCCTCATAAAATCTGTTTCACTACTTGTCTGCTACTAAGAAGAAAAAAAAAAAAAAGATGCCTCACATTAATTATTTATTTAATCATTTGAAGATTATGTTCAGGGCAGAACCGCAGAGATAAACCTCAAAAGAAATCTGCCCATGTCACAGGACTAGTTAATGTGTGTTTCTACTCCCACACCAGATCTATAGGTTTAAATACCAGCTACTTACAGCTTGCTGCTTAACTATTCTACAAACATATACTGAAATTAGAGTTTAGTTAAATGTGTGGTCCACCTATAAGTTAACTTTGAGTATATTATATTATAGTTAATTCTAAGCAATATTTCAGTTGGTCTTCATTTTTTTTTTAATGTTTTAATTATTTGTCTTCCTCTTCTTACCATTTCCAACATTGAAATAGGGGTCACTGACTCCCATCTAAAAATTAAATGCTCAGTAAGGCTACACATCTAGGGGCAGATTTACTAAGCTCGAATGAATTTTCGAAGTTAAAAAAGTTTGAATTTCAAATTAATTTTTTGAATACTTGGACCATCGAATAGGATACTACAACTTCGAATTTACTTCGACTTTGATTCAAAGTAAAAATAGTTCGAATATTCAACCATTTGATCAGTAACTAGAGGGGGGCGGGCCCTGGCGCGGAACGTGCAGCTGGGCCTAGTCCTCCTCAGTACGTCATTTTCTGTCGCCGGAGTCAGTGGCGCGCGAGCTGCCGGAGGGCCCTGAGGGGGTGCGGGCCCTGGGCCAATCGCACCCCCTGCTCCCCCGGTAGTTAAGCCACTGTATTAGATAATCTAAGTACTGTCTCTTAAAAAAAAACTATGACTTTATGCTTCACCAAATTAAAGCTATCGAAGTGCAATGTTAGCCTATGGGGACCTTTTCTACATTTTTTTTGATCAAATAGAAATCCTTCGATCGATCGCTAAAAATCGTTCAAACCGTTTGATTCGAACTACTTAATCGTTCAATTGTACGATTTCTATTTGATCGTTCGAATATGCTAAAAATCCTTCGACTTCGATATTCCAAGGATTTCAATTCGAGGGTCGAATTTCGAAGTTTTTTTAACTTCGAAAATCGACCCTTAGTAAATCTGCCCCCTAGTGTTGTTGCTAGTATTTTATATCACTCATCTTTCAAGTCAGGCCCTCCCCTACTCATATCCCTGGCTCTTATTCAAATCAATGCATGGTTGCTAGGGTACAGTAATTCGGACCCTAGCAATGATATTGCTAAAACTGCAAGCTGGAGAGTTGCTTAATAACTCAAAAACCACAAATAATAAAAAATGAAAGCCAAATGCAAATTGTCTCAGAATATCACTCTCTACATCATATTAGAAGTCTCCCCTCAGATACACACAATGGATCTCTTTGCCCTGCGTTCCCATCTTTTAAAGTTCACTATAAAGCTGGCCATAGATGTTGACATTTTTAAAAGATCAGATCCTGATCGTGAGACCACGATCTTCTCAGAACGATCGTACGATCGTACGAATTTACCATCAACTAAAAAGACCAATTTGCCAGGAAAACAAAGGGGCCTGCTTGGCCCTGCAAACATAGATACATTGCACTGGGACCGACAAAGATTTTTTGACCTGGCCGATCAATTTCCCGACAGATGTCGGACGAAAAATCGTAAGATGTGCGATCGTTCGAATACCACTAACCGCACGATAATTTCGAAGGATTGGTCGGGCTTCCCTAAAATCGGTCGTTCGGCAAGAAGAATCGTCGCGTCTATGGGGAGCTTTAGACTAGATTTCTCTGTAACGACTGAATAATTGTACTGTGTATGCAGTTTCTCTAGCTGCTTACTGTGTTTCAGAGTTGATTATTGCACTGCATTCACTTTAAACTAATCATTTGTAGCTAAAGGTGTTCAAACTATTTTTAGTGGCTCATCCTTCTTTCTGAACTTCTGTTATTTTATCCCCAGGAAGAACCTTTGGGAATATTTTGAACTAAAAATCCTTCACCACATTTCTAGACCAAGCATATGCTAAATATTGCAGCAGTTTCTTTTTCATCTGTTAGAATGTGAAAGTTGAAGATGAGGAATATAGATATTAATCACGTACAAAACATATACTGTATACTGTAAAAAACAATTCTTTTATACCACATGGCAAGCTGGTAACTTCGCATTGTTTACTTTATTTATGCAATGATTAATGTGTTAATATATCTTAATTCTACATAAGCCAATATTAGGAAGAGTTTAAACCAATGTGCTACTTACAATTAATTGCATTTTTCCCATAAACCTAAGAGGAAGAAGCTGAGGATCCCTTATTAAAAACTTAATTTGCAAAAGCAAAATAAAATTGTAAACATCTTTACAGTAACCAAAACCTACACTGTTCTTCCACTGTAGTTAGCTTAAACTGTCTCACGTTTATACAGAGAAAGTTGCAATAGCTAAATAAACATGATTAAGACTATCAAAATATTTGAGGTGAGCATGTGGCCATCAGTTTATCAGTAGAAGCAGCAGTGTCAGACACTAGCTCTTCAGTAGGAACAGCATTATCAGAAGCCAGTTTGTTAGTTGGAGCAGTAGGAAAAGCAGAGTCAGATGCTGGATTGTCATTAGGAGAAGCAGAGCCAGAGTAAGGATTGTCAGAAGAAAAAGCAATTTTAGAAGACAGTTTGCTAGTAGGAGCAGCAGAGTCAGAGGCTGAATTTTCAGTAAGAAAAGCAGAGGCAGATGCTGGATTGTCATTAGGGGAAGCAGTGCCAGAGTATGGATTGTCAGTAGAAGAAGCAGAGTCAGAAGTTGGTTTGTGAATAGGAAAAGCAGAGTCAGAATTGTCAGTAGGAGCAGCAGAGTCAGAGGCTGGTTTGTCAGTAGGAGAAGAAGAGTCAGAGGCTGAATTGTCAGAAGGAGCAGCAGAGTAGAGGCTGGATTGTCAGAAGGAGAAGCAAAGTCAGAGGCTGGATTGTCAGTAGAAGCAGCAGAGTCAGAGGCCGGATTGTCAGTAGGGGCAGCAGAGTAAGAGGCTGGATTGTCAGTAGAAGCAGCAGAGTCAGAGGCCAGATTGTCAGTAGAAACAGCAGAGTGAGAGGCTGGATTATCAGTAGGAGCAGTAGAGTGAAAGGCTGTATTGTCAGTAGGAGCAGCAGAGTGAGAGGCTGGATTGTCAGTAGGAGCAGCAGAGTAAGAAGCTGGATTGTCAGTAGGAGCAGCAGAGTAAGAGGCTGGCTTGTCAGTAGGAGCAACAGTGTATCTAGGTCACTGTCACCTGAGACAGCAGATGCAATGCCACCCCTCCCCCCCAATCTCACCCCCAACCCCCCCCAGCTTACCTCCAGAACTAATATGGGGTGAGGAAGATATCTGTCTCATAGCAGATATGGCACAGAGTAAGAGAAGCTTTTACTCTGTCCCGGCTTGTCAGCTGGACGCCAAGTAGAAGTGTCAGAGTCAGAAATAAGAAAAAGTGCCTATGCTAATAACAGTAATGATGCTAGAAATGATTTAGAAATTAGAGCAAGAGGCGCAAAACCAGGAATCTGATTCCAATTGCATTTCTACCACCCTACTATAATTAATGTGAATACTATCATTCTAAGACAGCTGGATATATATATATATATATATATATATATATATTTTTTTTTTTTTTTTTTTTAAATAAAAGAAATTGTTTGTCAATTTAATCCTATTTGAAAGCAGTATTCGCTTATCCCTTTCTCAGGGCCGGCTTCAGTGGATTGGCCCATGGGTGCATGTTGTAGTTAAAAATTGCCCCAGTCATAAATCTGGCAGATGGAGAGGGGGATGGTACACTTCTTCTACAGAACAGACCCAGGCTAAATGCTTTCGACAACCAAGTAGGAGAGCTAGCTCCAGATATAATGTTAATCAACTTGCTTCGGCTACATTCAGAAGTCAGAACAATACATGTAGAGAATATAAACAGCAATAAGGAAACTGCTTTCAACAGCAATTATACCTACATACAATATAATATTTTTAAAGCACAGACAAATGTTAATAAATGTATATAAGCATGCTGCTTAGAATTATAGATTTTTTTTTATCTCAAAACAGCTTTTAGTTGGAGATCGTATTATATATTATTCAAATTCAACATACTTTTAATAGTTAGGTACTATTAGGGTAGAACTACACAGCTCTTTTACCTGCGATAGCATCCGTTCCAAGGCGCTGAATCGCAGGCGCAACGATGGATGCCCTGAATCTAAGGTAAGTAATAGGAATGTCGGATGTTGTCGCTGCGTGTATCCAACACCACACGACTGTCGGATGCGACCGCTGCATGTTGCTTCTTCATCCGACAGTTGTGTCGGACAACGTCCGAATTTCCTATTACTTACCTTAGATTCCGACGTGACGCCTGTGATTCAGCGCATCAGAACGGATGCTATTGCAAGTAAAGGCGCTCATGTAGTTCTACTCTTACTGTACTAGGGTTTTCTTAATAATATCTTTGCTAATACTGGGCCTTTATTATCTCTAGTCTAGGCTGCTCCACTTTATGTATATTCATTCAAACATATGGGGGACAAAACATGCAGTCCTCACCACATCTATTGCACGGGGATTCACAAAGAGTCCTTTTGCATTACAGGTAACTACCTAGGGGCATAAAAATCTTAGCAAAGCTGTAATCTTAGGAATATACAATTCCTGGGTAATTTGCTTCCCAATCACTGGAGAAAATAAGGAATATTTGAATGGGGCAATATTCCTCAATGTGAAATATAAAAAGATCTGTTAGGTTTCAACCCCTAGTACATTGGAAAAACACAGATAAAATAGTTTTAATGACCCGTGCTACACTAAAATATAAGGGTACGGCCACACTGGGCGTTTTGGGGAGATTTTGTCGCCTGGCGACTAATCGCCTCGTTTGCGGCGACCAATCTCCCCAAACGCCTTCCCTCAATCTGCGCCGGCTAAAACAAAAAAACACCGGCGCTAACGAGGAAACTTCGGGCGACTTCGGAGAATGAATTGCCGCGTGTGATTAGCGCCGGCATTTTTTCATATTAGCCGGCGCAGAGTGAGGGAAGGCGTTTGGGGAGATTGGTCGCCGCAAAGACGAGGCGATTAGTGGCCAGGGGACCAAATCTCCCCAAAACGCCCAGTGTGGCCGTACCCTTAATACACATTAAGGTGGTTATTTACTAAAACTCGAATTTATCTCATATTTTTATTAAACGAAGCTCAACGATTTTATCTTATTTATCAATAAAGTAACTCGAAAAAGTGGGGTCGGGAAAATATGGATTATCATCTCAAATCCCCAATTTTGTCCGATTATCGGACAAAACCCAGCGCAGATCATAATATCTTCAAATTGTAAAAGGGACACATTTTTGGATTTCTAGATTTTAGTTTTTGTCCCAAAAACCTCCTACTTACCTTAGATTCGGTGCATCCGTTGTGACGCCTGCGTTTCAGTGCGTCGGAACAGATGCTATCGCAGGTAAAATTGCTCAAGTAGTTTGATGGCAGATTTTTGGATTCTGACTTTTAGCAGCCTCTGGGTATAATACACTTTGAAAAAAATCTAATGTTTTTTTTCCCTTTAAAATTTTTAGTTTTTGTCCAAAAAAAAATCAAGATTTAGTAAATACCCCCCTAAATGTACTAAAACAAAGGCTAAATCAATCAATGTTGAAATCGTGTAGCAATTTATCAGCTATTCCCCAGCTTCTGAACATTTTAATAGATGCCACCTGTTTCATTTGATAGACCTCCAAAATTAGCAGTTCATAATTTTAGCAGTAAAAGATTTATAATGAATGTCATAGGCCATCAATAAAATTTCTGGCAGAGCTACTATTACAGCTGAAATACAATTGGTGCTGCTGAGTTTAAAGGGAATACTACAAAATCCTTTTTAAATAGTGTTAGTTGTTTTGCATATACAGGTAAGGGATCCGTTATCTGCAAACCTGTTATCCAGAAATAACAGGAAGACACTGTTTTATCCAAATAATTAACACTTTTAAAAATGATTTCCTTTTTTTTGTATTAATGCAACAGTACCTTATACATCACAACGAAGATATGATTAATCCTTATTGGAGGCAAATCAAGTCTGTTGGGTTTAATTGATGTTAATTATTTTTACTAGACTTAGAGGCAGATTTATCAAGGGTCTAATTTTGAATTCAGGCTCCTAAATTTATAAGAGCCCCTTTCATGACATCACTGTGGGGCAGGCATGGGTCTATAAATAGAGGGGGAATGGCAGGCCGGGCCAAGTGCAGGTTGGGAGGGGGAGGGTTAGGGTCGCACGCCACTAATCCCCACAATATTGTAGATGGCCACCTTTTGCAGCAATAGCAGATTAAAATCTTTCAAGTCAATATGTTCATTAAAGGGGTTATTCGCCTTTAAATTAACTTTCTAGAATGTTGTAGAAAGTGATATTCTGAGACAATTTGCAATTGGATTTTATTTTTTTATTCTGCAGCAATCTGGTTTATAGGGTCCAAATTACCCTAGCAACCATGCATTGATTTGACTAAGAGACTGGAATAGGAGAGGCCTGAATAGAAAGATGAGTAATAAAAAGTCAGCAATAAAAATATATTTGTAGCCTTACAGAGCATTTGTTTTTAGATGGGGGTCAGTGACCCCCATTTTAAAGCTGTAAAGAGTCAGAATAAAAGGGGAAGAAAAGGCAAATACTTAAAAAAAACTATACCAAATAAATAATGAAGACCAACTGAAAAGGTGCTTAAAACTGGCCATTCTATAACACACTAAGGGGCCCATTTACTTAGCTCGAGTGAAGGAATAGAAGGAAAAAACTTCAAATTGCGAATGTTTTTTTTTTTTGGCTGCTTCGACCATCGAGTGGGCTACTTCGACCTTCGAATCGAACGATTCAAACTAAAAATCGTTCGAACATTCGATAGTCGAAGTACTGTCTCTTTAAGAAAAATCTTGGACCCCCTAGTTCGCCACCTAAAAGCTACCGAAGTCAATGTTAGCCTATGGGGAAGGTCCCCATAGGCTTAGCAATCTTTTTTTGGTTGAACAAAAATTGTTCGATCGATGGATTAAAATCCTTCGAATAGAATAGCGCTAAATCCTTCGACTTCGATATTCGATTAACTTCGACGGTTGAATAACCTTAAGTGAATTTACCTTTTAGTTAACTTAAAGGTGAACCGCCAATTTAAGTTAAAAAAGGTTGTCTTGTCAGAATTACATTAACACAATGGAATCATGAATTCCCTGTGTTACTTCTTTCAACCTTTGTTCTTATTTTTTTTTTTTTAAGGGAAATGTTCATGTAATTGCAAGGTTTCATTTACTGTATATATTGCTTCAATAGTAGTGTCAGTTATTTTGGGTCTGAGGAATTGTAAGCCTTTTTTTCTTGGAAGTAGAGCAGAAAGCTAAGGAATTAAATTCTATCTTTCTGCATGCGTCAGCACCTAGGCCTCCACTCAAATGAACTAAGGGAACATCACATTTTCTCTTTGAAGTGATAAACACGGATTTGTTGTTGTGACATACTTTCCCAACAGACGCGTAAAAGCTCAAGAAGTTTATTTGGTTCAAGTGGAAGCGGCCTTGCGAGTTCTGTTTCAGAAACACTTAGAAGCCCATTTATAAAAGGTCGCGTTTTTTGTAACTTTAATCAATTTGAATATACTCGAAATTCGATTTAAAAAAAATTGAATATCTAAAAGTCTAACTAAAAGTCGATCCGAAAACTCGAATCGAATTCCACTAAACTCAAATCGAGTTGTTTCTCCTAAAAAAAAACTCAAAATGTCAGGAAGGCTAATAACATCTTCAAATTGGCCACTGGACCTCTCCCATTGAACTTATACATGAACTCGGCAGGTTTAAAGTGGCAAATAGTCGAATTCGAATTATTCCCAGGGTATAGGTTTGATAAATCTCAAAATTTGAATCGAGTTTTGATAATTCACAATTCGAATTGGAGAGTTTTGACAAAAAAAAAAAAAAGAATTTGAGAAATCGAATTTACTATTCGACCCTTAATAAATCTGCCCCTTAATCATAGGCTTATAAATTCCAGGTATATCAATGGCAGTATATTCACAGTTTGGACCAGTTTAGATATTCGACTGATACTCGTTTCCACATGAAAGCACTAGGAACTTATGCACGGTGTCACTTCTGCTGGCATGGACTGATCACATTAGTGCAAGTGGTCAGTATGCATATGACCAGAGAAAGGAGTGTATTGTACAGCTTTCAGATAAAACAATATGGCAGCTTCCGTGCACAACAAATTATTTAATTGCTGGCACACGCAACCTCTCAGTACAGCACTGTTGCAGATAGCTGCACTGTGTGCCAGTTTACTATGACAGTAGCATTGCCAACCAATTGCAGGATGTCACCTTAAAGGGGTGGGTGGGTTACCTTTCAGTTTTATTTTAGAATTTTATAGAATGGTCAGTTCTAGGCAAAGTTTCAATTGGTCTTCATTTTTTTTTTTTTATAGTGACTGAATGATTTGGCTTTTTCTTTCCAGCTTTTAAATGGGGGTCACTGATCCCATCACAAAACAAATGCTCTGAAAGGCTGCAAATGTATTGTTAGTGCACTTTTTATTGCTCACCTTTCTATTCCAGTCACTTATTCAAATCAGTGTACGGTTGCTATGGTAATTTGGACCCTAGCAACTAGATTGCTGAAAGAGCATTTTTTTTTAAACAAAAAGCTAAATAGCTCAAAAAATACAAATAATAAAAAATGAAAACCAATTGCAAATTGTCTCAGTATATCACTCTCTACATCATATTAAACGTTAATTTAAAGGTGAACAAACCCTTTAAAAACAACTGACTTCTATGCAAGATAAAAAACATTTCCTTTCCTTGGGCCAAATACACCTCACAATAACATCTACCTATGCATATTTGTTTTGGCAAGACATAATATCATTTGAAATTGTTTTTATTACTTTGAAAAAAAGTCTGACGCTTATTTCTATATCAGTAAACTAGATTCTGTATTTGCTTGAGAGGTATGGTGGGAATATTAAATATCAGTCTGGTGTATTATATACAGTTTTGGCACAAATTTCAGTTTGATGCTTAAACAACGCATGCTGCCATGTATAACTTGGCTCAGTAACACCAAAATCAGAAATAAGTTTGCACTTAATTATAATGCACCTTTGATCTACACTGCTACAATGTGTGTTTCCTAGAAAAGATATAAAACAGTTTACAGTATATGCAGCCATAGGTAAACAGGGGTGAGATGGTGTCAATGCATCTATGATGAAAACGCATGTTGCTGCCAACAAATATTTTATTAGCTGGTGCTGGACAAACCGATTTAACCTTTAAATGTAAATAAAGTACAGTAGTCACTCTTTCACTAATCCCTTATTATGTGCCATATACTCTAACATTCAAACTGGGGAGTTGTAAAGTATTTGCAGCAGTTCAACTTTTCGAATTTTAAGGCTGGCACTTTTCTCAATAAAATGCAGATCTGTCATCCCGATTTCGCCTGAAATAATGCAGTTGTGCATTTTAGGGGCAACAGTCAGATGCCTTGCTATTCGCTGGTGAAGATGGCAACAGATTGGTGTTTTCTCTGCCGGTGTCAACTTCACATGTGATACAGGTATGGGATCCATCAGTGGCGTAACTAGTTGTTACTGGGCTCCATAGCAAATTCAATTTAGGGCCCCAAAATATTTATAAGTTGGCCTATTTTACCAAGATATATTAAAATTGATAATTAATTGGGGTCTCACTGGGCCCCCTACACTCCTGGGCCCCTCTGCAACCGCAGGGTCTGCTTCCTCTATAGTTACGCCCCTGCGATCCATGTAGAAAGCTCAGATTTATGGGAAGGCTGTCTCCCATAGACTCCATTTTATCCAAATAAGCTAAATTTGTAAAAATGATTTCCTTTATCTCTGTAATAATAAAATAGTACCTTGCACTTGACTCAAACTAAGATAAAATGAAACCTCCTTGGAAACAAAAACAGTCTATTTGGTTTCCTTAAAGTTTACTTAATTTTCTTGCAGACTTATGGTATGAAGATCCAAATTAAGGAAAGATCCATTATCCATAAAACCCCAGGTCCCGCGAGGCGAGGAAAACGAAGCGATCCGAGTGCCATCCCACCGGCAATTTACATTGTAGCCAGCGGGAAGGCAGTTTAAGGAGATTAGTCGTCCCTAAGAAGAGGAAATTTGTGGCCGGGCAACTAATCTCCCCGTATCTGAACATGTGTCTCTACCCTAAAGGTAACTATAGATGCACAGATAATATCATACAAAACAAATTTTCGTACGATATTCGCTGTGTGTATGGTGGGAAATGAGCCGACCCATATCGGCAGAAGACTTGGATATTGGCCGGCTCGTTGATCTGGCTGGACGGCAAATTTAGATTGGGCACCTTTGAAGGCATCCTGACATTGGCCATTGTTATTACTGAATCATCAGATACAGGTAGAATTCTATTGTTTCTACCTGTATATCTGACAATTCAGCTCTTCACTTGTGTATTGAAACTAACGATCTTTCTTGGAAAGATCTTTTCCAAGAAAGAGCGTAATTGTTACGTCTATGGCCACCTTTAGGATGACAGGTCCCCTTTAATCTGCCCTTGTAGTTTGCATTGGGGATTCATTCAGAGAGGTGTTAGAACACTGATAAATGTGTTGATGCAATATATTATGGACAGATGGCATTTTGAAATGAATTATGGATGTTTTAATAATAAAAAAAAAGATTATTATTATACAGGTTTTTATGTCTGGGTGACAGGTCCCCTTGGCTGCTCTCTGCCCGAGTTTTCTCCATACACTCCTATGTGTAGCTGCACGGACTGACATAGGGCTGGCCTGTGTGCAAGCACACCGAGTGAATTTTGGTGTAAAAATGTTTTTAATTCAGCCAAAGAATATGGGAAAATTCTTTCCCATAGAGGCAGAACAAAGAATTCCAGTTCTGGGAAAAGATTGGTAAATGTGAACTAATCAGCAAAAAATACCAGCAAATGCTAAATCTGCCTCTCTGTCTTATTTCAAGGGTTGGTCAAAGCAATTTGTCATAAAAACAAGTAAATGTATAAAAACAATGTTATAATTCAAGCAAATACATTTTGTCATAAAAATCATAGCTATCATCCCAGCACCACCCTGTTAGACGAACCCCTCAGTGTTTGTTTTTAAAGCACTTTTACTATGGAGTAATTTGAAATAAAGTGCTTTAGTACAGATATTAATCCTGACTCACCACTGGCAGGGACTACATGAGCATCATGTCATAATCAGCTACAGTAATAAAGCAAAACAGTGATGAAGTGTGTTAATTAAACAGCAAAAGCACCATATTGGCTTCCTATTATGCCTTGCGAGAATGACACCTTCATTTCCAATTTCATAATTGCTATAAACAAACAAACAAACGTGGGTTGGATGAGAAGGAAAGAAGAGCCCCTGCACACTAGATAATGGCAATGTAGTTAACCATTAAGCAAAGGTTCTCCAACCTGCAGCCTTTCAGATGTAGAAGTATTATTAAAGGGATTGTTCACCTTTTAATTAACTTCTAGTATGATGTAGATATTATGAGACAATTTGCAATTGGTTTTCATTTTTTTGTATTTGTGGGTTTTGACTTATTTACCATTTTATTCAGTGGCTCTCCAGTTTGCAATTTCAGCAATCTGGTTGGTAGGTTCCAAATTACCCTAGCAACCATGCATTGATATGAATAATATACTGGAATACAAGTACAGGAGAAGACCTGCAGAGAAACAAGAGTAATAAAAAGTAGCAATAAAATAAGGGGCTAATATCAAAAGTCGAGCGTTTTTTTTTACCTTGAAAGAACTAAAATGAATCAAAACTCATTTGCTATCTTACTTAAAGGGGTTGTTCCATTTTTTAGTTTTTACAGTTTTTCCAAAATCTAAGTTTAAAGTTTAATGTTCATCTCTCTGGTGCTTCAGTCTGGCAGCTCAGTAATTCAGGTGCAGATTCTGAACTGTTACAATTTTGCAACATTTAGTTGACACATTTCTCAGCAGCGTCTGTGGAACATTAGCAACTATTGTATCAATTCTAACAGCTGCCTTTAAAGGGGTTGTTCGCCTTTGCGTTAACTTTTAGTTTGATGTAGTAGAGATGTGCGGGCCCACCTGATACCCGCGGGCCCCCTCAAATGCCGGCATACGACTTCCGGTTTTATAGACTCGCGTCTGCTCACCCCGCTCCTTTTGTGACATCATTGTGACGTCATCGACGGGCGGCGTGGGTCTATAAAAGGACCCCCGGAAGCAGGTGCAGGGGTGGGCGCGGGTTGTAGCAGGGCGGGTTAGGGTTGGGTGCGGGTCAGGGAAACTCCGACAAAAGACAAATAACTATAAATTATGAAAACCAATTGAAAAGTTGCAAACTTGAATCAATTGTATCATTTGAGTTTTCAGACAAAACACTGAGAAAAAACTTGAACATCTAGCAAGCTGTTAACATATTCAAATGGTTCAAGGAACCTCTGCCATTGACTTCTAAAGAACCTCCACAGTTTTAAAGTGGTGTATTTTCGGATTAGAGCTATTTCCAGGGTTGGATTTAATAAATCTTGAATATACCGTTTTTTTTTTTTTTTTTAAAAAAAACTTGATCGATACAAGTTTTTTTTTTTTTTTAACCCAAAAATGAATGTTTTGACCGAGTAATACAACTCAAAACCTTGAAACTTCTGGAAAAAACAACTTGAATCTGTCCCTAAATGTTTAGCTTTAGATGGGGTCAGTGACACCCATCTGAAAGCTAGGTCAGAAGAAAAAAAAAGCTAATCATTAAAAACCATAAAAAAATAAACAATGAAGACCAATTGAAAAGTCAATTGGCCATTCTATATCATACTAAGGGCTCTCACAGACTAGCGTTTTTACCTGCGATCCCCCGAGTTCCTGGTTTCAGCCGCAGGGGAGCGTAGGAGTAGACGCACTGAATTCTTTTCCATTGTGGCTGTACTCACACAGACGCATGTAAGCGACAAACGCAGGTTGGGACGCAGCATGCTGCATTTTACCTGCGTTCTGTGCTTACATGCGTCTTTGTGAGTATAGCCACATTGAAAATAATTCAGTACGTCTACTCCTGCGATCCCCTGCGGCTGAATGCATGAAACCGGAACGCAGGGAAGCAGGTAAAAATGCTTGTCTGTAAGAGCCCTTCGAGTTAGACTCCCCAGAAAGCCTTCTCAAATAACAAAAGATAGTTGGAATTACTACTTGGTAGGGGTGGGCTAGAGGTTGTAACTGGCCATTAGAAGCCATGCAAACCAAATGATAAAAAAGATTAAAGGGCCAGTTAGGACACAGTACACTAAAAAAACGAATGTTTACATACCTGTGCTATTTTGAGCAGGTACAGAATTAATTAGCAAAGAATATAAAAGCTTACCAGGGCCAGAACTAGGGGTACAGCCCCGGTTTGCTGCAGTGCAATACTGTGTAAAAACATAGCAACTGAATCCGAAATTGCACTTTGAACACTGCACTTGCAGTAAGTAAACAACTATAAAAAGAAATGCTCATATTATGCATTCAATTAATGTTTGCCCATGTACTAGCATAAGCCATATTTACATGCATGTTTTAACACTGACAGCTAATTAAACTGAAGAGAGATATAGATACATGTAAGGGTAGGACTACATCCGAAGCGCTGCGACAAGACGCATGTGACAGAAATAAGGTATGATAGAAATGTCGGATGAAGTCATAGCGTTGATTGAACGCGTCACGCCTGTCGGATGGTGCACGTGCATCTGACAGTTGTGTGGCGTCGGATCAATGCTGCGACTTCATCCAACATTTCTATCTCTCACTTTATTTCTGTTGCATGCGTCTTGTCGCAGGCGTTTTGTTGCAGCGCGTCGGATCACGCCGAAAACATCCATGTAGTCCCACCCATAGTTAGATAATCTATAAAAAAGAGACAGACAAACACAGACAGATTTGTGGCAAGACCACAAACATCCGGGCCTAGGGCTGCAAGTTGGTAGAGAGCTCAGCTTCCCAGTGCTCCGGAGTGCCTGCTCTCGCTAGAGCTGTGCCCCTGGATAGATAGATTAAATGGAAGTCTAAATGCCTTCTTGCGTGCTGCGTTGGTTGATTTCTGAAAAGAGGTTTGAACTCTGTGTTGACATTTTTACTGATTAATCAGCAAAAACAGAGGTTTATTCCATAGCTTCCCTCTGCTAGTTCCTTTATTAAATCTGGGCCAAGGGGAAAGGAGGCACTGGAGTGCTTAGTGCAATTAGTACACTTTGGAAATAACTTAACAAGAATATCTTATTTGTTATTTCTCAGAACGTTTTAAGATCATTATAAGGAGAATTGTTCTTTGTATTATTCTAAAAAGAAATCTCTTATTCTGTATAATCTGTGCTAGCCATTTAATCATTTTGGTGGGTCACAGAAGGAGATTATTTGCGGTTGACAAATCCATGGCCTAGATGAGTCAAAACTACCTGATATGTGCCTTTGGCTCTAAATAGGATACCTTCTGGGCTGTATATTATGGTATATACATGTTCCAATGCAGTCCTCTGCTGATGGTTACCCTGGTCCAAATGGATATTGATAGGGGAGATGTGTAATTTACGCAGCTTGCGACTAAGAGTAAAAAACGCATGCCCCTGTTTCCAGTATTCAAAGGTAAGATATTCGATTTAATTGAGAATGTTTGAGTTTTTTTTTTTAGCTCAAATGAACTCACAACTGGAATGGTATCTTATTTATTAGAATACTCCATTGGGAAAAACCCGATCCTGCGAGTTTTGAGTCCAGAAACCTCAAATTAATCAAGATTCCTCTGGGAAAAAATCTCAAATCACTCAAATTCGTTTTCGGGCAAAAACCTCCAAAAGAAATTTAAACACCCTGAAGGCTATTACCATCTTCAAATGGTTCAAAGGACCTCTGCCATTTACTCCTACATAACCTCGACAGGTTTTAGATGGTGTATTTTTGGTTTCAAGCTATTTCCAGGGTAGGGGTATAATAAATCATGAGTTTTGAAAAAAAAAAAAACAGCTCAAAAACTAGAATTTTCATGGAAAACACAACTCAAACCATAGTAAATCTGCCCCTACGAGTTGATACACAATTAAAGAAAGAATACTAATTAGTGTAAAAAAAATATCACAACAGAACATATCAGAACCTGCAAAAGGGAACCCAATACCCATATACATTTTCTTTTGCTATTGTATCTATATTTCAGTACACATCATTAGTGCAAAACCACTTATCGTGTATTGTATTCAGTGCAAATTGGTGCAAAAAAAGAGGCTTCTCCTTTCACAGCCCAGTGCTAAAGATATAAAGCACGTTTTTCTACAAATCTACTTTGTTCCCACTGTTTAATTGTGTGTGTGATACAGAAATCTTTGCACAATGTCATGAGAATTGGCTCTTAAAATTCTAAAAAAGCAATCTGATGATGGTTTTAGATCATATACAAATGACACAAAGCTTCACCAGGTAAAAGTTGTCAAGGTTATTATTAATTAAACCCAAAAGGACTGTTTTGCCTCCAATAAGGAGTAAGTGGGATCAAGTACAAGGTACTGTGTGATCACTACAGAGAAAAAGGAAAGATTTTTAAAAGTTTGAATTATTTGATTATGATGGAGTCTACGGGAGATGGCCTTTCTGTAATTCGGGCTTCCAGATAAAGGATCCTATTAAAAAAAGCTGAATCCACTACATCCACTGGTGCTTCAGTCCTGATCACAACACTCCTATCCTCCTGTTACAGGGCATCAAGTCTGGATTGATGAAAACTCTTAAATACATTTAATTTTACAATAACTGGCATTCCAATGAAACATTTAGGAACTACCATATCTTTCAGAGCCTGACTCATTCTCTATATCCCCTCCATGCCTATCTGAGAATGTCTTGTGTAAGAAAACTTCTGGGTTTCTTGAAATAGTTTTATAACACAAGAACAGCAATCAGGGCTATCAGAGCATCTCATTATTGTCTTACATGCAGTTTTTAGCAAATATCTCTATGCTGGAATCCTCTTTTCAGATATGAGTCAACCTCAAAATAAATATATAACAAAAAGACTTGTTGGCAGAATATATAATCTTTTGGCTGCGGTTCCACCACCTTTGACCCAGGGTTACAAGAAATGGAAAAGAGTCCAACAATAAAAGAGGAATCCTGGGAGGAAGGCACTCAGAATGCCTACCAATTATCACTAGCAACAAGGGATAGACAGATCCAATGTAAGACCTAACATGAATTATATATCATCCCCCAATCCCTCAGCCATATACGCAAGATAATAAACCCTGTCTTAAATGTGGACAACCAAAAGCCAACTTCATTAACACGCTCTGGACTTGTCCACATGCTTGGGACCTGGGGGTTTTCAGATACAGGACTGGACTTGTCCACACAAGATCGATTATATGGAATGCTTGGGACCTGGGATTTTCCAGATACTCAACTGGACTTGTACACATAGGATCTATTATCCAGAAAGCTGAGAATCGGAGGCATTCCATATATGGGACTGGACTTGTCCATATAGGATCTATTATAAGTAATGCTTGGGACCTGGGATTTTCCAGATAAGGGATTTTTCTCCATACCTTAAGTCTGCTAAGAATCAGTTACACATTAATTAAACCCAATAGGATTGTTTTGTCATCAATATGCTGTCAGTTATGATTAAGTACAAGGTACGGTTTTATTTAGTTTTTTTTAAAAAAAGGAAATCAAATTTTTAAAACTGTAATTGTTATTGATTAAAAATTGATCAAAATGGACTCTTTGGGAAATGGTCTTCCCGTAATTTGGAGCTTTCTAAATAACAAGTTTAACGGATCCCATACCTGTATATGCATAATCAATGAAGATTGCTCACTTGCAATGACTGTGTAAATGTATAGATCTCTGTAACACTTACATCAATGGATCCTGATTGATATGACAACTGTGCTATAATGGCAAATGATAAATCTCCCCAAATTTTAAAAACGTTTGTATTCTTTAAAATAATAACTGACTTTTAGGCGGAGGAAATAGGGAATCCCCTGTACGCTTCTGCACTACATATGGTAAGGGAGTTCGTTCGGTGCAGGACAGCATTAGGAAATACTGGGGAGTGTTAAGACAGGATCCGGTGCTGGAGAGAGTCCTTGACCATAAACCTTCCTTTGTTTTTAGGAAAAATAGAAATATAGCATCATGGGTTTCTAGGAGTTACAATTGTATTTTTGTGTATCTTATCAAACGTATCTAAATGCACGTGCTGAGTATTCTGGGCTTTCTGCCATAAAACCTCTTGTTTACTTATGTTTTATTTCTTGTTTGGCGTCAGTGCAGGAGATCAAACAGAAACTCGGGACATTTTAAAAGTTTGATAGATACATTTGATAAGATACGCAAAAATACAATTGTAACTATTTAAGACAAGCAGGCCTCAGAAGAAATGAGACTTACAGCTTAAAGAGCGATTCCCGTTTATTATTAAAAATGTAATAACATATTTAAAATGGTCATAAGACCCCCAGAAGGGTGTTTACACTTTCCATAACCTGCCAAATTTTGTGAAATGGGCATTGTATTTAGGGAGTGTGGCCACAAAATTTTCTCTGGGCTCAGTGCGGCACAACTTTCTGTCCCTCTTTCTGATTTCTCAAATGTTGGGAGGTATGAAATAGTTAAAAAAAAATGAAGCCAGACAACTGTTACCTGGTTGCTAATGCCAAATTAATCTAGCAACCAAGCAACGGTTTGGAATTTAAAAATGGAGGATGAAAGGGTATGAAAAAAATCGCAAAAAAATAAGAATAAAACTGAACCTTCCCAGTCATGCAGGTTTTTTTGGTTGCCGGGGTCAGTGAATACCAAAAACCAGATAGCTTTTTTTTGCATTTCAGGCTAGTAATAGGGAGAATAAAAATACCAATAATTAAAAAGCTATACAAAATAAATGATGATGACCAACTGAAAAGTTGCTTTAAATAGGTTAATCTATATCATACTAAAAGTTATAAAAGTTAACTTCCTAATCATCAATATAATTGAAGCACATGGACACGTGAAACATGCCATTCTGCAGGCTAAAAGGTGTAATGTGCAAATAGGGTTGCCACCTGGCCTATATTTTACCGGCTTGGCCAGTAAAAATTATGGCTGATCCCAATGTTATTAATAGGGAAAAAAGATAAATATATAGGAAGGGCGGTATTTTTTTCCAGAAAAGGTGGCAACCCTATGTGCAAAGCAGCAACAACTAAAAGCCCTCCCACCAACAAACCACGGTCACTGTGTTTATATGTAATATGTTCCTAGCAACACATCCATTCAGCAGAACAATATAGCCTTAAATCACTAAAGATTAGGGTACATGCAAAGCACCACACAGCTCCAGTACAGTAAAATATAGCAAATACACATGGCCTGTGTTGTTCTGTGGAAGGACATGAACTAAGATCCTGCAACCACAGGCAGCTAACAAAGTGTGTGCAAAGCTATTATTGTGAATGTAAATGTGATAGTAGAGCTGTTATTTCCAACCTGTGGCACTCCAACTTCAAGTTGGCAAGTAGTAGAGTTGTAGTTCAGCAACAGCAGAAGAATCACAGGCTGAGCAGCTCTGTTGGATACCGGTTTCCACGAATAAGATTCCCGAGTTTGGATGTGAATTAGAAGTTAGGTTACATTTTATTAAAGGAACAGTAATACAAAAAAATTAAAGTGGTTTAAAATAATGAAAATGTAATGCACTGCTGCACTGCTCAGGTAAAACTACTGTGTTTGCTTAAGGAACTCCACTATAGTTTATATAAATAAGCTACTGTGTAGCCATGGGGGCAGCCATTCAAGGCTGAAAAATTAGAAAAGGCACACGATAAACAGCATATAACAGATAAGCTCTGTAGCATACAATGGGATTCTTCAGAACGTATCTGCTATCTACTGTGCATCCTGTGCTTGAATAGCTGCCCCATGGCTACACAGCAGCTTGTTTATATCAACTAGTGTTTCAAAAGCAAACACACCAGTTGAGCAGTGCATTATATTTTAATCCGTTTAAAACACATTTTTTGGTGTGAGTGTTCCTTTATACACCACCAAAGCATGCCTAGCTGGGACTCTGCATCTTTTCTCAAATAAAGCTGTGTATTTTAGTTCTATTAACACATACAGTAGGAACAATCTAAATCACACTGGCTTTTACCTGTTAGAGGGATGGTGGAAGCTGCAGGTCAGCATCTTAAACATTTTTAAAAATGTGCTATTTCAACCAGGATCCTTTTAGGCAATGGCCCCCAATTCAATTCTGAGGCCCTTAAACTGTCCCTACTCTCATAATTTGTGCAAGCAGCCGGCGGACCCAATAAAGAGCTGCTAATAGCAATATTATGCATCACAGATATGAGAAATCCCTGGGCAGAGATACAGCAGCGGTTCTGATTTTCAATGAAGAGCTGCTGAGCATTACAGTTTTGTTATTCTCAAATGGATTTTACACACAAAAATAGCCTGCGCATTACTGAGAAGTGCAGTCACCTTCACAGACAGGCATGAAATCCCAGCATTATTTACAGTGCTAGAGATGCCAGACGAAGCAGGCTGAGGCACTAAAATGCACCGCTTACATTTCATTGGCCAGTCCTGACACGGGCAAAGACCATGACTTTCAACACTATTCAATCACAAGTTCCAGCATAATCCATTCTTGGGAGGCATTTTGATTTATAGAAATGTGTCTCTCTTACTGAGGCCTTAAAGGAGTGGTTCACCTTGAAGTTAACTTTTAGCATGTAATAGAATGGCTAATTCTAAGCAGCTTTTCAATTGGTCTTCATTATTTTTTTTTTTATAGTTTTTAAATTATTTGCCTTTTTCCTCTGACTCGTTCCAGCTTTCAAATGGTGGTCACCGACCTCATCTAAAAGCAAATGTTCTGTAAGGCTACACATGTATTGTTATTGCTACTTTTAATTAGTTATCCTTCTATTCAGGCTTCTCCTTTTCATATTCCAACCATCAATGCATAGTTACTAGGGTAACTTGGACCCTAACAAACAGACTCGAGAATTGCAAACTCGAGAGCTGCTGAATAAAAAACTAAATTACTCAAAAAACACAAATAATAAAAAATGAAAACCAATTGCAAATTGTCTCAGAATATCACTCTCTACATCATACTAAAAATTAACTCAAAGGTGAACAACCTCTTTAATGAAATGAGAATTGCTCATTTGATACATAAACCATACATACACCTGTGCTTGAACTATATTTCCCATCATTCTTACTTAGCCAATGCAGTTTAAAGTTATTCTTGCACCCGTGTGTTTGTATAATCTCTGCATAAAGTCTATCATGATTCTGCGTTAAAAGTATTTGATATCTACGCACAACATCACAGAACACAAAGGCACAAAACTATTTTCTATTGATAGATAGACCCAAGCAGTGATTGCCTGTAGTCTACACTCTAGCAGAAATGAATGAAAGAAAAGCAGCTCTGGTTCCATTTCTGAGACAGATACGTTCCCCTATACTGTTGACATGCTTGCAGCATTAGTTTATGCAAAGCACAAAACAAGTCAGTGAAATAAGAATAAAATAATTACATTCAGGAAGAGACAACACCCTTCCCTTCACAATGATGACTATGGGCTAAATGTGGTTTCCATCTTAAGTGAAGGCATATGTCTAAGGACGGGGTGTGTAATTAGCATTTCAGAAGAGCAATACATGCTAACTGCAGTTAAAGAGGGATCAAGAGAAAATCATGGAATTTCTATGAGCAACAAGCAAGGTACACAAATAAATAGAGCACATTAACAAATTAACAACATGGTAGCATTAACTGAGTTTCATATGGAAGACACTTTAAAATATAGGTAGAAGGTATAAGGGTAGAAATACACAGGCGTTTTGACATCCGATACCTTTCTGTTCCGAGGTGAGGAAGCGCAGGTGTCACATCGGATGCTCCTGAATCTAAGGTAAGTCATAGGAATGTCAGACTTTGTCACAGCATATATCTGACATGACTGTCGGATGCGAACGCTGCATGTTGCGTCTTCACCCGACAGTCATGTCGTGTCGGATGCACACTGCGACAATGTCCGACATTCCTATTACTTACCTTAGATGTGGAATCCAACGTGACACCTGTGCTTCCTTAAGTCATGTCGGAACGGAAGGTATCGGGTGTCAAAGCGCCCCTATAGTTCTACCCCAGTGATCTCCAACCAGTAGCTCGTGAGCAACATGTTGCTCTCCAACCCCTTGTATGTTGCTCTCAGGGTCCTCAAAGAAGGGGCTTATTTTTGAATTTCAAGCTTGAATTGAAGTTTTAATTGCATAAAAACTAATTATAGTCCCAAGTAGAGCCTCTTGTAGGCTGCTAGTCCACATAGGGCTACCAAATAGCCAATCATAGCCCTTATTTGGCACCCCAAGGGACTTTTTCATGCTTTTGTTGCTCCCCAACTATTTTCACATTTGAATGTGGCTCACGGGTTAAAAAGGTTGGGGACCCCTGTTCTACCCTAAAAGGCTTCAAATACCAACAGACTGCATAGGTTTAAATTTTAAAATTCTTGTTAAACTGCAACTTCCAGCGTGTCAAAGGGTTGATGCTGGGAGCTGTAGTGCAGCTACAGCTGTAAATTTGATTTGACTTCCCCCCCTTGAAAAGGGTGGTTCACCTTTCATTTAACTTTCAGTGTGTTACAGAATGTCCAATTCTGAGCAACTTGTTAATTGGTCTTCATTTTTACTTTTTTGAGAGTTTTTGAATTATTTGCCTTCTTCTTTGTACTCCTTCCAGCTTTCAAATGGGGGTCACTGACCCCATCTAAAAAAGAAATGCGCTATTAGACTACCCTTGTAGTCTAATTACAATGCTGCATTTTATTCTCGCCTTTCTATTCAGGTGCGCTTTTATCCATATTCTAGTCTCTTATTCAAATCAGTGTATGGTTGTTTTGGTAATATGGACCTTAGCAACCAGATTGGTAAAATTGAAAACTAGAGAGCTGCTGAATTAAGAGCAGCTAGTGGCTTAGTGCTTAGATTTGTAGTTTTGCTACACTGCCATTATAGGTTTGATTCTTACCAGATGACTATTTGGGATGTTTAGCCCATATCTGCATGGATTTCTTTTGGCCCTGGCTTCCTCTCACAGTCTAGCCTCCAAACTCATACTTGCTTAATATGTTCCTGATAAAATCCCACCCAATATATATTTGTTTCAGTGGCAGACTGACTGCAGGTCTAGAGTAATGTGCGCTGTACTATTACTTTGCTATATAAAGGGGAAAAATAAAGTTTCTTAACTAAACAAGTCTAACCCAGTTAAATATACACACGCATGCAAATCCTGTCTCACACGGCATCAGACTCCAGTCTCGGATTGCTTTTGGGACAGACTGCTCATCCCTTCAAACTAAATATATCAGACTGAGATCCTCATAATCTCACGTAAACCTGCTCCTATTAACACCTATCCTGCTAATGCAGATATCACATCTCACAAACATGTTACATGGGCTAGACTTGTGAAAACTCCCTCTCTTTATCCTCTCACATTCACACTATTGATCACCCTTGATGTTCATTCCTTCCACATATTGACATATGTGTTGTTTTCTATTAAACACCAATCGGACACTAAAGCCATATCATTTATTTATATATCACACACTTTAATTACCGCAAGTGCTGATGCCTTAAAGGAGAAGTAAAGCTTAAAGGAACAGTAACACCAAAAAATGTAAATGTTTTAAAGTAATGCAAATATCATGTAGTGTTGCCCTGCACTGGTAAAACTGATCTGTTTGCTTCAGAAACACTACTATAGTTCATATAAACAAGCTGCTGGGGAGTAATGGTGGAAATTGAAAAACGGCTAAATGGCACAGGATAACTAATGGATAAAAGATAACACCATTAGACATACAGAGCTTATCTGCTATCTGCTGTGTAACTTGAGCTTTTTCTCCTTTGAATGGCTGCCCCCATTGCTACACAGCAGCTTATTTATATAAACAATAGTAATGTTTCTGAAGCAAACACACCAGTTTTACCAGTGCAGGGCAAAACTGCATTATATTTTTATTACTTTGAAACACTTATTTTTTGACGTTACTGTTCCTTTAACTAAAAAAGTAGGCTAGAAATGTTGTACATTATGTTTGGGGCAACCACAGGCCTTTAGCAGGGAAGATCTGTGCCACCAAATATGCCCTAGCAGCTCCCCATCTTCTTTTCTGCTGATTCAGAAACCGGTGCAATAGCATCAGAATTTAATAATCAGCCCTCTAACATCAGCTTATATTAGAGACCAACCACATTTTCTGCTTGATAATTTGTGACAAGCCCTAAGCTTAGCTTCTCAACAGCTCACTGAGCATGTGAGTGTCGCAGACTTTCCAAGATGGGGACCCCTGTGACAAGTTTGAAGTCCTGGATCATTGCTAGTGCAATAAGTGCAGTATATAAAATATGCAATTTTTAGCCATATTCATCTTTAGGGTTTAGTTCTCCTTTAAAGCATTCTCCAGCATAAAGTAAATATAAATAATATGTTATCATGATCTGCAGGTAATCCAACTCAATTTAAAAGGGATCTAACCCAAAAAGAAAATCAATATAAACTTATTAAGAATGATCCTTTTGCAATCTACATTCATTTTCTATAATTAGTAGTTTGAGAGAGCTTTAGAATGCTCATACCAGACTTATAGAACTGCAGTGACAGGGTTGTTTTATAAACACTGGGCTAATTTCTACCTGGGCAGTAACCCTATAGCAACCAATCAGTAATTAGTTTTTTTCAGTCAATGAAAGCAAACATCTGATTGGTTGGCATAGGTTACTGCGCAGGTTTATAAATGGCCGACACTAGGGTTAACGGACTAAGATTACATTAAACTGGAAATAAGCCAAAAACATTTTCAAAGTAAAATGAAATGTAATTTAAGCTTTTTCAAATATACCAGTGTGCGATCCATTATCTGGAAACCGTTATCTAGAAACCCTCTAAAAAACCCTTATTGCAAACCAATCTCTCAATTCATTCATAATTCTAATATTTAATAATAATGTAATCTTTCTAATATTAAAACCTTTCCTTGTACTTGATCATAGCTAAAGTATATTTAAGTATATATTTAAGGATATTTTTAATTGGTGGTAAAGCAATCTTATTGGGTTTATTTAATGTGAAAGCACTTAGGAAAGGACTACACGGACGTTTTCGGCCGTTAACGGACTAAGATTACATTAAACTGGAAATAAGCCAAAAACATTTTCAAAGTAAAATGAAATGTAATTTAAGCTTTTTCAAATATACCAGTGTGCGATCCATTATCTGGAAACCGTTATCTAGAAACCCTCTAAAAAACCCTTATTGCAAACCAATCTCTCAATTCATTCATAATTCTAATATTTAATAATAATGTAATCTTTCTAATATTAAAACCTTTCCTTGTACTTGATCATAGCTAAAGTATATTTAAGTATATATTTAAGGATATTTTTAATTGGTGGTAAAGCAATCTTATTGGGTTTATTTAATGTGAAAGCACTTAGGAAAGGACTACACGGACGTTTTCGGCGAGATCGGTATCAAAACGCCGGTGTCAAATAGCATGCATGCGATGGAAATAACAGTCGCATCGGATCAACGTTGCGACACCTTATTTCCATTGCTTGCAAAAACGTCCATGTAGTCCTACCCTTAAAGGAGAAGAAAGGCTTGGTGCTCTTGGGGGTGCCAAACGTGAGAAGAAGTTGGGAAGGAATCAGAGAGTGGCACACCGTAGATAGTGTTTAGGTGGCTCTGATGTTACTGAACTAACTGCCTCACAGCTTGTTGTCAAGGAAACCAGCTCTTTTCCCATTATGGATTAATACTTGCACATAAACATGTTATTCAACAATCATTTCCATATTATTATTCAATTACATCCCTAGGGATACTGAACTAGCATCGACAGGTACAAGTTATAGCAGCTAAAATGGTGCTTGTACATCGTTATTTCAACCCTTCTATTATATGAAACGTAGCACTAAGCAGATTGGAACTAGATTAAAAGATGTAAAAAATATTTGAAGAACCATCCTGGATTTTGCAGCTTCATATTAAATGCATCTATTGAACCAGTAGTGTAACCTTCAAAAAGATAGAAACGTCATTTTTAAATAGTGTCTATCTACAAGGAAACAAGTCATCAATTCAAAATTGATCCAAATCATGGATGGCAACAGCTGGGGGCGGTTACCATGGCAGAATGCAAGACATCATAAGTTTTCACTACGTATAGTGGAGAGTTTTATGCTCAGCTCTAACGCATAAAGGAATATCTTGCTAAATGGACTGTGGATAAATGAGCAACCCTGGAGCCCGTTAACAACTGCAATTTTGGGCCGTTTTAAGGCTATTTACAAAACAGGTTCTTCCCATTAGGCTCTAATGGTGACACTGACAGATAGGGGCATTTAATTATTTTATTAGCCTCTAAAATATTCTCTAGATAACTGAAACACATCACATGCTCAAAAAGCACAAATAACGTTCTTTATTGGTTTTTATGCCGGTCATTTTAACCTGTGATGTCAGTGTGTTTTGATACATTATAGATCTTGCCCTTTCACCAACTTAGGGACTGAACAAAACTATTACAAAGCCATGTTCTAGCGACAGAACAGAGAACGCAAACACCTAATACTGTATTGATTAGTTTTATTCATACCTAGAAAAATAATGGACTGTTACTCACTATTGGATTTCGTGTACATTGGTGATCTGATTATTTAAGAAGAGCTGGAGTCATACAGTGTGATATATCCGTATTCCGGAAACTCGATATCCAGAAAGCTCCGAATTATGGAAAGGCTGTCTCCCATGCACTCTATTTTATTCAAATTTTAAAAAAATATTTCTTTTTTCTCTGTAGTAATAATAATAATAATAATTACAGTACATTGTACTTGATCCCAACTGAGATATAATATAATTAATCCTTATTGGAAGCAAAACCAGCCTATTGGGTTTATTTAATGTTTACATCATTTTCTAGTAGACGTATATTAAGATCCAAATTACGGAAAGATCCATTATCCGGAAACCCCCAGGTCCCGAGCATTCTGGATAAGGGGTCCCATCCCGTAACAGTTTGCTTCATCTGTAAACCCATTAGATCATGTTTTACCCCAGAAATTAGCAGGAAGCAAACACTGATCCAAACATATTAAAAGACACAGAAACCAGGAATTGAGTATGTTATCTTACATCTCCATTTAAGGCTGAGAGTATTTTCATAATTCTATACATTTTCTTGAATCTCTGAAAACACTCAGTCAGTACTACTAATTGGGTTATACTGTGGCTTTTTATGATTCTATACCATTTCTCTGTAGCAGGAAAGCAATATTTAGTACCTTAGTCTAGGAATTCTAAAATAAATAAATAGTTTAAGAGCTCCCTTGTACAGTAGGAATTAGAAGTTATGTACATAGCAGCGGCTTCCTAATTAAAAGGTGTAGTCACTGACACTGCTAATTGGTGGCAAGAGATTTCCACAGGCTATTACAAGCTTGCTGATGTGTGCATTCCTTTGTGCTGTATGTTATCTCTGGATTTGCCTCGTTTTAAAAGGAGAACTAAAGCTTAACTAAAGATTTAGGCTACAAATGTTGTACATTGTGTTTTGGGCATCTGTACCAGCCCAAGGCAACCACAGCCCTTTACCAGGGAAGATGTGTGTCTCTGAAGATGCCCCAGTAGCTCCCCATCTTCTTTTCTGCTGATTCACTGTGCATGCTCTGTGCTGCTGTCATTTACTGAGCTTAGGTACCCACAATATACAGTACACATAGAATAGATATGTCACAGTATAAGGCTAATCAGTAATTAATACAGATAATTACTACATGGCAGCACAGAAACCAGTGCAATTAGCATCAGAATTTAATAATCAGCCCCATACCCTAAGCTTATATTTCAGGAAAACCTCATTTTCTGCTTGATAATTTGCGACAACCCCTAAGTTTAGCTTCTCAACAGCTGCTCAGAGCCCACTGAGCATGTGAATGTTGCAGACACTTTCCAAGATGGTGACCCCCTGTGACAAATTTGAAGTTAAGGATCATTACTGCTATTGAGAAGCTAAAACTTTAAGCTGGTGCAATAAGTTCATTATAAAAAAAATATGGCATTTTAGCCATATTCATTTTTAGGCTTTAGTTCACCTTTAAGGACTTTTGATGAACATATTAAGGTTACAAACAGCATATAGGCATTCTTGCTATCACACCTCATTGGAATGTCATCATCATCCTCTGATTTGAACTAGTCAACTGCTGCCTTTCATTAGACTTTTAACTTTAGCTTTAGCTTTAGTTTAGAAAACAGAATGCCATGTCCGGTTTTTCTCATTTGCACTTAGCCTATTTCCTCTCGATAAATGAAGTAATTGGTTGCATCAGTTCCTCATATTCATTTCCTAATTGCATCTCCTTGATTTTCTTGCATTACAGAAAGGGTCAATGCTTTGGAATTGTACTTTTTAAATGGGTTGTTCACCTTTAAATTAACTCTTAGTATGATATAAAGAGTGATATTCTGAGACAATTTGCAATTGGTTTTCATTTTTTTTTATTTGTGCTTTTGTAAGTTATTTAGCTTTTTATTCAGCAGCTCTCCAATTTGAAGTTTCAGCAATCTGGTTACTAGGGTCCAAATTTGAATAAAAGACTGGAATATGAATAGGAGAGGCCTGAATAGAAAGATGAGTAATAAAAAGTGGCACTAACAAAAGATTTGTAGCCTTACAGAGCATTTGTGTTTTAGATGGGGGTCAGTGACCCCCATTTAAAAGCTGTAAAGAGACAGAAGGCAAATGAAAAAAAGCTATAAAAAAAAGAAAAAATTAAAGCCAAATGAAAAGTTGCTTATAATTAGTCATTCTTTATAAAAGTTACTAAAAATTTAACTTAACTAATTTAAAAGTTAACTTAAAAATTAACCATCCCTTTAAAGTGGCAGCAACATACTTATCGACATATAGGTATGGGACCTGTTATCCAGTTTGCTCCGGACCTGGGGTTTTCCGGATAACAGATCTTTCCATAATTTGGAAATTCATAACTTAATTCTACTAGAAAATCATGTAAACCCAATAGGCTGGTTTTCCTTCCAATAATTCCAAAATTAATAAAGAAAACATTTTTAAAAATTTGGATTATTTGGATAAAATTAAGTCTATGGGAGACGGCCTTTCCGTAAAGCGGCGGCTTCGCTAACAGCGCAACACTTCACCGGATTTAGATTCGCCAGGACAACGCTAATTCACAAAAAAACCTTAATAAAAGAAAATAGAGTTGTTATATTGCCCTATACATGAGCCCAGTGTATAGTTTATGTGCCATATGTTAGAAAGAGAAAGCAGGGAAGCGGGCTACTCCAAAAAAAAAATGTACGCTCTTTTGCAGCCTATCACCCTGAAAAAAGGAAAAGACACCAGCATTTTTTTTGGGACTTAGAAAAATTTTCAACACAATTTTGAGGCAGTCCTATCTACTTTATTGCACTTCACCTGGTCTGAGGTGGCAAAGGCAAGTCTGGCGCAAGAGGTAACGTTCAGTAAAATCCGCATCTTAGTGAATTCGAGTAGTTACGTCCATTCGACAGAGCGCAAATTCACCAGGCGTTAGGGAGTGAAGTACCGCTAGAGTCTATTTCCTTCGCTAGCAAAATAATGCCAGCGACCGTTAGTAAATCTGCGAATTTTCGCCCGCGTTAGTCACTTCACCATTTAGTAAATTTGCCCCTGTGTGATCTACAGGTTTGTAAATACACTTTGCTGAAATACGTTGAGTATTTTTCAATATGGCGGCCAATCTCTCGCAAAATGGATTGCGCATATAAGTATTTATGCCGTTGTATGCTAGTGACGTAATTACATTGCGTATTGACGATCAGTACGGCTACATTTTGCCTGTACATTGCTTTTCTGCTTGGCTTCTTTTCACAAAGGTTTACTAAAATTCTTCCGAGTGGAATTGTGGGGAACAAGGAAAAACAGAAAATGCATGTTGGGAAAAGAAAACTACAGGTTGAAAAAGGCATATTATCTTGCGTGTGTGGTTTAATTGGCGTTTTTACACTCGACCACTCGTTTTCAAAACCACAACGTAAAAAAACGCTACCTGCGACCTTGCCTTTAGTTCAACTCACCTGCAAGTCAGGCCCGATTGCCCAACAACGGTCACTCAACCTGACTAGTGCTCTTGGGGCTGAATAAAAATGGCACCAACATCTAGTAGAAAGCCTTATCAAAAGAGCAGGGGATGTTACAGCACCAAAGAAGACCCCTATTTACTTGGTTTCGGAATCAGATGTGGGGCAGGCAGGTTTCTATATTTTCAGTTTTATTGAGCAATTTTTCTGCTTTGTAAAAGGAGTAAGGAAAGTACAAGAGTAGTTTTATTTCTTCTGTGATATTGTTATATGTGATCCCATTCTGCCTTGATTTACAATTCTCAGCACAAAGCTCTCCAGGGAGAAAATCTCCTCAAATCTCTTCAAATCTTATGTTATTCTTTAGAATGGATTTGCCTACTACCAAATTTTATAAGGTGCTTTGATAAATAATCCCTAGAGACTGACTTGGTATTAGGCAAGCTGTTCATTTTAGGAGAAAAAAAACTCATTCACTGGTAAATAGGCCTTTGTGTTTAACAATCCCACTCTATGTCATTCTGATCTTAACTTTTATAGAGGACTGTTCCATTTGTGTATTATTCACCAAAAACATAGCAAATACCAAGAATTATGTACAGGTATGGGACCTGTTATCCAGAATGCTCTCTTTCCATAATTTGGATACCTTCAGTCTACTAGAAAATCATGCAAACCTTAACCCAATAGGCTGGTTTTACCCCCAGTAAGGATTAATTATATATTAGTTTGGTTCAAGTACAAGGTATAGGTATAGGATCCATTATCTGGAAACCCGGTATCCAGAAAGCTCCAAATTACAGTAAGGACATCTCCCATTGACTTCTATTTTATCCAAATAATCCAAATTTTTGAAAGCAATTTCCTTTTTCTCTGTCATAACAAAATAGTACCATGTAATTGATCCCAACTAAGATTTAATCAATTCTTATTGGAAGCAAAACCAGCCTATTGGATTAATATAACGTTTACACGATTTTCTAGTAGATTTAAGGTATAAAGATCCAAATTAAGGAAAGATCCTTTATCCGGAAAACCCCGGGTCTTAAGCATTCTGGATAACAGGTCCCATACTGTAATACGAAAATACTCTGAACGTCTACACATTTATTATTATTATTGCTACTGTATTATTACAGAGAAAAAGCTAATTTTTAAAAATGTGGATTATTTGGATAAAATGGAGTCTATGGTAGACGGACTTTCCGTAATTCAGAGCTTTCTGAATAACAGGATTCCAATATATGTAGATGTCATGAGCCATCTGAAATAGATCATCATGTATTAACAAAAAAGAAGTTGTTACTGATTCATTAAACAACATGTCACTCTTCTTCAGTGCAACAAACTTTCAGTATTTAAGAGATGAGAACATTTACTGAAACCCAATATATACTTGAGCCAGTGAGAATGCCGTGGAGCTGAGTCATTTTCAGAAACTGAAGATCACAATAAAAATTCTGCTCAGCAATAACCCTTAGCTCTCTTGCACAGAACATAAGAGGATAATGGCAGTGACCATTAATCATAGAGTACAGCACATCCCAGCCCTTTGCTAGAATATCTGTATCATATATATTTTCAGTCCTTTACTTTATTCAAGATCAAATTCACCCTGTACTACTAAAGTGAGATATTATTTTAGTATAACTTTAGTATAATTGTATAATGAAAAGAGTCCAGCATTCATGTGTGGTTTTGTGGTAAATTGCAGTTTTTTGGTTTAAGCCCTTTCTTCTATAATCCAATAACGCTACAGGTTGAACAAAATAAAAATCGTAGCATATGCTAAGTCAGTTCAGCATGTTACTGCTGCATTCCAGGACAAAGCACACAGCATGTGCAAAGAAACGCACACTGAGCTGACTCACATTTCTAAATGAGCCCCTGAATCTAACACACTAATGTTCACAGTCACATTTTTATTGGTTGTTGTTGTTGAACTATTACACTTAACTCTGATGGCCTCTGATTCAGCTAGGGGAATCTGGACATATAACTATAAGGTTATTTGTACGAGAGTGAAGAACTTGCAAATGTGCATTAAATGGATGGTTCACCTTTAAATTAACTTTTAGTATGTTATTGATCTTCATTTTTTATAGTTTTTGAGTTAATTGCCATCTTCTTCTGACTCTTTCCAGTTTTCAAATGGGGGTCACTGACCCCATCTAAAATACTCTGTACAACTACACATTTATTATTATTGCTGCTTTTTATTACTCGTCTTTCTATTCATTCATATTCCAGTCTCTTAGTCAAATCAAGCACAATTCAGCTCTGCCTTGGCCCAATTGTGATCCAAATGTTGACCCAAAGGACAGTCAACTACATCATGCAGTGTCTGACTGGCCCACTGGGATACCAGGAAAATTCCCGGTGGGTCCAGGTGTCAGTAGGCCTCTTGCTTCTAACCTTTTGGCTTATTTCATGGTCATTCCCTATTTCTTTATAGGAACAAAAAGGCTTAATAATGGAAGAATAGAGTATAGCATGTAGAGATAAGAGACAAGAAAAATAGAGCGGTTGAGTGAGGAGAGGAGGTATAATACATTTGTAAAGTGGGCCCTCGTAATAAAGTTTTCTGGTGGGCCCCTGGCATCCCAGTCCGACACTGACATCATAACAATTTGTCCCACCACTTAGGTGGCCACATCAGGCAAATATACATATGCTTAGATCCATGGTATTGATGACTTTAATAGCTTACATATGACTGTCTTTCAGGTCAGTGAAAAGTTGGACTAGGTAATGTAACCTGAAAATGTTTTAGTCAACAACCTCTACTGCCCCTCACTACCCAAATCACTACTACAGATGAGACCTATTCATGGCAGTGGCAAGCAGTGCCACCTTTACAGCATCACAAAACACATTTATGTTGAATCCTTGAACATGGTCATCAGTTATCATCTCACATTATTTTATGACATAACAGGGTTTGGTCAAATTTTTTAAACCATCACAACAATGTACGGTTTACCTTACAACAATGCAACTTGCAGAGGCCCTACAGAGAATTCCAGATGGTTTATAATTTGGTTAAATATAGTTACAGGAAAATGTTTTGTTAACCTACTAGATCCTTCTTCATACTCCTCGGGACATGCCACATTTGTTCTTCAAATCTGTGCACGGTTTGTTTATTCCTTTATGCCCTGACAGTTTGTTGGCATATTTCCCCATAATCCAGACTGCAAACCTCAGCTGATGCTGCTTTCATTATTTTTAGTTTGCTATTCCAGTGGATCAGTTGCACACTGTAATAATCTATCCTTAAGGGGGCTATTTATTAAAGGTCGAGTTGGTTTAAGTTTTTTGAGGGTAGTTTCAGTAAAAACTCGAATTTTGCACGATAAAAAAAACTCGATTTTTTCTAGATTTATTATGCAAAGCTGCAAAATGCCAGAATCTGAAAATTCTTCAGCTAAAACCTGCTGAGGTCATGTAGAATAAATAGCAGAGGTACTTTTGAAGATGTTTTTAGCCTTTCGTGATTTCTGAGGATTTTTGGTGGTTTGTGCTCAAAAACGTAATCAATTAGAGTGATTCAAGGCTTTTTTTTTTTGCTGATAACTCGATCTACTGGAATATTCCAGTTCTTCACCCCGATTGCATTCAATCAAGTTTTTTACATTCGGGTTTTCTCATAAATAAGCAAACATTCAAGTTTATTCGAGGTAGAAAAAAATCTCACAAACTCGACCTTTGATAAATAACCCCCTTAGTGTTCCCCAAAGTAAAACAATACATTTTCAAAACTGCCATGACTCAAGAAAGGAGAAGAGTTGAACAAAAGCTCCAGTGAGGGATCATTGTATTTTAAAACTGCCTTTCACATGGGAACACAGATGCACATGAATACCGAAGTTGCAAATAGGCTGTGCTTATTAAATGAACAGTAATGATAAAAACTTGCTTGATAGAAAATAGTATAGCTATGTGACCCGTTATCCAGAATGCTCAGGACCTGGGGCTTTCGTGATAACAGATCTTTCCTTAATTTGGATCTTCATAACATATGTCTACTAGAACTTTAATTAAACACAATAGGCTGGATCAAGTACAAGCTACTGTTTAATTATTACAGAGAAAAAGGAAATCCTTTTTAAATTTTGGATTATTTAGATAAAATGAAGTCTATGGGAGATGGTCGTTCTGTAATGCAGAACTTTCTGGATAACGGGTTACCAAATAACAGATCCCATACCTGTAATTGGAATTCATTTTTCAGCATTAAAAGTAGTTTTACACACACGGTATGGGATTTTGACGTCAAAAAAATATTTTTCAATGCTGATCATTTTTAACCTGGGCCCCTCCAGCAACAAGTTGCTAAGGAAAAAGCTGGAAGAAATGTGACCAGGGCATTACTATTGATGTGTTAGTTGTCTCACTGGCGATCTACAATATACCTTGCTGGTTACCTCTTCTCTGACAATCCGATATCAGATACAAAGACTGGCAGAACCTCACCTTTCTATTGAGAAGCCACAGATGATGGAGAGAGTCTGTACCCACAGTACTAAAATAGTAATAATATGCTCAGAGAAAGTCACCTTTGTGATCCGAACATATGTAATAAAACAGCAGGCACATTTCTGTACTCGGCTGCTCCCTTCAGGAGGCAGCAGCCGATAATGAGAGTACCAAGCAAACTACAAAGCACTGCTATTAAAATTCTTGTTACTTGAATAATTTATAGGAGAATGTAAGGTAAAAAAAAAAACATATGTATCATTTATGAACTCTAAAACAGTGCTCCACACTCTTTATATGTATTTAAAATATACCAAGAACAACTGAAAAAGGGAACACTAATAGGGTTATTTATCAAAGGTCGAGTTGGGTTTTCCACAAAAAATTCGAGTTTTCAGTGTTATTTTTTGGTCAAAAATCGATTTTAAGGGTAAAAAAAACACTTGAATTTTTTGAGATTTATTATACCCAACCCTGGAAATAGCTTGGATCTAAAAACACACCATCTAAAACCTGCTGAGGTCACATAGAAGTCAACGGCAGAGGTCCCTTGAACCATTTGAAGATGTTAATAGTCTTCAAGATGTTTGAGGTTTTTTTCGGTGAGTTTCACTCGAAAACCCACGCAATTAGGAGGGTTTTTTTTCACCAAAAACTCAAACAATTTCAGTTTTCGGGTTGTTAACACCGAACTCGCTGATCCAGGTTTTTACCATTCAAATTTAAACCATTTGAGTTGTGAGTTCATTTGAGGTTTTAAAAAGCTCACAATTCTGAAAAGGCTCTAAAATTCGACCTTTGATAACCACCTAGAAGTATATCACATGTGAAGCAGGCTAAACAGAAGCATTTGGCATCAAAGTCATACCCTTTCTACTCTTTGCAGATGCTTTGGTCTCCATATGCTCTAATTAAGTCTGCTACATCTATCTTATCACTTGATATATTGCTTCACCTGCGCTTTATTGCAAATCAAGTATAGTTAAGCTGCATTATTTTGAAGTCTGCCTGAAATATTTTCTGGTGTTTGCCATGTGAGTGATGTCTGTGTGTGATTCTTTAGCTGCACATGCGATGGACCTATTGAAGCAGGGTGCATAGGTGTGACCCTGTGTCAGTAGGCAAAGTAGCACCTGATTCAGAATGAAATGCTGGAAGGACTGATCAGCGTTGACCACTATATGAAATTGGAAAGAATGCATTTTGATGCAAGCACCTTTAATAAGATTTTAAATACAACTCACTGTGGGGAAAAGAACAAGTTACAAACTGTACTTGTAACCGTAATGGCCCTTTATAGCTTTAAGTGTGTGTGTTTGTTCACTCTGATTTGATTATCCTTTCTTCCAACTTTGACTTCATTTTCATTTTTTTACTAAAATGCATTAGCCAAAGTAGGGTAGTGGTTGTGTAGCTTGTTTAATGCATTCTGCATTGTTTTTAACGTTTTTTCCTCAGTGATTCTTACCACCTTTCCAATCTTGAAAATATTTAATGGTTTATTTTTAAATTTAATTGTCATTTCAAGCAGTCTCTCTTTCTGGATGTTAATATTTTCTGCACTTCTGACTGCAAAAATCATGTAGTAGAAGACCTGGAGAACTTCAAAAAATCTTGTTATACATGCATTACGCCAGTAAATAGGGCTTTTTTTTTTTGCTTTTGCCTATAGTTTTAATTACCAAAATAGTTACACTTTTAAAATAAGCTACACTATCCTTATTTTAGAATATATTGTATATATTTTTTTTATATCACAAAACCTATTTATTACATACTGATCAAGAGGGTATAATTCCCCTTTGAAAGCATTTTGATAATGTCCAGCCTCTGCTCATTTGCATTTGCTGGCAAGGAATTCTTTAAAAGGGTTTGCACTCCAAGGTGCAAGCCTTTTTCTTACCTTCATGGAAAACTGCTCCCCTTAGCTGAAGGTTTGGGTCCCGGCACCCAAGCCAACATATACTGTATACTGGTAATCCTTTACTGCTTCAAACAATAGCATTTTTTTGCCTTCATCCTGGCAATGAACACAGTTTCACTTACAAAATTTCTACTTTTATCTCCCAACTGTCCCGTTTTTAGAGGGACAGTCCCTCATTTGTACTGGAAAGTCCCGTTTTACTCTGCACTGAACAGGCAGAAAAAGAAACAAAGTTTCTAACTTAATTGGCTTTTGGCAGAGAGCCCAGAGCAGCTACAGAATTAAGATAAGATACTTTTGTAACATTTTCTAGATAACTAAATAAGTAATTGTAACAATATAAGATAACAGGTCCCTTGGGAAAAGTTAGACTCACAGCTTAAAGGGCAATTCACCTTCATTAGCAAAACTGTAATAATTGATGGGAAAAAAAAACAGAAATATATTCAAAATGGCATAACCTGCCAAATTTTGTAAAATGAATATGGTAATTAGGGGGGTGTGGCCAAAACATTTCAACGTGCACCGCTCAACAACTTTTTTATCCGTCTTTTTGTTTCCAAATTGTTGGGAGATATGCTTTTATGGAATACCCTATAGGTTAACTGTCTTAGTTTTAAACAACACTCAGGGCAGTTTTGGTATTGTTGTTCTATATGAAATAAATTCAAACCACTAACACTCATGTTCAAGGCTCTTAAAAAATAATAATATCCCTATACCTCTGTTCTGCTCCCAGCACTCTGCTTCCGACCATCTCTCATTACTCTAGTCCTTGTTTGTTATATTATTATAAGAGACCTGAATATTATAGGTGTTACCAACCTAATGGCAAACAGAAAGCAAATAGTGTACATACATTTAAGCCAATTCAGTTTATATAGTAGATCTGAGCAATAATTATCACATACAATAGGTAGCTGCTGAAAATGCAGCAACATGAAAAATATCTATTCGATATCATATCTACACATTTTCAGGTACTAAAATAGGCATTGAGCTGTGCTCTGGTCACCCTATACATACATTGTTTTTTTCTTTAAGGTTTCTGCAGATTTTACACTTACTTTATGCTACTGGTTTATGTATGGTTATGTATGTATGGTTATACAATAATACAACCAGCAGAAGGAAAAGTTAAACTGAGAACTGGTAACAAGTGAGTCATCTGAGATCTTTATTAAATGTGTATATTTGTATTTAAATGGATTACTCATTTTCATTTAAAACGAATCTATCCTAGATGCTTTTGAAATTCATTGCTATTACTTTAATTTGGAGAATTTTGAGTCAGTAAAGTGCCCAAATAAATGGAGCATGAATAGTCATTTCAACATGCTTTAAAAGGGGACATAATTGCAACATTCCCCTGTGTGTACTAATAACTGCCCAGCTTCAGAAATGATGAGACCAAGATCATAAGAAGTAGCTTTCATATTCATTATTTAGACAAATAAGCATACCTGTAAGTTCATAAAGATGCCCATGATACTTGGCAGGGGCAGACCTAAGGGTAGGCAGCAGAAGCATCTACCTAGGCGGAAAAAATGTGGGGGAGGGGGAACCTTTGCAAACTTTTTTTTTAGCCACTTAATCAAATTCAGATTTTCTGGATTGGATTTATCATTTAAAATAATATTTTGGAATCCAATACACTAAAGGTGGCCAGGTTTAAGCTGCTGATTCAGGTCCTTTAAACCAATTCTGCATCTTATCTGCACCTCCGACGGCCCCACCCAACCAGATGTCGATTGGGCATGTTTGATTTTCCTGCATTGGTACCTCTACCCATAGTTATAATTGAAGGTTTGGACCTAGGCCCAACAATCGGATTAAGCCCAATATCTCCCACTTTAGGTGGGCATATCAGGGAAAGATACACTAGTTTGGCAACCTTGCCAAATAAGTGGGCCTTATAGTATATGGCCATCTTAAAGGAGAACTAAACCCTAAAAATTAATATGGTTAAAAATGCCATATTTTTCACAGGTGGTCACCGTCTCGGAAAGTGTCTGTGACACTCACGTGGGCTCTGAGCAGCTGTTGAGAAGCTTAGCTTAGGGCTTGTCGCAAATTATCAAGCAGAAAATGAGGTTGGCCTTTCATATAAGCTGATGCTACAGGACTAATTTTTAAATTCTGATGATAGTTTTGCTGGTTTCTGCGCTGCCATTTACCTATAATCTGTATTAATTACTAATCAGCCTTATATCGTGACATTTATATTTGTTTAAAAAATGTGTCTCTGTGCCACATTATTTACCAAGCGACTATCCTTCCTGTTTTATGGATTAAAATGAGTTTACATTTTGTAGCTTGGTTGTAATGGACAGAGACCACATGTCTTGTTGCCAGCATGGATAATTTATAGGGCATTAGCTAGAAAAACAAAGGGTTCATTTAACAATATGATACAAGGTGCACAATGCATAAATAGGCATAAAGTGCTAGGTTTTTTTGCCCACAATGCCCCTCACACCCTGGGAGTCGCCTGATATGTATGAAGCACAAACAGTTGTTCCTGACAACAAACAAATAAAGGTGGTTTATTCCAACAGGTCACTGACCAACATCCCCTGACGTGTTTCGGGAGCAACTCCCTTAATCATAGGCTTAATTTCCTTGTTTCTTTTTTTCTACTATGTAAGATATAATTGATTCTTATTGGAAGCCAAACCAGCCTATTGGATTTTTAATGTTTAAATGATTTTCTAGTAGACTTAAGGTATGAGGATCCAAATTACAGAAAGATCTGGTGTTATCTGGAAAAACCTCAGGTCCCATACCTGTACTAGCGACTTTTATTACTCTCGCACTTGCACCTAGTCATTTGTAAATAAGCCCTAAAGCCTACTGTATAGTACTGGATGTAAACAATTTGTTATGAAACTAACCGCCTGCCTTTATACAACATTAACTTTATTTTGCAATTTCAAATGCAAAAGAGAGAGAGAGAGAGAGAGAGAGAGAGAGAGAGAGAGAGAGAGAGAGAGAGAGAGAGAGAGAGAGAGAGAGAGAGAGAGAGAGAGAGAGAACCTCAATTTTAAGTTTCCCCTCATTTTACATTGTTGTTTTGTGGTCCCACTAATATATTATGCATAATATATTTCCCTGATTTTACATTTTCCTGGATTTTGTACAATTTCTTTCTGGTCCCATGAAAAATGTAAAATTGGGGTTCTACTGTATATAGATAGATAAATAAAAAGATAGACAGACATAGATAGATAGACAGATCTGGGGAAGTAACTCAGGAAGAATGCGCTCTGAGATTTGGGTGGTGTGTTTGTAATTACATGGATGGCAGGAATGTAAAGTATTTATCCATGGGTTTGCATATGGAACGGCCACTAGATTCTACAGCTATTGTCTTGCTAGGGGCGGTTATGCAGTAACACAGCTGAGATTCCTGAAGAATTCTGCTGTATCTTGCACGGAGTGGTTTCTGTTTATGGCTGGCTCTTTCATAACCTTCACTAGTCCAGGTCTCTGCTGTGCATCCACTCCTGTTATGCTGATCCCAGATTCTAATCGTGCCAAACAAGAGGTGACATTGTTTTAGAAAACTGTCTGAGCAGATAATGCAGAAAATGCAAAACAGTGTGACAAAATACAGGTTTTTCCTTTCAGATGGCCACATGTGCATTCCTTTTGCTGCGCAATTCACTTGAATTGTGCGACCTACTATGGAAGTTAAAGGGCTTTTTTTTTTTTTTAATTACCAAAAGAAAAACAAAACACTTCATGATAAGCCAAATGTTGTTCATTTCACAAGTTCCCTTGAGCCTTTTAACAACTTCTTTTTACAAGATGAATGTTACAGCAGTGGGGTAGCAACAAGCTCCAAATACTCAGTTCCTCTGGCAAGATCCGGTGCACAGTGAAGGCTCACACCCATCCTATGTACTAATGACAAACAGCACATTCACACTGAGAAACTCTCACAAGCACCAGAACTGGGGGAAGGAAGGTATTAGCCAGAATGTGTATTGCTGCTCAGGGACAGTGTAATAATTAGTGAAAGCAAGCATCCTGCGTATACCTGAATACACACACACTGTAAATCATAGTCCTACAGTTTTTATGAATTACATTTCTAAGAGTTGCGAAATTGTTATTTGTTACCGAGCTTATTTACAGTTAATTAGGTGTTAATTAGGGGTTTTACCAATGTGTTTACATTTTCCTTCTAATTAAAATAGCAAGTACTAGAACACCTATGAAAGGTAAGAACTACAGCCCAGTTCATTATGGACAGCTGCAGCCTGCAGCATACTCTGGCATGCTATAATGCCTAAAAGGAGTGGTTCACCTCTTAACTTAACCTTTAGTGTGTTATAGAATGTCAAACTGTTGAATTGCTCTTCATTGTTTATTTTTTATAGTTTTTTTAATCATTTGACTTTTTCATCTGACCTTTCCAGCTTTCAAATGGGGGTCACTGACCCCATCTCAAAAACAAATGCTCTGTAAGGCTACAAATTAAAAAGTTATTGCTTTTTTTTAATCATCTTTCAATTTGGGTCCTATTGGGGATCTCTCCTATTCATATTCCAGCCACTTCAAGTCAATGCATGGTTGCTAGGGTAATATGTACCCTACACAATCCACATTGCTGAAATTGCAAACTGGAGACCTGCTGAATAAAAAGCTAAATATCTCAAAAAACCCAAATAATAAAAAATTAAAACCAATTGCAAACGGTCTCAGAATATCACTCTCTATATCATATTTAAAGTAAATTCATAGGTGAACGGCCCCTTTAATCATCATGGTGAAACCAAGTTTGTCACAGCATGAACCTGGATACCCTCACCTGACACACACAGGCCTGACTTTTATGTCAAATACCTGTTCAGTGAGTGAAAAATGCACCTTAAAGGGATACTGTCATCGGAAAACATGTTTTTTTCAAAACGCATCAGTTCATAGTGCTACTCCAGCAGAATTCTGCACTGAAATCCATTTCTCAAAAAAGCAAACAGATTTTTATATTCAATTTTGAAATCTGACATGGGGCTAGACATTTTGTCAATTTCCCAGCTGCCCCCAGTCATGTCACTTGTGCCTGTACTTTAGGAGAGAAATGCTTTCTGGCAGGCTGCTGTTTTTCCTTCTCAATGTTACTGAATGTGTCTCAGTGAGACATGGGTTTTTACTATTGAGTGTTATTCTTAGATCTACCAGGCAGCTGTTATCTTGTGTTAGGGAGCTGTTATCTGGTTACCTTCCCATTGTTCTTTTGTTTGGCTGCTGGGGGGAAAAAGGAAGGGGGTGATTTCACTCTAACTTGCAGTTCAGCAGTAAAGAGTGATTGAAGTTTATGGGAGCACAAGTCACATGACTTGGGGCAGCTGGGAAATTGACAATATGTCTAGCTCCATGTCAGATTTCAAAATTGAATATAAAAAAATCTGTTTGCTCTTTTGAGAAATGGATTTCAGTGCAGAATTCTGCTGGAGCAGCACTATTAACTGATTCATTTTGAATTTTTCCCATGACAGTATCCCTTCAATTGACAGTAGTCTAAACATCTGTCTTTACATTATGTTAAGTAAATAACCTACATCGCACAATTTCCAACTGGCAAGGGAAAGAAGCATTCTGTGAACTGTAGTTCTACAAGAGCTGTAGTCACATTATGCCTAGCCATGCTTTTAAACATCCACCTAGATAAGTACCCTCAGCATGTTATGTTTCCTGTAAAAAGAAATAATGGCTGATTATGGTATTTTTTTTTTTTTTGTGAAAAATGACAGGTACATGCAGTAAATTAGTTAGCAAGATGTTTGTCCGGTATGTCTAATATATTCCCTTAATCTGTTGTTAAATTACAACTCCCAGCCTCCTGCTGTTGATGTGATGCTGCAGTTGCAGTTTTGTAATGGCTGGAGAATTTGAGGCTGACACTCTGCCATATTGCATACCCTCTGCCACACTACACTGCTTGTATGAAAAAGAATTAAACCTTGCAGATAGCCAGCACAATGATAATATTAATGACTCCCTATTAAAAGAATTAGGAGACACTGGAGCATATCCCCTTACCTTGATAATACTGCTCCTGCGAGGGAGGCCTTGCTTGCTGACTTTATCTATTCCAGGGCTCTCAGGCAGAGCAGACCCACTCTCTTCTTTGGCTTCCACAATGACACAATCTCCATTAGACACACCACTGTTGGTGATACAGTCATTACTGCAGTTTCCATTGCTCTCCCCATTTTCTCCATCAACATCATTTCCCTTGATTACCACTCGGCCATTGGCAGAACCCACTGGAGAGGGCACACTGCCACCACTTTCACCAGATCCTCCCCCACCTCCTGGCTCTGCCATGAAGATTTCAGCAGCAGAGCCTTTGAGGCAAATTGTTATAGTCCTTTATCTCTCCTCTGCGCTGTCCTCACCCCAAGGAGAACTCTGGCAGCAAAAACTATTCTTCTGCAAGAACTGTACGAATCCACTTTAAACCAGAAATCATTTAAAACCAAAATAATTCCTCAACAGTGAAAGCCTGTAACAGATGAGAGAATATAATCAATCATTTTAGTTCCATTAACGTCAAGGTGCTCTAAAATATTTTCCTTTACCTTTCATTTTAATCTTACCGGAATAATAATTCTTAGCAACCAATCAATACTTGTGCCATAGAAAGAACTAAACATATGGTAGGCAAGCAATTTACTCCTGTAGTTCTATCTGCAAAGTACTTTGTATTTCTGCCTATTTATTTCTATATATGGATATGTAACCTGGGTAGACAGGCAGGCAAGCATTAAGGGCAAAGCTAGAGGACTCGTGGATTTATTCCCCACAGACAGGGCAAAATGGGGTTGGGGAAGGAGTGCAGGTGTGTAAGGTGGGTACCTAGGGGCTCCTAACAAACCAGATAGAGTGGGCACAATCCTAATGTTCAGGTAAGTGTTATGGGTGCACCTACCAAACCAAGGGCACAACAGTGGCATAACTAAATATTACTGGGCCCCACAGCAAATTATTTTTCAGGCCCCCAAAATGTCTAGAGGTTTTACCAATATGTATTGAAATTGTATATGAATTAGGGCCCCTTTAACTTCTGGACCCCCCTGCATCCGCAGGGTCTGCTTCCTCTGCAGTTACACCCCTGGGCAGAAAATCTCGCAGCATCATCTCTGCCCCAGAAAATAATACCTTCTGCACTTCATCCTAAATATATAAATTGCAGATTCTTTCTTGCACCCACAGAGCGTAAATGCTAGAACAAGTACAATCTGTATTGTGAGTCCATGCTTTTCAAATTCAGAACCAGTGTAACCCAGTGAGATATGCCCAGCTGTTTTATGGTGGTGCCTCCTCTTATCACCCCATCCCTTTCTCTTGTGTTTACCTCCAGCTGTCACACACACACATACACACATACACACATACACATGCAGGCTAAGATCTCAGAAGGAGGAAGCAGCAGCCAGGGAGCAGACAAGCTTTGTTGGCTGTGCCTCTAACAGTGACCGGAGACATAAAATACTGCAGCTGCTGAAGAACATCTTGAACAAGAGAACCCTTAGTCACTATTCTTTCTCAACTGACGGATTTCGTAGTTGACGTGCTGTGATTGGTTGCAACAGAGCTGCCTAATTGTCTGGCTGTTGAACTACAGCTCTCAGAAGTTTCTACAAGCTAATTAAAGTGGTGTTTCAGTTTAAAGGGACTGTTAGATGTTCTAAAACAGGTTAGTTCATTCCTAGTGCAGGAGTGATGGTGGCCTGATCGAGATGAGCTGGGTGAGTGTATGGAGCGATTGTGTTAAGGTGATCCTGTGTTGCTCTTCATTAGATATATATATATATATGCCTACAGGCCTCATTTGCTGTATGACAGCGTCACTCCCACTTTTTTCTGTTGACATATGGGCAGTCATGACAAGCTGCAAAGCCAAACAATAGGTGCTGCCAGCTGAGGTGAGACGTGTCTATAACTGCCCAGACAGCAGCAGAAGAAGCCTCAGGAACATGGCATGGCAAAGTTACAGTTTAACAGCAGCGAGAGAGTCACAGTGCTCCATCCAACACAAAGGATCCCATCCCTTGACAGGGGAGCTGCTGTTCAGGCACCTCCCATCTGCCATCACTCACAACCCACTCCCTTGATTAGTAAAGTCTATGTGACGGAAAGCTCCATTTCCCAGCATGCTCTGCAAACACTCTGCAAAACGCTCTGGTTGTTTGGAAGCGAGAGCTGCAGTTGAGCTGTAGGTTGGTGAGCTGAGCTTTGTGAGAGCGGTGGCTTTGTGTGCGGGCTAATATAATGACAGGAAGGAAACAACTGCAGCCTGGGCTGTCACTTTACTCTGTTACACACACACAACATGTCAGTCACACACATGTGAGCGCTGGGCACAGACAAGAGACAGGCAGACACAGTGTATGGGCTCAAGCACAAAGACCAGCTTACTACTATGGAGGAAACACACATGAGCAGCAGCAGTAGTAGCGTGAAGCTCAGTCCATGTGCACTGTATGCAGGCATAGCCAATGCGGGACCTTCTTGCACTACAACCCGCGGCACTACTGGGAGCTGTAGATCCACCGCTGCTGCTACTGGGAGCTGTAGTTCAGAGCAGCTGATGAACCATGTGATATATGAACAAATCACACACACAAGCCCATTATGAACAAGCTCCACACACGCGTCCCACCCTGAACAACTCACTTACCCCGTTCTTGCCGTCCTCCCTGCCGGAGCAGCAGCCGCTACCAGCCGGCACTCTTAACAAGCTCCGCACTGCCAGGCAGGGGGGAAAACCACAACACCCGTGGGGGGCGGGCCTCCCGCTGCCAGTCAAACGCAGCAGCCGCCATTCATTGGTGTCTCCTCCTTCCAGTGAGCGCTATTTGTCCACTCCCACCTGTCAGCGCTAAGCCACGCCCACGTGCGGTCGTGAAGGCGATTGGGGCAGTGTTGTATGAGCGCGCCTTCCTGGAAGCAGGCGGAGTAGCGATATGACTGTCACAGCCCTTGCGAGTGCGCTTGGCAACCTTCCTCAGCACCAGGCCGCCCACATCAGCCCTCAGTCACTTTATATTGCTCCCTTGCAGCGAGAAAGCTTTTCCCTATGGTAGCGCGAAGTTCTTGGTGCTGCCACTCACACTCCGCCTCATATTACACAATATAACTGTACGACTGGGCAGCAATTTCTCTTTCCGATAGAAGAGGGTCCGGACTGAGAATTAAAATGGGCCCTGGCATTTCAGGTACACAGAGGCCCAATCAGCCCCCACCAGCCCACTAAATATCGACTTTCTATGGCACCTTATAGCAGCCCCTCTGACATTTGCCAGAACCCACAGATTGCCAGTCCGGGCCGAAACATCTCCCCACATTGCACCCTGTGCCTGAAGAGCTGCAGCTATTCTGTTAGGAGAATATTTCTCTTCCTTACTGTACAGCAATAGCACGCATAATGTAACACCCCACCCTGTACAGTTGTGTCCAGCCTGCAGCCCTCTGTGCCTCTGTTATCCACTGACTGGGAACTGTAGATCAACAACAGCTGGATACTGGGGAATTTGTAGGTTAGTTAGGTACCCCCTACCCAGCCTTCCCACTAAATCATCATCTGCTCCATGTTTATTCATTGTGGGAAGGATTACATTGTTTAACTTTATGGCCATCGTAATGTGTTTTCCTCATGACATGCAATAACACTTATTGGATTGCCAGAAGCATGCCCCCTGCTGTATCACCAGGATAGGACCATAGAGGCAATAACACACCTTCTATTGTAAAATGTAAGGATAGTGCAATTTCTGATGAGTTCCATAGTTATATAAAGCTAGAAGGCAATAGACCCAGTGCTTTACATGTAATTAGGGATGCACCAAATCCAGGATTCGGCCAGGATTCAGCCTTTTTCAGCAGAATTCGAATTCGGCCAAATCCTTGTGCCCAGTAGAACCGGAATCAAAATCCTAATTTGCATATGTAAATTTTAGGGATGCACCGAATCCACTATTTTGGATTTGGTCGAACCCCCGAATCCTTTGCTAAAGTTTCGTCTGAATACGAATCCGAACTAATCCGGGCTATGGGAAGGGGAAAACATTTTTTACCGCCTTGTTTTCTGACAAAAGTCATGCGATTTCCCTCCCTGCCCCTCATTTCCATATCCTGGATTCGGTGCATCCCTAGTAAATTTGGGGCGGGTAGGGAAATCACAAAAGAAGAATTTTTTCCACTTTTACCTTTCCTGCTCCTAATTTTCATATGCAAATTAGGATTCCGTTCGGTATTTGGCCAAATCTTTCACCGGGGATTCGGCCAAATCCCAAATAGTGGATTCGGTGCATCCCTACATGTAATCAAACTCCAAGGTCACTTGTAATATCCTAATATTTTCAGAGGGTACTTTATTATAATACACATGTTTCAGTGAGTCATATGACAAATGACATAACTAAACACCAATTATAACCAATGACATCACTAAGCACTATTTATTACAGAATATGTATGGCTCTTGTATATTAGAGTATATTTATGAAGGCGTGCAATAGAGCTTAACACAGTTTGCCAGAGCAACATTTAATTGCTCACTATTCACTTGTAAGGGTTTTTTTTAAGCACGTTGCTCGGATATCACTTTGTTTATAATGCGTTACTATAGTTGGTGCAACCGCTGTATGCAAACACATTGTGTGGCTGTACTGAACTAAATATATTTCTTATAACTTTATTTCTTTAAAGGATAAGTAAAACTTTAAAATAAGTGAATGTAAAATTGATAAGGGGGCTATTCTAAGAACTTTAGTAATTAACATTCGTTATTTATTTTCTTGTTATTCCAAGATATTAAGGGATATATGTACTGTTAATATAAATGAATTATGTTACAACAGCACCACCTGCTGGTCAGTTTCCCACCAGTCTCACCACCAAGTAGTCAAGGAAGTTGTCACGAGACAGAAAGAGGCTGTTCTGATGTTCTTCTGCTTAGGAAAATAATTTAAAAAAATTCTCACATCTTTCCTAAGCAGAAGAACATCAGAGCAACCTCTTACTCTCTTCTGACAACTTTAATTATTATTGGTGGTCAGACTGGTAGGAAACTGACCAGCAGGTGGCGCTGTTGTAACAAAATTCATTCATATTAACAGTACATGTATCTTGGAATAAAAACAAAATAAATAATTTATGTACATTGCAAAATTTCCTAGAATAGCACCCTCATCCATTTACATTCACTTATTTTAAAGGTTTACTTATCCTTTAATAGTGTTTTGCTCTGCTTTCCCCAGGCATGCTTAGCAGGTTGGGGGTGTGGGAATTAAGAAATAGGTTAATAAACAAAATGCTGTCCTTGCTAATTGTGTGTGTATGAAGGAGTATGAAAGCAGTATTTCTGCAAGTGTGCTGCTTGTAAATGAGGGATACATTGGGCACACCAACTGAGCAAGTGCAGATATGTACGAGATATTAGAGGTAAAAAAAGAATTTGGAAGGCCCTTTGGTTCAGTAAACTGGCCAATCTAATTTACAGTTTGACCATGTGAACTAGCAATGAACTAACATCTGGTGATATATTACTGTGTACAGAGGGTTGTTTTCTGGCAGCCTACAGGAGTTTGTGGCAGTACAGATGATTTATGTGCAACCAAAACTTGCCTCCAAGCCTAAAGCACCTGCTTTGAGGCCACTGGGCGCAACATCCAAGGGGTTGGGGAGCAACATGTTGCTCACAAGCTACTGGTTGGGGATCACTGGTATAGGGGTTGGCTTCAATTTAATTCTTAAAGTGCATTGTAATTAGTGTATCTGAAGAGCTGATATAATCGCAAGGGCCTATTTATCATGCTGTGTAAAACATTGGAGAAAAACATGCCCAGTGCCCATAGCAACCAATCAGGGATTAGATTTCAACAGATCTGATTGGATGCTATGGACAACATCACTGGTGATGTTTATCTCCAATGGTTTAAACAAATAGGTCCCACAGTGTATGATGAGCTGCTTGGGAGTCAGTCTATGGGTATTTGAGGATACCAGGTACACTAGCCTCAGCATCAACTAGTCAACACTAAAACCCAAAATATAAGACAAATCTTATATGTCAGACACAATCTGTCAAACCAGTCACAGAGTTCTCTTCATTAAATCCAGTCACAGCAAGGGTCTCTCACTGTCTCTCATGGTTTACTACCCTTTTAGAGTTAACTTTTAGTATGTTATATAATGGCTAATTATAAGCAATATTTCAATTATCCTTTATTTTTTCTTCTTGAGTTTTTTAATTATTTGCCTTCTTCATCTGACGTTTTCCAGCTTTCAAATGGGGGTCACTGACCCCATCTAAAAAACAAATGCTCTGTAAGGCTGACCATTTATTGTTATTGCTACTTTGTATCACTCATCTTTCTATTCAGGCCTCTCCTTTTCATATTCTAGTCTCTCATTCAAATTAAAGCATGGTTGCTAGAGGTATTTGGGCCCCAGTAACCAGATACCGGTAACCTAAAAGCCATAAAAAATGACCAACTGCATATTGTCTCAGAATAAAACTCTCTACATCACACTAAAGGTTCATTTAAAGGTAAACAACTCATTTAAGAGAAAAAACTCAAATGTAAAATTTGGCACCTACAAGCGGGTGAAGTCATGCTAAAATACAATGGAGTTTTCCTAGCCAAAATGTATTTGAATCAATTTTTTTCAATTCAAGTTTTTAGAATTTTTCAAATGTTTTTGAGTTTGTAGACTCCTTGAATGATGAATAAAATGCAAATTCACTGCACTCTGGGTTTTTTTTTCACATTCAATCAAGTTCAATTCATTCAAGTATATTCGAGTATAATATTGTAAGGGAAACCGTAGTTCCTTCCCAAAATGGCGTCCAAGATGGCAGCCCCCTGGGTCCTGATGGTCGCAGCACGATGACGCCAGCGTCTTCCCGTCCCCGGATTGGTCGCCGGCGTCGGAACGGACGCCGGCGTCAGAACGTGCGTCAACGTCAGGACGCTGGCGTCAATGCATCAGCGTCGGCGTCATGACGTCAGCGCGTCCAAATTTGGCGCCAAAACCTGGCCTATTTAAAGCAACTCCGGGATTCCCTCAATGCCCGATTATAGGTTTAGTTTACTACTCCTGGGTGTGATTCATTGCGAACCTTTTGTCTATTTGTGTACCGACCCTTGCCTGGAATCTTCGACCTTGAACCTCTTCTGCCTGGACTGATCTTGTTGCCTGTTTGACCATTCTTCTGTCTCATCCTCTTCTGTACTGCGAACTTGGACATTGTTATTTTCCTCCCTTGGTCCTCACTACTCCTAAGGCCTTTGGCCTTACATTATAATCGGGCCATGGACCCGTCGGAGGAGAATCCTGCGCCTCCTGATGTCGGTGGAGCGCTGCGTGGTCTGGCATCCCGGATGCAGTCCTATGAGGTACAGCAATCGCACTTTGGTCAGGCCTTGGAGACCATTCTTGCCAAGCTGTCGGCATTAACACCCGCTGATCCTGTTCCTGCACCTGTACCTGTGGCTCCGCTTCACGTATCCGAACCCCGCATTCCGGCTCCCCCACTCTTCAGTGGTGATCCTGCAGCCTGCCGTGGGTTCATCAACCAGTGTGAGGTCCACTTTACACTCGCACCCAGCCAGTTCATTTCTGAACGAGCCAAGGTGGGCTTCCTATTCTCTCGTCTGCAAGGGAAGGCATTGGAGTGGGCTTCGCCTCTCTGGGAGAAGGAGGATCCTATTATTGATGATGCCAGAGCCTTCGTCCGGGAACTTCGAGTGGTCTTTGATGCTCCGGGTCGTGCCACTGCAGCCTCCGCACGCCTGTTCCATCTTCAACAGGGAACGCGTTCAGTCTCGGAGTACGCCATTGAGTTCCGCACCCTGGTTGCAGAAACTTCGTGGAACAATGACGGGTATCACGCAGCCTTTTACAACGGCCTGGCGATACGTATTAAGACTGATCTGGTGTCCAGGGAAATTCCATCCCGTTGGGAAGATCTAGTCGCCCTGGCCATAAAGGTGGATACTCGGCAGAGGGAGTTTCAAGCTGAACTCGACAGAGAGCGCTCCCCAACCAAAAGATTCCACAGGTTCCAACCTACTCTGGCTCCTCGTTTTCAAAGACCCTTCCTTCCTAACCCGGCTTCTACCCTGTCTTCTCCTAATCCTGCGGTTCCTGCTTCTTCTTCCCTGCCTTCGGAAGAACCTATGCAGATCGGACGGGCTCGTCTGACCGAACAGGAAAAGCTTCGGAGAAGGGCTGCTGGACTTTGCCTTTATTGTGGTGGAAAATCCCACTTTGCCTATGAGTGTCCAGTGAAGCCGGGAAACGCCAACACCTAGGTAAGACTGGGGAGACTTACCTGGGTGGAATTGGTCCCTCTCCCCATTCTTCTGCTCAACGCTTCCTCCTTCCTGTGCAGATTCGTTTTGGAACCCAGACGATTTCCTCTGAGGCTTTCCTTGACTCCGGCGCAGCTGGGAACTTCATCGACAAAGCCTTCGTTGAAAGCCATTCCATTCCCCTACGATCCCTGGCTGTTCCTCTTCGTGCACTGGCGATTGACGATCGTCCACTATCCTCCGCTACTATTTCCCACTCCACCGATGAACTTTCCGTTATTGTGGGGTCCATGCACCTAGAAAGATTGTCCTTCCTTCTAATTGATTGTCCCTCTACTCCCATTGTACTTGGTCTGCCCTGGTTGAATATTCATAACCCAGTAATCGATTGGACTTCTTCTCAGATCTCCCGTTGGAGTTCCTTCTGCCAACAGAACTGTTTACCCACCAAATCCATCATTAAAGTTTCATCTGTGTCCTCCAATTCTTCTTTGCCCCTTGTTTATCAAACTTTTTCTGATGTCTTCAATAAAAAGTCTGCTGAAATCCTGCCTCCCCATCGTCCCTACGATTGCCCCATCGAACTTCTTCCTGGAACCATGCCTCCCAGGGGTCGCACCTATCCGCTTTCTCCTTCTGAAACCTGTGCCATGAAGGAGTACATTCAAGAAAACCTGCAAAGAGGGTTTATTCGTCCTTCCTCTTCACCGGCTGGAGCCGGCTTCTTCTTTGTTGAGAAGAAAGATGGAGGTTTGCGTCCCTGCATTGATTATAGAGGTTTAAATAAAATCACAATTAAAAACCGTTATCCCCTTCCTCTCATCTCCGAACTATTCGACCAACTCAAAGGGGCTTGTCTTTTCACCAAGTTGGATCTTCGTGGGGCTTATAATTTAATCCGGGTCAAAGAGGGAGATGAATGGAAGACCGCTTTCAACACCCGGGATGGGCATTATGAATACCTTGTCATGCCTTTTGGCCTCTGTAACGCCCCCGCGGTCTTCCAAGAATTTGTGAATGACATTTTCAGGGACTTACTGGGCCAGTATGTGGTGGTGTACCTGGACGATATCCTTATTTTTTCCAAAAGTCTTACAGAGCATCGTCTTCAAGTTAAAGAAGTACTTTCTCGTCTTCGAAAGAACAACCTGTTTGCCAAATTGGTGAAATGTTCCTTTGAAGTATCGTCCATCTCTTTTCTAGGATACATAATTTCCCAACAAGGCTTCAGGATGGACCCAGCCAAGGTTTCCGCAATTCTAGATTGGCCGCTTCCCACCAGTGTCAAGGCTGTTCAAAGATTCATCGGCTTTGCTAACTATTATAGACAGTTTATTAAAGGTTTTTCATCTAAAATTGCTCCAATTCTTGCTCTTATACAAAAAGGGGGTAAGCCACAGCATTGGCCTCCTCTAGCCTTGGAAGCCTTCAAGACTCTTAAAGAATCCTTTTCATCTGCCCCAATCCTCAGACACCCTGAACCTCTCCAACCTTTCTTCATCGAAGTAGATGCCTCGGACATCGGAGCAGGAGCAATATTATCCCAAAGATCCTCTTCTGATGGTAAACTACATCCGTGTGCCTTCTTTTCCAAAAAGTTTTCCTCCTCCGAAAAGAATTATGATGTTGGGAACCGTGAACTACTGGCCGTCAAGCTTGCTCTAGACGAATGGAGACACTTTCTTGAAGGATCATTGGTCCCTGTGACCATCTTCACCGACCACAAAAACCTAGAATATATCCAGACCCTTAAGCGCCTCAATCCCAGACAAGCCAGATGGGCATTGTTCTTCTCACGTTTTAACTTCATCTTAACTTTTCGTCCTGGTTCAAGAAACAAGAAAGCAGATGCTCTTTCCAGAAGTTTTATCCCTGAAGATCCCATCTCCGAAGACCCAGAATCCATTGTGCCTCCTACAAAGATCATTGCTGCCTTGTTCCCTTCCCTTGCCTCGCATCTTTTATCTATTCAATCCTCTGCTCCCGTGGAAACTCCTGTAGGCGTAGCTTTTGTTCCTCCTGAGCTTCGTCAGTCCATCTTGATCCAGTCTCACAGCTCAAAGCAGGCCGGTCATCCGGGAATTAAAAAGACGACTGAACTTTTATCTCGTCTCGTCTGGTGGCCTTCCTTAAGAAAGGATGTTAAAGATTTTGTTTCTTCCTGCTCCACTTGTGCCGTATCCAAATCAGGACATTCTCCCCCTAAAGGCCTACTTTTACCTTTGCCTGTTCCTTCCCGCCCTTGGACCCATTTGGCAATGGATTTCATCGTGGATCTTCCTCCTTCCTCTGGCTACACCGTTATCTGGGTGGTGATTGACAGGTTTAGTAAGATGGCACACTTCATCCCTCTCCGGAAACTCCCTTCAGCTCCAGAACTTTCTTCATTATTTATTAAACATATTTTCCGTCTTCATGGTTTTCCTGCTGAGATTGTCTCCGACCGGGGGTCCCAATTTGTTTCTAAGTTTTGGAGGTCCCTTTGTAAAGCCCTGGACATTTCTCTCCAATTTTCATCTTCTTATCATCCCCAGTCTAATGGAGCAGCAGAAAGAGTTAACCAGGCTCTTGAACAGTTCCTTCGGTGTCATGTGTCCCTGTGTCAGGATGATTGGGCTGACCTCCTCCCTTGGGCCGAATTTGCACATAATAATGCCTTACACTCTTCCTCTGAAAAGTCTCCTTTTTTTTGTGTTTATGGTCTTAACCCCCTGGCCTTTCCTCAAGATCTACTGCTCACAAATGTCCCTGCCGCCAACGATCAGGCTGCCCACATGCTGGCCATCTGGCAGGCTACCACTGTCAACCTGGAGAAGAGCTCGCTTGCACAGAAGAAATTCGCTGACAAGAAAAGAGTTTCTTCTCCTCTGTATGTTCCCGGTGACAAGGTCTGGTTGTCTACCCGCAATATCCGCCTCAAAGTTCCCTCACCTAAACTTGGTCCCAAGTTTATTGGTCCCTTTCCCATCACCGAGATCATCAACCCTGTGGCTGTACGCCTACAACTCCCTCCTGAGATGCGGATCCCCAATGCATTCCATGTTTCTTTACTTAAACCAGCAGTTTCGTCTTCTTCTTCTTCTTCCCCAGCTCCTGTCGTTGTGGATGGACATCAAGAGTTCGAGGTAAAGAACATTTTGGATTCTCGAATTTCTAGAGGCACCCTGCAGTACCTTATTGAATGGAAGGGATTCGGTCCGGAAGAGTGCTCCTGGGTAAAAAGCTCCGATGTTCATGCTCCTCTCTTGGTCCAGAGATTTCATCGGAGATTCCCGTCCAGCCCAGGTGGTCCTGAGGCCCCCCCTGAGGAGGGGGGTACTGTAAGGGAAACCGTAGTTCCTTCCCAAAATGGCGTCCAAGATGGCAGCCCCCTGGGTCCTGATGGTCGCAGCACGATGACGCCAGCGTCTTCCCGTCCCCGGATTGGTCGCCGGCGTCGGAACGGATGCCGGCGTCAGAACGTGCGTCAACGTCAGGACGCTGGCGTCAATGCGTCAGCGTCATGACGTCAGCGCGTCCAAATTTGGCGCCAAAACCTGGCCTATTTAAAGCAACTCCGGGATTCCCTCAATGCCCGATTATAGGTTTAGTTTACTACTCCTGGGTGTGATTCATTGCGAACCTTTTGTCTATTTGTGTACCGACCCTTGCCTGGAATCTTCGACCTTGAACCTCTTCTGCCTGGACTGATCTTGTTGCCTGTTTGACCATTCTTCTGTCTCATCCTCTTCTGTACTGCGAACTTGGACATTGTTATTTTCCTCCCTTGGTCCTCACTACTCCTAAGGCCTTTGGCCTTACAAATATATCCAGAAACAGGAACCTTTGTGAAATGTTTTCCACTACACTTTAGAGAAAGCAATATACCTGTATATGTTTTCCATTTGTTTGGATTTCCCCAGTGACTAGGAATTAGCCAGCTATGTCTGGTTTGGAGGTCTTTGGCCCAACTCAATCATGTATAGCCACAGAGCACACATAATTATGTATTGTAAATATTCTTCTATTCATGTATTCTTCCCCAGCCAGAGTATTAGTTTTAAATTGTAACCAACAGTAACCAGTAGTTATTTACAATGTAAATGTTAACAGAGAGTTATATAAAGGCAATAACCTATGACTTCCGTAAAAAACAAATCTCCCTGGGGAATGATTATTATTATCCTTTATATAGAGAGAAAGCCTACATACTGCACAGTGCTTTAAAGAGATAAACATGAACTGCAAATTTAAGAAACAAATTGAGATAATTTCATTAAAGGAGGACTAAGGGTATAATCACTGGGGGGGGGCAAATGTTAGGTTTTCAATGAATATATTTGATTACCTGAACTTCTGTAAAAGCTAATTTGTGGTGATCTTTTTACGCTTCTATCTTTTTTTCTCCAGGCCCAGGCAGGACTGGTACTGTCGAGGCCCGAAGGTGCAGTTCGTAGTGCGGACCAAGGAGGAAGCAGTAACGGAAGAACAAAGTTCGTGGTACAGAAGGATTGGGCAAAAGGATCGTTTCAGGCAGCAAGGTTTCGTGGTCAGGATTCAGGCTAGGGTCAAGGATCAGGAATTCACACAATAACACACCCAGGAAGTAGAAGAACCTATAATCAGGCATTGAATGGATCTTCTGGTGTCCTTAAATAGGCAGATCTTCGCGCCAAAAACGTGTCTGATGATGTCATACGTTGTGCGCCAATTTGCGCACCGACGCCGCACGTTTTGATACCAGCGTCATTACGCTGCTTCTGAATAGATGCACCGGCATCAACACGCTGCATAGAACGTCACACTGGCGTCTGATGACCGTGTGGCCTCCCCTGGGAGCCGCCATCTTGGATGCGACGCCGACCTCCTGGAGGGAGAGCGAGGACAGTGTTCCTCACAGGTACAAAGAGAATGTAGAAAAAGATGGACTTCTACAGAAATACCCCAGGCCAGTGCAGTTTTCTGCTAACAGAAGCACTGGCCCTGGGTATGGCAAGTGATTATAAGCACTAGAGGGTGCCTAACATTTTGACACCCCCAGTGATTATAGTTTTTGTTTTCCTTTAAATAACTATGTTGCTGATTTAAACTTATTGAGCCTCCCAGCTCAAGCAGTCAATAAAGGGGTGGTTCACCTTTAAATTATCTTTTAGCATGTTATAGAATAACTAATTCTAAGCACCTTTTCCATTGGTCTTCATTATTTATTTGTTATAGTGTTTGAAATATTTGCCTTCTTCTTTTGATGCTTTCTAGCTTTCAAATGGGGAGTCACTGACCCCATTTAAAAATAAATGCTCTGTATTTATTGTTATTGCTACTTTTTATTGCGCATCTTTCAAATCAGGACTCTCCTATTAATATTCCAGTCTCTTATTCAAATTAATGCATGGTTGCTATGGTAATTTGGACCCTAACAATCAGACTGCTGAAATTGCAAATTGGAGAGCTGCTGAATAAAAAGCTAAATAACTGAAAAACCACAAGTAATACAAAATGAAAACCAATTATAAATTGTCTCAGAATATCGCTCTCTACGTCAGACTAGAAGTTAACTCCAAGGTGAACAACTCCTTTAAAGGAAAACTATACCCCCCAAACAATGTCGGTCTCTATAAAAAGATATACACAGCTAATATGTAAAACCCTGCTTAATGTAAATAAACCATTTTCATAATAATACACTTTTTTAGTAGTATGTGCCATTGGGTAATCATAAATAGAAAATTTACATTTTAAAAAATAAGGACAGCTCCCTGGGATCATAAGATTGACTGTGCACACAAACATACCAACAAACTATACTTGTTAGGTCACATGAGCCAATTAAAAGACAGAGTTCTGTCTTTTGCTTCAACACTTCTTCCTGTTACAGTTAGAGCTGTAGTATTTCTGGTCAGGTGATCTCTGAGGCAGCACACAGACCATCACAAAATGGTGGTTCAAGGCCAGAGATGTAAAAGGGCAAGATTTACTTAAGTATATATACCAGTTTGGTAATATTCTTTAATATGTCACTTAATATGATATAAACTATCTATTGCTTAAGTATTCATTTAGGGGGTATAGTTTTCCTTTAAGGAAACCCTGTATGAGTTAGTAATCTATTATGCAGGGTTTCGTGCCAATAAATTTCATCGATCTTTGTTATTTTACCTAAACAGGCTTGTGAACTGAAGAAAAACTTTGGCACCCAAAATCTGCGGGGGATTAACCCTGAGATTCACTAACTGGGCACTTTGTACAGCAGCTCCTCCACCTCTCGTACCTTCCCCAAAAGTCTTTTGTAAACACTGTGAAGCAGATTTATAAAATATTCCATCTTGCAAAAAACGTAAATGCAACTATACCCTAGACCAAATCTCGCATAGTGGCAATTTATCAGAGAAAAAAAACAGTAAAAAGTTACATGAAATAGCGCTGCAAATAACAGTTGGCAAGCTTCTATAGAAGTCAATGTGAATTGTCTCAAACAACTTTATTTATCTGTTTATTTCCCATTTAATAAAATATTTGAGATACTGTGATTTTTCACTTGTGCGCAACTACTGGGAAATTCCAGAAAAAAGGCGACCGTGGCTGAATATTTGGATATTCTCAGGTATATTTGCTCCTTTGTCTGCAAAGGGACACCTGGGGAAGGTAACAAAGAATCTTTCCCAACCCAGTGCATTTTTTCTGTAAAATAAATTACTTAGTCTTTTCCAAGGTTAGTGCTCCTCAGTGGCGTAACTACCGGGGGAGCAGGGGGTGCGATTGGGCCAGGGCCCGCACCCCCTCAGGGCCCCCCGGCAGCTCACGCGCCACTTATTCCGGCCAGTTCCAGGTGTACGGAGGGGGGCGGGGGCCCGGCTGCGCGTCCTGCGCCAGGGCCCGCCCCCCTCTAGTTACGTTGCTGGTGCTCCTTTTTGGAAAAACAAAATGCAACGACACAGGGAAAAAAATCTATTTAATGGCACCTCCCCAAGATACACGGCAGATGTAAAGTGTAAACAATTATGTAGTTTTAAATATCATACATATCTCATACAAATGTCCCTTATTAAATTAAACCTTTTCATTATTTCACTGGCTGTTATTGTGCTGTGAGTATCCTTACACTAAAAAATGCCCATGAGATATCCCCAAAGGCATATTATTAGCGTATAAGGTATAATACATGACATGGCCAGGAAAATATACTACAATAAAGGCTCCATCATACCCACTAACTTTCTTGAATTAAAATTCAATCAACCAATCTTTAATCTGCTTTTATCTCTTATTAGTAATTCCCAACCATTTTGTGCTTCATCATTTGGAATTATCCCGAGGTAAAAGTGGACACTGCAGGTACATTTTTATTCACGTTCTATTTGAGAACAAAGACAAGTACCATAACACAAACCTGCTATCACGTTACAAATTGGGGGATGGGGGATGATTAACTAAACATTTTGTGCAGTGATTCAGTACAATGTAATTATGTAAATTACCATAGACATCAATATACAGAGATAATTGTAACTGTACACACAAGAAAATATAAGCACAAATAATGCAAATGAATTGATGTTGACCCAAGAAAAGAAACACGACACTTAAAAGGAATGAAGAATTCTGTTTATAAAAAAAAATAAAAAGTTTAATAAAAACTGCAGGATTTTGTGCATTAGGTTATACCAGCATTTAAAACTGGAACCGAGGGGGTAAAAATTATGGGGGTGCCCCAACAGTATTAATAATAATTAATTAGATTTCATATTAAAACCTCTATAAGAAACCATTTATTTTTGTGCAGCCTTCTCCCAAAGACCAATTTGTTTGGAGTGATCTTCCCAGAGAAGTTTAGATATAATTTTGATATTGACGATTATCCATACAGCTAGCAATGGAAGAGTCTGAACTGAATAAGTCAATGACCTCCAGTTGTTCTGGCCAAAATTTCTATTTTCTATTTTTGTTTAATCAAAAATAACTTTAATTTTAGATCAATTGAGTCAAAGAAGAGGGGGAATTAGACAAAGATATTTTAATTTCGCCTCATAATGGAATGAATGGAGTATCTTAGATTAATCGTTCTATAGAGCAGATGCACAGATTTGGCCAGGTTGTCTACAACTTTCATTTGTTTTTCAAAAAACAATTAATCAGACTGGATTAAATGTTAACCAAGGAATCAGACACAGGAACTCCTTACTTACATGATAAGGTTATATACTGTACACTCTATTACACTCTATTATATGCACTCAGTAATTGGGCAGCTGGCATGGGCTCTCAGAATGTTGGTAAGTGGCCCCTAGGCATGTCACAGCTAGCATCCCAGGAATATGTTTCAGCCACTGAAAGCATTTTAAAGGCAAAATTTAAACCCAAATTTTCAAAAAAAGTTTAAAAAAAAAATCACAAATATATAAAGATCAGTGACAAGCTATGTACTGTATAAATACAAACTCTAGTTACTTTTAGGTTTAAGTGCTAAGAATTAATGAGACAAGAGGAAATACATAGCCTCGCTCAGAGGCAATTTAAGAGTAAACTTTTCCAATTTTCTCTCTCATTGACAAAAACATGTAATGTACAGTAATTGCTGAGATCTGACGAAACCAAAGACCTAATTTATACCCGTTGATGAACACAGAGGTATCAGAGCTATAAGCGTAAGAAAAGTGGCAATGAATGTAACATACTTATGGCTGGAAATATAAAAGTGGTAAGAGTGCCTTCCATTAATGACAGTGGTGGGGTCATTAATCATTAAAGAGCATGAAAATGTAAGAATTCAGGTTGGATAGCTTGAAAACAAGGGTGAAGTGCTAATTAGTGGTAATTTTAGCTACTTAACTATAAATTGGGTTACTGAAAAAAACAATACAGCGAAGGGGACAGAGTTTTGGTTATGTCAAAAGACAGCCGAATAGCTCCTATTTGAGGACATAACTAGAAACAATGTTCTGATGGACTGTTAAACTGAACGGATATGTCCAAAGCAGAGATACAGCATTTTTGCTATTACCCTGTAAAGGAATGAATAGACCCACCAGATAATTCCGGTCACACGCCATACAAAGATGTTTCCAAACCATGACTGTTTATAAGGAATTGCTTTTAATCTCACTGTCAGTTGATTCTTCCAGTGGACATTTAGAATTTCAATAGTATTTAAATCTGAATTAATACAATGGTTCAACTTTACATTTAGATTAAGATCCAAAATCCAGTCCAAAATATAATATATAAAACTGCTCAGGGTATCTACAACTTCCATGTGTTTTTACAAAGGAGCTGCCAGTAGCAGCCATACAGCCAATAGCCTTTTCAGGTCAGGTGCTGCCCTAGGCATCAGATCTGTAAGCATCCCTTTGTATGATGTCAGTGGATGTGACATCACAGCAAACAGCACATGCATGTGATGTCACTTCTGCCACACACCACTATAGGGACCCCCTTACCCCCACCTGGCTGCTTGATAGGAAAGTATTCAGCAGTAGAAGAAGAGGGGGTTTATTTTCAGAAAGGTTTTTTTTTCCATATAGGCATCACCCCCTCAAACTGCCACCCTAAGCACAGGCCCTCAAGTGCCTTTATATTAAATATGCCTCTGCATACAGAAATATAAATGTATTCATTTGAGAAGGGGACAATATAAATCAGTTAGGAGAAAGTCATACGTTTTTAAAATAAATAGCTGTGAGGTTATCTACTCAGATGAATGGGACACATGCTACATATGGCAAATGTTGACACTTGTCAGACATGAACTGCGTAGGAATGCTTGAATTTGTCTTTCTGAGCCCCCACCTGATAGCACTACTATCTGCCATAGGCTGAACATTTCCACTTCATTTGAGGGGGTTTTCACAAATTCTTCTTTAGAACAAATGATTGTATTAAGGCTCAACCAAGCCGAATCAGTTGACATATCTACATTTTTCTGAAGTGGTTATTATTCATTCCATTAATGATTTAGGGCAGAGACACATGATCAGATTTGGGGAGATTTAGTCGCCCGATGATAAATCGTCTCTTCTTAGGGGCGAATAATCTCTGCGAACTGCCTCCCACTGGCTAGAATCTCAATAGCCGGCGGAATGGCACTCGGAGTGCTTTGTTTTCCGAAGTCGCCTGAAGTTTCCTCGCGAGGCAACTTCGGGCAACTTTGGAAAACGGAGTGCACCGATTGCCATCCTGTTGGTGAATTACAATCTAGCTGGCAAAATTATCATTATTAGTTTTTTAATGAATGCCTTCTTCTTCTGACTCTTTCTAGTTATCAAATGGGGGTCACTGACCCCATCTAAAAACAAATGCTCTGTAAGGCTGCAAATTTATTGTTATTGCTACTGTTATTGCTACTCTTTCTATTCAGACCTCTCCAATTCATATTTGGACCCTAGCAACCAGATTGCTGAAACTGCAAACTGGAGAGCTGCTGAATAAAAAAGCTAAATAACTCAAAAATCAAAAATAGTAAAAAATTAAAACCAATTGCAATTTGTCTCAGAATTTCACTCTGTACATCATACTAAAAGTTAATAACAGCCACATTAATAGTTTTTAAAATACTTGTCTTCTTATTCTATCCCTTTTCAGCTTTCAAATGGTGTTCACTGACCCAGCAGCCAAAAAACTTACAAGTGTGGGAATGAGCTAGTTTAGGCCCACCGGGAACCCAACCTCTCCCTTGCTGACTGTCACAAATTCTCCATACCATACACAAACACACCCCACCAAAGCTGCCTGGGGCCCAGCAAGCGCTTCCTGAAAGGCCAGTCTGACCCTGTTGTTGGCTGTTTGTTACTTTTGAAGTACTTAAGTTATGTTTCTATTTGTCTGGCAGTCTATCACAAACTACTCAAACTACTACTGAAAAAGTTTAATTTATGCACATTTCTTTAGGCAAAATTTGTATTTTTGCACATCCTCTCTAAAAAAGTATGTGTCATCATGTTTACATGTGTTTGTTGTTAAAGTGTAAAGATGTAAGGGAAGTGCTGCAAGACATCTCTTGTTGAACCTCTTCATTATAGGGGTGATTCACCTTCAAATTAACTTTTAGAGAGCATTAATGGATAGAGATGTATGGATAATATGTTATGCTCTCTAGCAAGTTATTCCTTCGTTCCATATGTTGACAAAATTCTTTTTTTCTGGCAATTAAAATTGAATAAAAATTTTCAATTAAAAAAAAAAAAATAACATTTAGAGGGTTATTTATTAAAGTCCAAATGCCAAAAAACTTGTGATTTTTACTATAAAATCCAAATTTTTAGTGAAAAAAAAACCTAGAATTTTTTTGCCATTTATTATACCCCGAGGATGGAAAGCGTCTGAATCCGAAATTCCGGCTTCTCAGAACTGTCGAAGTTGCATATAAGTAAATGGAAGGAGTCCAGAAGATATCTTGATCTGCACTGGGTTTCGTGCAATAATCCGAAAAAGTCAGAGTTTTCGTGCGGAAAATCGTGCGATCCAAATTTTTCAGGTTTTTTCCCGCATAGGAAATTTTCAGGAAAATGTGTTGATAAATAAGGAGACTTTTGATAAAGGGCGCATGAGACCCGAAACATGTTGTGTTTGGTAGTCTAAAATAAATCACTTTGTAGCAGATCTTCTGCTTTCGGATTGCTCTCCTTGTCCCCTTGATTATATAGTTACACTGAAGACCAGCGGTGAGGTGTTAGAGGAAAGAAGCACCACAGCAATAAAAAGTTTGGCAGTGCGCTGAATTAACCTATATCTGATAAGGGAAAAAAAACCCTGTGGATTTTGTCGCATTAGTTTTCAGAAAATAATGAGATAAATTCAGACTTTGATAAATGGGCTTCCCCCGTATGTTACAGAATGGCTAATTCAAAGCAATTTTTCAATTAATCTTGGTTTTTAGTTGTTTTTTTATAATTATTTGCCTTCTGCTGACTCTTTCCAGCTTTCAAATGGGGATCACTGACTCCACTTAAAAACTGATGCTCTGTAAGGCTACAAATTTACTGCTATTGCTTATGATTTCTATTCAGGCCCTCTCCTATTCATATTCCAGTCTCTTAATGAAATCAGTGCATGGTTGCTACCAGATTACGTAAATTGCAAACTGGAGAGTTGCTGAAAAAAAAAGCTCAAAAAACACAAACAATAAAAAATTAAAACAAGTTGCAAATTGTCTCAGAATATCACTCTCCACACCATACTAAAAGTTAATTTGAAGGTGAATAATCCCACCATTGTCTTCCTTGACTTTATTTGCACTATGGGGCACATTTACTATGGGTCGAATATCGAGGGCTAATTAACCCTCAATATTCGACCATCTAAGTAAAATCCTTCGACCTTGATATTGAAAGTCGAAGGATTTACCGCATTTAGTTCGATCGAAGGAAAAAATCGATTCGAAGCATTTTAATCCATCGATCGAATGATTTTCCTTCGATCAGAAATTACTTAGCCTATGGGGACCTTCCCCATAAGATTTCTAACATTGGTGCTCGGTAGATTTTAGGTGGCGAAGTAGGTAGTCAAAGTTTTTTTTAAAGAGACAGTACTTTGACTAGCGAATGGTCGAATAGTCGATCGATCTTTAGTTCGTTAGATTCGAAGTCGTAGTCGAAGTAGCCAATTTGATGGTCGAAGTAGCCAAAAAAAAACTTCGAAATTTGAAGTATTTTTCATTCTAATCCTTCACTCGAGCTAAGTAAATGTGCCCCTAAATGTAAGTTATGGATGATGTTTATATCCACATTTTGTCACGGCCGGCACCCGATACCAGAACAAATGCCAAGCACCCTGGTCTCGGCTTCACCAGTAGTGTGACCACCGTTGGGCTTCGGGAGGAGCCCTCAGCTTACTTGGGTGCCACCTGGACTTAACAAGGGGTACAAGGCGAGATGTTCTGGCTGGCAAAGGGGCACGGCTGTTTAGCAGAGTCTTTAGGCCGAAGGTCACGGTACAAAAGGTCAAGGCAAGCGGATGGTCAGACAGGCTGGATCGAGGCAGGCGGATATCAGAATCGTCAGGAAGGCAAAGGGTCAAAACCAGGTGATCAATCAGATGGGTTGAGGCAGAATCGGAGTCAAATAACAGGCAGAGGTCAAACCAGAACGTCAAACAGGTCGGTTTCAGGCAAGGGTCAGGTTCCAGAGATCAGAATAGTCAAACAGGCAGGCAAGGGTCAAAAACAGATCATCAGGATCAGATCACACAGAATAGCAACAGCTAAAGCACCAGGAACAAATCCTATCACGGGCACTGGACTAAGCACTGAAGCTCCTTTAAATACTATTTGAATCTCACTGCGCGATGACGTCATCACGTCAGCGCGCATGCGCACAAATTCCAGGAAGAGGTGCGCGCGCGCACCCTAGAGCAGCAGAGACCGGAGGAACAGACGAACGCGGCAGGCGTCCCTGCCGTCCCCCCACTATACCACCGGGGCAAGTTTTCCTTACACATTTACAGCTTTGGTCTTTTGTTCAAATCCTTGAATCAGCCTTTGTATTTAGCTATGTTTCTATGTTAGTTTCCATCTGTTTTCTAAAGGCTACCACTGCTATATGAATATGCTAGAAAACTAATCTAAATGGTCCATACAGCTACTGAGGCCTGTCTTATAAATCACATTGTGCCTTCAACAGGATTCAAACGTTTAGTATATTTGAACTGCGACAATCACCATTGAAGAGAAGACTGTCAAAGGCCATGTGAGTATCTTTATATTATATATACTTCTTTGGAGTATTTATAAAGACAAGCAAGTGCATAGAGCCAGTGAAGTGTGCCTTATTTTATTGCAGTCATCTGGGGAATTTGCCGTGTCCAGTGGTTTGAATAAAGCCACACTATATACCCTCCATTGTCTGTGCTATTTTGGGTTTACTTGTGATCTAAGTCTGTCTGTTAAAGGAGAACTATCGCAAAAATGAAAATTTTATATAAGCTTCAGCATACTGAAATAAGAAGTTTTCTACGGTAAATATAATCAATTAAAAATTCTGTACCGTTTAGTGAAGTTTATCTTCACTATTCCTCACTCAGCACCAGTTTCTCTTCATTCTGTCTTCATGCAGCAGTTGGGTGTCAGAAATTCATTGACAGATAAATCCAATACATCTTATAGGGGGGCTCCTTTTGCCTAGAAGATGTATTAGTGCTCACTCTATTAAAATCACCAGACATCATGGGGCACATTTACTATGGGTCGAATATCAAGGGTTAATTAACCCTCGATATTCGACCATCGAAGTTAAATCCTTCGACTTCGAATATTGAAGTCGAAGGATCTACCACATTTTCGTTTGATCGGAGGGGAAGGTCCCCATAGGCTAAAATTGGTGCTCGGTAGGTTTTAGGTGGCGAAGTAGGTGGTCGAAGTTTTTTTTTAAGAGACAGTACTTCGACTATCAAATGGTCGAATAGTTGAACGATTTTTAGTTCAAATCGTTCGATTCGAAGTCGTAGTCGAAGGTTGAAGTAGCCAATTCGATGATTGAAGTAGCCAAAAAAAATACTTTGAAATTCAAAGTATTTTTCATTCTAATCCTTCACTCGAGCTAAGTAAATGTGCCCCCATGTCTCTCCTCATGCAGAATCTGTGCAAAAGGCAATTATTTTGTTAGATTTTGTTTGTACTGGAATCAGTTATTTAAGTGAGCTCTAATACATATGCTAGGAAAGGAAGCCTCCCCTATAAGATATATTGGATCTAACTGTCAATGAATATCCAATTGCTGCATGTAGAGAGAATGAATGAAGATGCTGAGAGAGGGATAGTAAAAATAAACTTGATTGGAATTCTGCATCCACGCTTATGTAGAGGTTGAACACCACTGTCACGCAACTTTATAATCTTTGAGTGCAAGTGCTATGAATCCTCTAAAAAAAGGGTATGAATTATATTCAAACCAAATTTATGTTCCCAGATTTTACATTCTGTTATTGATGACATTTTTTTTCAAGTTTTTATTTATTTAACAGTTTTTTTTTTTTTAAAACACACATTCTGTACATAACAGTGGTACATAAGAAGAAAAGTAAGAAGAAAAAAGACGAAAAGAAAAAGAAGCATGAGCCCAGTTGTCCGGTTTAGGCGACACAAGGGGGCATTAGGTAGACAGGGGTATCTGTGCACACCTTGGTATTTATTGATGACATTTTGACATGCTCTCATTCAGGCAGGCTAAGTTTTTTTTTCCTGGATTTAACAATTTCCCGAATTTACACAGTTTTGAGGCAGTCCCCTGGGAAGCATAAAATCAGGGTTCTACGGCAGTGGCTGGATAGGTGAGGAATACTGACCATATATTTCTCACTGAATAGACAGTAGGGGTAATTTACTATAAGAAATGCTACTTCTTCCCCCAGCCTGTTAATGATCTTCTTTCAAAGAGAAGTTGAAGGTCACAGAGGGGGTGTACATATCTATCAGTACGTATCAATATTTAGAATGTTGCCAAACCTATGGACAGTATAGTAGTGATTTGATTTCTGCCTGCCTACAATAGTATAAAGAATACTCAACCCTCAAACAACATTGCCTGGAGGACAACAGCGCAATAAAACTACTGCTATAAAAACAAACAAAATCTATAACATTTGAACTTCAAATTATGGGGGGCAAAAGCCTTTTAAAACCAATAAATAGAGATGGTGGACTATTACGGACTCCAGCCAAAAAAATCTATCCCCACCTGCTGGCTAATCATTTTGAAGGACATATGCTTTGTGCGTTGAAAGCATAGAACAGAACTGAGCAGTCATGCGGAAATATTGACCAATCAGAGTTCATCAGTGTAATCTTGCTGTTCTGACAGCAATGGAAATGAAATAGAAAAAGAAAGCAAAGTGCAAATTGGAGACTCAAGTGATAGGACTTTATTATTAGCACTGTTACCATCTCCTGTTCTGTTATATATGTTACCACAGAAAAACTGATGCAGTCTACATGGGTGCAATTTCCAACTAAAGTGAAACTTCCATTTTACATAACCTGATTTTACATTTTGTTGAATTGTGCTGTGGTCACAGCAATATATGCATCCAAACTGTTTCCATCTGATTTTACATTTTCCGTGATTTTACATTTATTCTGGTCACCAGAAAAAACGTAAAATGGGGGCTCTACAAACAGTAGCACATTAATGATATAAATGCCAAATGTGTGAGTAAATATAGAGCCCCAACATACCATACATACATATAATATATCTCATTTATACCAAATCCTTCAGACTGTAGCTACTGACACACCTCTTACCAGTAGTGTAACTAGATGTTACTGGGCCCCCCAGCAAATCAATTTTAGGGCCCCCAACATATGCAGAGGTTGCCCTGTTTTACAAATATACTGTATGTTGAAATTGCCCATTGTTTGGGCTTCATGGGGCCCCCTATACCTCCTGGGCCCCCCTGCAGCCACAGGGTCTGCTTCCTCTGTAGTTATGCCCCTTCCTCCTACTTCTATTTCATTGGGAGGAAAAGATAGGGGAATATCTGGCACAGGCAGAATGTATAAGTTATGTCATTCTAACACATTATTATTGCAGAATATATTTGTCCTTTATATATAGTTTTTAATAATAATACTAACCAACGTGCACTGTATTTGAATGACAGGACCAAACTGCATCTTAATCTTAGTCCTAACAGACACCTGTATGTGATCATACAAATCATTACTATGTAATTACTACACATCCTTGACTTGACTTGATTTGAAACCTGTCCGGTCAATATAACTGGAATCATACCCAAATCAAATGTGAGTAAGTGTAAGTGAAATAGTTTCTGTTATATGTTTATGTATTTTTTTAATACTTAGAAAAATCTCTGGGGTAATTAAGACATATCCATATATTTGCATTACGTAGAGCATTTATACCCCGCAGAATAACTCGTACATTCTCATTATGCATTAAATCAGCTGTGTTGATGTTTCTCTCTTTTACACATCATGAGCATAGATCTATACCTGCTTGCCAGGGCAGACAAATATTTAAAAGTGAAAATAATATTCAGCGAATATAAAGACCTTCACAACTAATTAGGGTTATCATTCTTTGCATTTTAGGATTTCCTGCCTTGCAAAGTGGGCATATGGGGTTCACTTCCCACCAAGTTATTAAAAGAGAACTAAACCCTGAAAATGATTATGGCTAAAAATGACATATTTTATATATTGAACTTGTTGCACCAGCCTAAAGTTGCAACATCTCAACAGCAGCAATGATCCAGGACTACAAACTTGTCACTGGGGGTCACCATCTTGGAAAGTGCATGTGACACTCAGATGCTCAGTGGGATCTGAGCAGCTGTTGAGAAACTAAGCTATGGGGATGTTGCAAATTATCAAGCAGAAAATGAGGTTGGCCTATAATATAAGCATTCTGAGGCTAGTTGCACTGGTTTCTGTGCTGCCATATAATAATTATCTGTATTAATTACTAATCAGCCTTATATTGTGACATTTATAGTCTAGGGGGCAAATTCACTAACCAGCGAAAATTCGCCAGCGATGGCTTTGCGCACATCGCAACACTTCAACAGGCGTAAATTCGCCTGGACAGCGCTAATTCACAAAGATCCGAAGTTGCGCACAGGGTACCGAACGCTGGCGAAATTACGCTCAGCAGTTTGAAGTTATGCTAGCATTGGCTAATTAGCATACGGCTTGCAGTTAAAAGTACAATGGGCGTATATGCTGCAGCAAATACATTACACTGCACAAGGCCAGGGAACCTTAATAAAATTATATAAAGTTGTTATAATGCCCTACACATGTGCCCACAGTATAGTTTAGGTGCCATATGTTAGCAAATGTAGGGAGGAAGGAGGGTACCCCAAAAAAAATTTACAATCTTTTTCAGTCTATCACCCTTTAAATAGGAAAAAACGCCAGTTACAAAACTTTTATTTGAGGAACTCCTATCTACTCTATTGCACTTCGCCTGCTCTGAGGTGACGAAGGCAAGTCTGGTGATAGAGGTAACAGTCAGTAAATTCGAAAACCTAGTGAATTTGCGTAGTAATGCTCTTTCGCCAGACCGAAAATTCGCCTGGCGTTAGAGTGCAAAGTTGCGTCAGAGTCTATCTCCTTGGTGAAATTACACCAGCAAAATTATGCCAGCTACCGTTAGTAAATCGGCAAAGTGCCGAAATGACGTCACGCTGGCGAATTTTGCCCGCGTTAGCCACTTCGCCCTTTAGTAAATTTTCCCCTATGTGTACTGTATATTTTGAGTCAGTCCCTAAGCAGATGGGGAGCTACTGGTGCATCTTCAGAGGTACATATATTCCCTGTTAAATATTTGTGGTACTCTTGGGCTGGTACAGAAGCCCAAAACATAATGCACAACATTTTTAATCTATTTCTTTAGTTAAGCTTTAGTTCTCCTTAAACCACATGCAGTTGTTATCCATGCACTTAAAGCGTAAGCTTTTATCCACATGCTGCAGTTCAATTCAGTGGCACACTTAAAATAATTAATGCTAAGCTGTTTCTCACTATATACCCAAGTGTGTGAATATAATGGCTGACCGTGATAGGGTAATACTAATGTCACCTCCTCTAAAAAAATAACTAAATATATGAATAGTTTTAGATCAAAGAAAAAACGGGACTACTCATTGCTAATCAAAGAATAAATACAGTGGTTGCATTTACAGGTATTGGGACCTGTTATCCAGAATGCTCGGAACATGGGGTTTTCCGAATAACGGATCTTTCCGTAATTTGGATCTTCATACCTTAAGTCTACTATAAAATCATCTTAACATTACATAAACTCAATAAGCTGACTTTGTTTCCAATAAGGATTAATTATATCTTAGTTTGGATCAAGTACAAGCTAATGTTTTATTATTACAGAGAAAAAGGAAAACATTTGTAAAAAATGTGAATTATTTGATTATAATGGAGTCTATGGAAGATGGCCTTTCTGTAATTTGGAACATTCTGGATAATGGGTTTCCGGATAACGGATCCCATATTTATTGTGTAAATGTTTCAAATCACACAGGCTAAACCTCACCATTGTAGTGTTTTTAGGGGGAGATCTCCAAAACCAGAAGTTTTTCTTTAAGGGATGGTTCACCTTTAAATTAATTTTAGTATATAATAGAATGGCTAATTCAAATCAACTTTTCAAATGACCTTCATATTTTCTTTATCGTTTTTTAATTATTTGCCTTTTTCTTCTGACTCTCTCCAGCTTTCAAATGGGGGTCACTGACCCCATCTAAAAACAAATGCTCTGTAAGTCTACATATTTACTGTCATTGCCAAATTGGTATTACTCATCTTTCTATCCAGGCCCTCTTCTATTCGTATTCCAGTCTCTTGTTCAAAATGATGCATGGTTGTTAGGGTAATTTGAATGCTAGCAACCAAATTGTTAAAATTGCAAACTGGAGAGCTGCTGAACAAAAAGCCAAATAACTCAAAAACCACAAATAATTAAAAACAAAAGGCAGTTGCAGATTGTCCTAGAATATTACACTCTACAATCTACATCATAAGGATTATTTCAGTAAAGAAGACATCAAAGTCAAATACATAGCCTGGTATCATGAACACAATACCCTATGTATTGTGAAAGAAAGTAATACGAGTGGTGTTTTATTCTTCCTAGATCTAAAAATGTATATGTTTGTTGAAAACAGATAACAATTCAGACAAATTTGTGAATATTTTACTGTGTTAACAAATGTGTCCTCTGAGTGTGTCCTCTATAGAAGGGCAGTCCAACTGGTGCCCCCCCCCCTTGTGTGGCTCCCACAGGAAAGTCTGCCTGCTTTGTCTGCTTTCCATGTGTACGATTTAAAAGGTATCACTACAGATATTATCTGGCCCCTGCATTATTTAAACCTCAAATTCAGATTTATACCACATCTAATGTTCACACCCCTAAAGCCCTGTACTGTTCACACCTGAGACCCAGACTGAAACTGCCCACATTGTTTACCTGTTCACACCTGATAAAACTGCGGAAGGGGCACCAGCACTCTGTCACTGTATGTAGTACATATTAGAGTGGTTTCCCTGTCTCCTGCACTGTTCTGCCTGCCCTATACTCTCTTTGTGTGCCATACTCTGCCTGTCCTATGCATCCTGTGTGTGCCATACTCTGCTTGCCCTATGCTCCCTGTGTATTCCATACTATGCCTGCCCTATGCTCCCTGTGTGTGCCATACTCTGCCTTCCTTATGCTCCCTGTGTGTGCCATACTCTGCCTGTGCTATGCTCCCTGTGTGTGCCATACTCTGCCTTCCTTATGCTCCTTGTGTTCCATACTCTGCCTGTCCTATGCTCCCTGTGTGTGCCATACCCTGCCTTACTTATTCTCCCTGTGCGTGCCATACTCTGCATTCCCTATGCACCCCTTTGTGTGCCATATTCTGCCTGTCCTATGCTCCATGTGTGTGCCATACTCTGCCTTCCCTATGCTCCCTGTGTGTGCCATACTCTGCCAGCCCTATGCTCCCTGTGTGTGCCAAACTCTGCCTGTCACTATGCTCCTGTGTGTGCCATACTCTGCCTGTCCATATGCTCTTCTGTGTGCCATACTCTGCCTGTCCCTATGCTCCCTGTGTGTGCCAAACGCTGCCTGTTCCTATGCTCCTGTGTGTGCCATACTATGTCTGCCCTATGCTCCCTGGGTGTGCCCTGTTCTGCCTGTGGAACATAAGCCTGCTATTTGCTCCATGTGTGTGCCATACTCTGCCTGACCTATGCTTCCTGTGTGTGCCATACTCTGCCTGTCCATATGCTCTTCTGTGTGCCATACTCTGCTTGTCCCTATGCTCCCTGTGTGTGCCAAACTCTGCCTGTTCCTATGCTCCTGTGTGTGCCATATTATGTCTGCCCTATGCTCCCTGGGTGTGCCCTGTTCTGCCTGTGGAACATAAGCCTGCTATTTGTTCTGGGGGCTTTGTTCGCATTTGAAAATTATTGTTAGGAGCCCCTAATCATGTGTTTAATCATGTGCTTAGGGGTGCTGTGTTATCCACAGAGGAGGAAGAGGCATATGGATTTAAGGGTATGTCTTAATATGACTTAACTTTGTTCACATATGAGTGATATCCCTGCAGTGAGCAGCAACCATTTGTGCTACCACCAATAATGTGGACATAGTAAAAACTATGTGGTAAAACACAGGGAGTGGTCAACACTGGCTTCAATTATCGGCCCTCCACCACGTAGGCCAGAAAACATCCAGCCCTCAGTACCACAGAAGTTGGACAGCAATGTTCTATAGGCTAAGTAACAGCAAAACAGTATAATTTATTTAGTTGGCCAGGGTTACACTATGGCTACATCTTGAGATGTTTCAGTGAAACAATATTGAATTTATAAGTGGTTCATGATGTAAGCAAATGCCTTCCATGGCCTCCTAATCAGATCAAAAGTTCACTGATAATTTATGGTATGCTATGGAATGTAAAGTGTTGAGTGTCATAAAGACTACAAGATTTTTCCTTCTTGAAAAATCACCCGATATTACTCTAGGAAACAATTCAAACGCCCTGTTTTTGGACAGGGAATGTGCATTGATCAGTCCCTCTTTTTCCATATGTCTGAAGCAAATTTATCAAGGTTATTTGCACTGTACTCAGCTGTCACAAATCGCACCTCAGATGTAGTACAAGTGCTAGTAAAATTGGGTCATGGAGGACTATATTTAGTTTTTTTATAATTTAGAGATAATCTGAAGGAAAACAATAGAATGATCAATTTTTTCTGTGGGTTGTGTATGGCGTACAGTATACAGTTTATACAGTGACTGAATGTGGCCGCCTTAGAGTTGCTTTAATTGTGAACATATTCATCTAATAATTCATCCAGCAAGGCTTACTCCCAGCAAGCAACATTACAAAAATAGCTTATGAGTGTGCAAATTAATGATGGAAGGCTTCTTTTCGCTGAATAACCTCGTTAAATTCATTCAAGGGTAAAATTGCTAGGATAGAGCTAAATTCATATACATAAGCTGAAGGGAATGTTGCCACAACATTAGCTACTTGCTCTGGAGGGAAATTCTCGTTAGTAGATGTCTTCAGTGGTATTTGTGTGAATATGCAGACACTTAAGGGGTAAGGATAACAAGTAAATGTAGTGAAAAGCAATTCTAAGCATGTTGAATTAAATGCAAAACAGTGGTCTAACACCCATATACAACTACAGAATTGTACATGTTAAATTACTTTTGTCAAATACTAATACTATATATATATATATATATATATATATATATATATATATATATATATATCTACAGGGCCGGAACTAGGGGTAGGCAGAAGAGGCACTTGCCTAGGGCGCAAAGGCACAGGGGTGCCAGGCACGTACCTCTTCTGACGCCTTCCCCTAGCTCTGACCGCTATGTTCAGAAGCTGTGGCTGAAGTTCTGCGTAATATATGGTCTTCTGCACATGCGCACGCTCGCATTTTCTACGCATGCGCACTCGCGCTTCATTGCCGCTCGCACACTTCTGCGCATGCGCAAGCGGCGGGGGCAAAGTACTTGGCCGGGTTGCCTAGGGCGCCCGACCGAGTAGGCCCGGCACTGTATATATATATATATATAGGATGCACAGTGTGTATTGAATAAACACGTTTGATTGAAGAAAACGGTGTGCTGGCCCATTCTATGCATATACAAAGACTTTGACCGAGCACCCGGCTTGGAGAAAAAAAGAGGACAGAGTGCAGGTGTTTGTACTATAATATATATATATATATATATATATATATATATATATATATAATCTTCAAAGTTGACCAGCACACCAAATTGTCAATCAAAGACAAGTTTATTCAAACATCACTCACGTGTCCAACGTTTCAGCCCACATTAGGGCCTTTATCAAGGTTCTTCATCCTTGATAGAGGCCCTAATGTGGGCTGAAACGTTGGACACGTGAGTGAAGTTTGAATAAACTTTTCTTTGATTGAATATTTGGTGTGCTGGTCCACTTTGAAGATTATATGCCTTGATTGACCAAGCACCCACCTCTGACTAACAAGGAAGGAGTGCAGGTACTTTCAGAATTTCAGCATCTTATCTGAAGTTTCAGCCCCACTTTAGGGCCTTTTTCAAGGTTATGTATATATATATATATATATATATATATATATATATATTATATATATATATATATACACATGCAAACGGAAGATCAGCCACTCTGTTGATTGTGAATGTGTGTATTTCACACAATGATTTGGCATCTTATACGACGTTTTGGTATATATATATATATATATATATATATATATATATATATATATATATATATATATATACACACACACACTGGACTGCACATCCATAAGAACAAAATACGAAGCTTGGGTGCTAGTCCAGAAAAATAAACAATAACTGCAGTAATTAACAGCACTCCTAGGACGATTCCAACACATCAAAAATGAAGTAAAAAAAAGTGGAGGATTATTAGAATCCAATGTTTCGGTTCCCCACAGGAACCTTCGTCAGGTTCCCCTGTGTGTCCCCCGTTTTTCGGTTTCTGTGTAGAACCAAAACGTTGGATTCTAATAAACCTCCACTTCTTTCCTTTTTTTACTTAATTTTTGCTGTGTTTGAATCATCCTTGGAGTGCTGTCAATTATTGCAGTTATTTTTTTTATATATATATATATATATATATATATATATGTATAATCAAACAGAATGGAATGCACAACCATTAGTATGCAGAAACCTGGGTGCTAGTCTGAGAAGTATATAGACAAAATGCAGGGATTGACAGCACTCCAAGGAAATACAACGTTTCGGCTCCGCACAGAAGCCTTTGTCGTCTTTCCCTGACGAAGGCTTCTGTGCGGAGCCGAAACGTTGGATCACCAATAAATCTCCACTTTCATTTGAATTATTGACTTGATGTATTTCCTTGGAGTGCTGTCAATCCCTGCATTTTGTGTATATATATATATATATATATATATATATATATATATATATATATATATATATATATATATATATAGCAAAGTAGAGAAGCTCGCACTCACAGGTCTTATCAAAACAAAAATTGGTGTTTATTCAATGAAAACCTGTGAGTGCGAGCTTCTCTACTTTGCTATTTAATTTTTGGCCATTTGCACCCAGGCAGTGATGACTTCTTGACGTGTTGTGCCGGCTTCCAGACTACCATATATATATAAAAAGAAGAGAGAGAGAGAGGTCAATGCACCCCTACTGTAATTTAAATGTAGTTAGGGTATATTGTCTCTCCAGTACTGGCTTGAGTGCCACATTCATGAGTGACAGAAGTATTATAAGGCCTGATTTACGAACAAAGGTGTTAAACTGCACCAATTACCCAGAACAAGCAATCAATCTTAATGTTGTGATGATGTGCTAAAATCTATTCAAAATTGAGCATGTTAACATCATTCATGAAAGATCTTTGTGTCCATACATGTTCCTTCCACATGCCTAGCTGTAGAGGTAAGGTAGCAGGTAGTGTTAATTGCAAATCACAAGCTAATGCTGTTATTAACAGTTTGCACACTGGCACACTAAGGGCAGATTTATCAAGGGTCGAAGTGAATTCGAGGGAATTTTCGAAGTGAAAAAATTCAAAATTCGTAGTAATTTTTTGGATACTTTGACCATCGAATAGGATACTACGACTTTGAATCTACTTCAATTCAAAGTAAAAATCATTCGAATAATCGACCATTCAATAATCGTAGTACTGTCTCTTTATAAAAACTTCAACTTCAATACTTTGCCAAATTAAACCTGCTGCAGTGCTATGTTAGGCTATGGGGACCTTCTTACACATCGAATAAAAATCCTTCGATCGTACACTAAAATCGTTCAAATCGTTCGATTTGAACGATTTTTGTTCAACCACAGGATTGCCAAATTTGCTGAAAAAACTTTGAATACGATATTCAAATTCGAAGTTTTTTGATTCGATTGTCGATTTTCAAAGTTTTTTGTACTTCGACCCTTGATAAATCTACCCCTAGAAGTGTACAACACACACTTAGGGGCAGATGTAGTAAGGGTCGAATTAAAAATACAAATTTTCGAATTTTTTTGTATGGTCAAAACTCTCAAATTCACACAGTGAATAATCCAAACTCGATTCGAATTTTAATTCAATTTCGAATTTCGAGATGTATCAAACCTTGAATTAGACTATTCGCCAACTAAAACCTGCCCAGATCATGTACAAGTCAATGGGAGAGGTCCAGTGACTATTTTTAAGATGTTGCTAACTAGCCTTTCTGACATTCAAATTTAATTTGAATTCTGTTCGCGTTTACGGGTTGGTAATATTAATTCGAGTTTTAGATATTCAATTTTTTTTATTACATGACCCCTCAATGGAATTTCGAACATATTCGAATGTATTAGAGTTAAAAAAAAAACTCACGTGAATTCTACATAGACTAAACATTATCATTAGCACAGAATATTTAAAGGAAAAAGCACCAACGTTTGGATAACAAACCACCAATCAAATAAAGGGGTATATCTTGCCAATAGGAAAAGCTGATATATACAAGGTGAAAGTTTAACAAGACCAGGTACCCGCTCCATGTTTCTGCTCCCAAAGGTAATTCAAAATACAAAAAACTTTCATCAGAAACAAACACGAATAAAAACACAATTCAATAAATGAATTAGAGTCAATACAAAGTTAAATAAACTAGTGGTAGAAGGCTAAACATTTAGAATAAATGGCCAGAAGTACACAGCCTTTATCAGAAATAACAGTATACATCATATCCATTATTCATGCCAAATGGAAACCTGGTAGCCAGAACAAAAATCAATTTGGTTTCTCAATGAAATAATTTTTTAACTATATCTCCCCTCTCTCAGGGTTATTCTCTTAATGCCACATATGGTAAAGGCATTGAGATTACCCGACCCACATTCATAATAATGTCTCGCAACATTAGTCTCATTCTTATTCCTAATGTTATTAATTTGTTCACAAGTTTGTTAATACCATTAGAATTAAGTTTTTATATACCTATTTGGGAGATTGCTTCTTGCTTCCATCAAACACAGTTGGATTTGCTCCCCTAGCTGAAGGTTTAGGGTGGTGAACCTGGGCCTCCCCTTGTTCTAGATGATTTTTTTAAGCACTTTTAGGACTTTGTATTTCCTCATAATACACAAAACTGTTGAAGTCACTTACAGACAAATGGGTGCAGAACCATCTGAAGCTCAGTGGAGCTCAATTATTACAGAGGTGCAAAGGTTTATCAACAAAACTATTGGATTCATTTAATTTGCCCTAGATGAAAGGAACGTCACTTAACCTTGTGCCAGATTAAAAATGTAATTCCCAATTAATAGACCAGCAAACCTCCTTCTGCCTGCAGCCCCGAGCAACATCTCAAAAACTAATTTGAACATTTTTGAGTTTTACAGAGATTACTTATTAAAGTAGAAGGAATGTCATTTTCCACTTACTGGTGCCAAATGTTAAGCACTCCAAGTGCCCAGGCCGGTGCTTCTATCAGCAAAAAACTTCACCGGGCCAGGGTTCTTCCAGTGAGCAACACAGAGCGATCCTTTCAGTGTCGGGCCAGTCCCTGCGCAGCGCCATCTACTCATGCACGCGGCACCTATTCATGCATGCGCGCTCATCTCGTCATAGTAGGGGGTCAGAGGGGGCCCTGGACATTAGTCCCGGCAGGCCCCGGGCCCCCCAGTCCGACCCTGGATCCTCTTCCTGCTTCTTCCTCTTGCGATTGCATGCTCAGTAGAGTGAAAAGCCGAACTTTAACGGAAAAGATGGCTATTTCATTCTACTGCGCATGTGTCTGCCTCTGGAATTTTGAATAGTAAAGAAGCAGGAAGAGGATCGCTCCGTGGTGCTCACTGGAAGAACCCTGGGCCAGTGCAGTTTTCTGCTGATAGGAGCACCAGCCCGGGGTGTCAGGTAAGTAAATACAATCACTTGGGGATGCCTAACATTAGGCACTGCCAAGTGGGATATGACTTTCCTTCTCCTTTAATCAGCCACTGCACCCCAGTAGAGCTTACATTCTAAGGTTACTATCACATTCACATAATACACTAAGGTCAATTTCAGAGTACCTGGAGGTGTGGGAGGAAATCACAAGTAACCCAAAAAGCTATAGACATACATACTCCTAGCAGATAGTACCCTGCCTGAAATATAAACCTATTTACATCTCACCCCACACACCCACACCCACACCCACACATATATGTGTGTTGTATCTGGCTATGGCTTTGCTACTAGCAAGTGACTGCAGAGAGAACTGCGCTGAGCCTGTTGCTGAGAGACAAACATTTGCTATAAGTATTGAACTGATCTAGTGACTGGTTTCCAATATACAGAAGTTAATAGCATAAGGTGAAGGAAAGATCTTTCACGGGCACATTTATTTTAATAAAAGGTAATAGGCAGAATAGGATCTTTAGGGTTAGTTTGCTATTATCAATACAGGTTCTCTATACAGTAGCTGCCGTAGGGGAGCCCCAGTCCAACACTGACCTTAAAACCTCCTGGTAAAACTCAGAGCCATGATAATTAAAGCATTTGGTAAAACTTATCCTAAAACCCTTCCATGTAAATCATTTTCTTTCATTTGGACTGTTCTGCTGCTAAAATATAAGTAGGGTGTGGAGTCTCACAGTATACCAGGGGCAAGCAGTAAAATGCTAAATAATGTATTTCTGAGCATCCTGTAATGGAATAAAGGCTAATTGATATGAATAGCTGCAGAACAAATTAAACAACAAGGGATTTAAATTATCATTTGCACATTTCTTATAAACTGTGAAGGTATAAGTGTAATTATCAGTTAGCTGTATGCTAAATATTTTCATGCACAGACACTTACGGTTCATCCTAAGGGGCTCACTTGGGTTGTGATGTGATTTGCAGGTGTGGGAGATGCTACTGCTCTTTTATTGATCTACGCTAGCCCCAGTTATTGCTAGGCAATGCTGTACTCTATTACGCCCCATAATATTATATTATATGGTGCTCTACACAGGGAAAAATCCATTAAGACTGCATCGCATATTCATTTTTTTCAGCTTTATGAGAGATAAATTGGAGACTGACCTTCCAGATGAACAACCACACCAAATCTTTATCTGTTTATCCAAAGCTCTAAAAAATCTGCTGTTATACTGATTATTAGTGATGAGCAAACTTATTCGGCAAGCATGGATTGGCAGCAAAATTCCCAATTTTGCCATGTACGAATTCTTCCGCGAAACTGCCACGACAATTTGCTGCAAAAAATCACTATAAGAAATAACGCCCATTGACTTTAATGCATTTGGAGAAAAAAAGTCGCCATAAGTTAAAATGCCCATTGAATTCAATGCGTTTCCTAAAATTTTGACATTTGGCAATATTTTTCACAGTTTCGCAAATATTTTGGCGAAACGGGACAGATTCACTCATCATTACTGATTATTTTTCCTGCTTAACGCAGCTGAAGAAATGTTGAAACGTATTTGATGAAATATGTGTGGCGCCAGCCTACCATATGCTATAGTAACCCATCTGTGGCCATGTGGTTGATTAGGTTGCCCAGGGTGGCTGTGTGTTAGGGTATTGGCTTTCTGTGATGACATTGTTCATTTCAAAGTAGAATTCACAGGCTTTGTTTCACAGCACTGTTTAACAGTGGCCCCCAAACTGTGAGGCTTGGAGCAGTGATGGGGGCTCAACCTAAAGGCCAGTTAGAGTAAGGATGGTGGATAATACCCATTTGCTGTCTTACATAGACTTGAAAGTCACATCAAAAGTCAGTAGTGGTAAAAACCTATTTGCAATCAAGATATTATGGCTGACTAACATTCTAATGTTTTATTATACAGTACCGAAATGGAGTGCTGCTTCCAGTATTACCTATTTGGTGTCGGGTGCCTCCAGGTGTATGGCCCTGCTTGTGAAACCAGTAGTGGGTTTATTAATTTAGCTCATAAATGGCATTCCAATTTTTTTTATATCTTGTAAGGGGACCTGTGACTCTAAGAAATAATTCCAGATTCTTTTCTATTGTGTGTTGTCAAACAAAATAAACTTTACAGACACTATATAAATTATTTAAATCTTTATTTGCTTCATTCTTGGAAATCACACCAAGCAGGCAGGTGCTAATTTGCAGACACTGTTATTAAGGTAAGCTTTGCATCATGCCAAAATTGAGAACCTGGTGCCCACAGCTATGCACTGGCTATACACAATTAGATTGTAGGAAGGGAGGGAGAACGTGAGGAATGCAGGTACATCTAGGAAGTGCAAAATAAAAGTAATTGTCAGGGCAGGCAATATATGATTCACAGCTCAGATTCTTAAATACCTTTCGGCATGAGTAAAACCCTGCATGAGTGTACTTATCATGCTAGGGTTTTTGCAGGAAACAAAGTAGTATCCTCACACCCATTTCAGCAGTTTCCTTTGGGTATAGGGACTTTAGACCGGTGCTATACAAATAGCAATATTACATTTTAACCCTGCATCTAAAACATTGATTGACTGATATTTATATAATGTTTAAGATTTTCTCAGGGTAGTTTCTCATTGGTGATCTAATTTCTTTCCATTCCATCAAAAGTGTCTCAAAGGTATAATCTCTCCAATCCATCAACACATTCTAATAGGAATAGTATGTGGCTGGTTGGAACATCTATGATGGAATTAAGATACAATACTCAATTACTCAATTACTTACTGCTCAGTCCGCAAAAATCCAGGGAGGAGGGGTGTTTGTGGGAGTATTCTAAAGTTAATTACTGTGGAAGTGCTGCTGATTTGCAAAGAGACATACAAAAAAGGATTAATTAAGGCACATTTCCCTTTTACAAAAACTACAGGTTTCTTTAATGACAAGGTATTGCTTTTGTCATTTGTATGCTCTAGATATTTCATTTATTGTTGATACTGTAAAAATAAAAAAATAGACTAAACTCCATATAGCAGACCATAACTATGGTACCAACATGCTGGTAGTAAATGAAGCAAAAACTAATCCTCATTTTTTCTCCACAGGTAATGAACCAGATTAGGCTAATTGTTTCACCAGTTTGCCCACTACAAAAATTGGTTTATAGAGCCATTCTAGAAAAGGTAGTCATTCCTTGATGGGATATTACAGCTTTGCTAATCAAAATCTGATAGAGCAAAAAGAGCCAGCACTTGACAATGGAACTACTTTCAGACAGGCTACTGTTTCTCCTACTCAATATAACTGAAGGAGCCGTGACTTGGATTTTTACTGAATGCTGTTTTCATATCTACCACTAGGTGGGCCATGAGAGCTTTTTAGTAATGCAGATGTCAGGGAGCTGTTATCTGGTTCTCAGTTGTGGGCAGGTGCAGGTTGAGCTCTTCTCCTGCTCTCCCCGCCCGCCACAAATGCCATCTTCCGACTTCAGGGTTTGTCTTTTATAGACGCTGCACCTGCTAGCCAGGCCCCTTTTGTGACTTCATTGGCGGGGCAGGTTGACGCGGGTCTATAAAAGCAAACCAGAAGGACGGAAGCGGGCAGGCGCGGCCTAAGGGGGGCGCACATCACTACTAGTTACCTTCCGATTTTTTTGCTGCTGGGCTGCTGGGGGAAAGGGAGTAATATCACTCCAACTTGCAGTGCATCAGTAAAGATTGACTGAAGTTTATCAGAGCACAAGTTACATGACTGAGGGCACCTGGGACACTGTCAACATGTCTACCACCATGCCAGATTTCAAAATTAAATATAAAAAAAAAACTGTAAAAAACATGTTTTGCCATAACACAACATTTTGGCATGCACAAATTCCACATGACAGTGATCATCCAGTAATGCATGACATTTTTCTTCCCTGTGTAAGAAATTCATTTGTATTTACTCAGACATATTTTAGAACAACGTATGCTATAGCTAAACTTATTTTGATCATGCTTTTGGCTGAGCTTACAACAGGTACAAGAAAATATACGAGGGAGCAATTTTACTGAAAGGATCACACCAATAAATGCTGAAATGTTTCTTCTAGGTTAAACTGAAAAATATCAACTGGCATCCATCTAAACAATTTGTTTAAAGTGTGCTATGTTGGTAGAAACCGAAAACTAAAATGCCTTAGTAAACGATCAATTTTTTAAAACCTTTGGGAGGTTGGTAGGATACATGAAGAGAAATCAATACCATAGCATGTTAAAATGTACCGGTATATAATGGGGGAGAGCACTGAACCAAGCATGATTATATAAGCTTTCAAAGCAAATAATGGAAATTCTCTGTGCAGTAAACAAAGAGTTGCAATGGAAATAATATTGTGTAGAAGTGCAGGAAATACAGTTTAAGCTTAGAAATCGTTCAGCATTGATTTACACTTATAATTTCACTTTTTACCAGTAAATGAAAAGGGACAGATAAATTATATGTTATACATTTAATCCTACTGCTGTTTAATGGATTATTTTCACTCACTTAAATGTGTTTCGTTCACAGGCAAAGTCCTACCTATCTCTGCATATGTTACTTTTTCTTACACCTTGGGGCAGATTTATCAAGGGTCGAATTTCGAGGGTTAAAAAACCCTTGAATTCGACCCTCGAAGTAAAATCCTTTGAATTCGAATATCGAATTCGAAGGACTTTAGCGCAAAAGCTTAGATCGAATGATCGAATAAAAATCGTTCGATTGAATGATAAAATCCTTTGGATCGAACGATTTGAACGATTTTAAGCGATCGATCAAAAAAAACTTAGAAAAATGCTCTGGAAGGTCCCCTTAGGCTAACATTGCACTTCGGTAGCTTTAATCTGGCGAAGTATGAAGTCAGCGTTTTCTTTAAAGAGACAGTACTTTGATTATTGAATGGTCAAATAGTCCAACGATTTTTACTTCAAATCATTTGAATCATTCGATTCGATCGAATTTGACCAATTCGATGGTCGAAGTATTCTGCACTCACAGAAATAAATGGAAAAAAAAGTAATACATTTATTCAACACTATTTCCACCCATCCCTTGAGAAAAGAAATATATAGGGGGTTATTTACCAAAGGTTGAGTTTTAGAGGTTTGTGAGGTTTTTTATACTTTCAAATGAATAGAGAAAGGGCAGGCAATACATGATTGACAGCTGAGATTTTTAAATGAGTTTATAACAGGTATGGATTTTTAATGAAAAAAAAATCATATAACAGATCTAATAAAAATATAAAAAGTACTTTTATTATACAGCTTTTTATGTCTGGGTGACAGGTCCCCTTTAATGCAAGGGGAAGGATCCTCAAATGCGATCACCACCTGCTCAGGGGACACCCACTGTATTTGTATCTATGCAAATGTTACTGCAGGCATTGAAACACACTTCACTTTAATCAGTGCATTTACATAGCAGGCCCTAGGCCCACCTTCATTTGTCCCCCCCCCCCTTTTATTTGCTCAAATTTTTATCATCAGGACCAGAGCAATGGGGATTGGCGCATGGGAATTTTAAAAAAACCCCATTGTATCTCCTGCGCATCACCAGTGTTTCTGAACCAATATGGGTGTGGTTGGGTAGCATGCCGCCCCCTAAAATCCTGCCACCCTAGGCCCGGGCCTTGGTGGCCTCTCCACAAATCCGTGCCTGACTTTAATAGTACTGTCTGTGTAAGAAATGCATCATAAATTATGCAGTTTTTAAAAGTTAAGTTACTTTCATTTAGAAAATAGGTATGAGGCAGTAGGCTAGTGCAGGTATGGGATCTATTATTCAAAATGCTTGGGACCTGGGCGTTAGGGATCTTTCCATTATTTGGATCTCATTACTTTAAGGGGGTTATTTATCAAAGGTCAAGTTTAACAGGTTTGTGAGGTTTTTGTACCTCAAATAAACTCACAACGCAAATGTTTTCAGATTTAGTAAGAAGATTTGATTCAAGAAAAACCTTGAATGGAAAAAACTGGAATCAGTGAATTTGGGGTGAAAAACCTAAAAATTTCAATCAACAAGAGTTTTTGGCGAAAAAAAATTGAGTGTTCGAACAAAACAAGTGAAAACATCATGAAGGCTACAAACATCTTCAAATGGTTCAAGGTACCTCTGCCACTTTTTGGGAGGGTTTTGTCAGAAAATTATCAATTCAAGCGATTTGAGGGGTTTTTTTTGCCAAAATTCCATCAATTTGAGTTTTAGGGTTGTTAACCCTGAACTCGCTGATTTGAGTTTTTTTCCAGTGGTGGAACTACCAGGGGAGCAGGGGGTGCGAGCGGGCCAGGGCATGTGCCCCCTCAGGGCCCCCCAGCAGCCCGCATGCCACTGAAATGCAGGCCGTACAGAGGGGGCGGGGGCCAGCTGCGCGTCATGCACCAGGGCCCACCCCCTCTAGTTACGTTACTGTTTTTTTCTATTACAGTTATATAGACAAAAAATTACACCAGCAAAATGGTTGCTCATAAACAGGGATGGGCGAATTTTTTCGCCTCGTGTCGCCGAAAAAATGACTCCCATAGACGCGCGTCAAAACAGTTTCGCCATGCGACAAAAATTTTTTGACGCCCATAGACTTTAATGGGCGTCTGCGCCATTTCGCCGGCGGCGAATTTTTGGCGAAGCAAAACGGATCAAATTCGCCCATCCCTACTCATAAAGTAGGCAAATACATCCTTAGAATCAATTACTATAACATAATTAACTCTTCTATGTTAACACTTCTCTTTCCAGATCATAATTATTATATCAACCCTACTGACTACAGTGCAAACTACAATCCTCTAGATCCCAATAATTTTAATGCTGTAGGAGGTCAAGTTGGCTGCACCAAATTCTACAAGCCTTTCACATAAGCTGCTATGTGTATGACATGTATGGAAGAGTTTATCTTGTCATTATCCAGACATTCCCTGCACCAGCCATATCTTTTCAGTACATGACAACAACTGCTCACAGATCAGATATGCACTCAAGGAACCAGCCTCAGCACACTTGTAAAATTGTAAAATTCATATAAAAAATCTGATATACCAGAAGAAAATTCTATGTGGGGAATTCTGTGTTGCAGCACTCATTGGAACAGATGAAGAACCAGAATTTTATCCAGAATTTGTAGATAGCAAAAGTTCAACAACGCTTGATATATCTGCTACCTCAGTTGGTCAGAAGTCTGGCAATAGTAAGACATTTTGTGATGAACCTTCTATGTCTACAGAGGAATCTATTATGCAGAGCCCTAAACTCTCTCTGATGATACAAAGGCCGATGCAATGAGTGCGAAGAACACAAAAAAAGGGCACAAAAATAAAACTTAAACTGGTCAGCAATTTTTCTGATGAAAGAAAAAAAGAGGAAATGTCATGATCCTGCTGATGAATGCATTAACAAAAACATTGCAATAAGCTTCCACATAGGAGGTTCCTGCTAAATATTCAGAAGGGTTTTTTTTTTTACAGTGAGAGCTACTGTATGAAGATGTGGAATTCTGATTCTGTCAGTTTAAATTTTTCTGCAGGGGTATGAGTAGTGCTTTATAGGAAATTTTTCTATTGGTCTAAATTACCAATGCAACACAAATTTGTCTTTCACTTTTCAGGCCACATCTTTAAAAGTATCATCTGACAGAAATAAGGAACTTTCTAAATATATTCAATTGAAAATGTTGTGCTATTTCTGAAATAATCAAGTTACTCTTCACTTCACTAGCAGTGGGGATAATAGTCTCTGGGAAGGGACTGTGGCTGTGGGATAGCAGGTATAGTATGGAGAGATAAATTTACAAAAAAGACCTTCAGGTTTGAATGCAGTGAAGAATGGGGTTAACTTACCCAGAAAAAAGGGAGGTCCAGGTGCTCAAGCCCCAGACCTTCAGCACAGGGAGGCAAATAATACAAATAGTTAATGAAGGGCTGGCACATACCAGACCCCACTCCGTAGATAGATGTAGTAAAAAAGTATTTATTAAAGCAAAAACATCACAATGAAACCCTTCAATTTAACCATCTATTTTGGAAGGTAAGAACAATTTGTACTTGTGTTCATGAATGTGAAGAGGGTAACAGCCTTGATGGTTTATAATATGTCACATGGACCTGGAGATCTGCTTTTCTCTGCCTTTGTTTTGTACATAGGTGGAGAAAAGCAGATCCGCTCTCATCAGCTCCATCTTTTCTGCATTGTAAAACATTACGGGGGTTATTTACTAAGCTCCGAATACCCGAAATTCCCAGAAATCCGAAAAATTTGTGATTTTTTTTTTTATAATAGGCTTTAAAAAAAAAAAATGAACTATATCCAAGTTGCATCTCAATACAAGGTGGAAAAACAAACAGGGTTAACGTTATTATAATATATACAGTACTATTACATAGTACTGATGTGTATTTGGACAGGGAGAATAGTACTTAATAAGTAACAGTGTATTGGTTGGGCGGCGCACTCCAGAGCCCACTTAGAACAGAATTGTTTGTTTTCAACATTAAAACAGACTTCCTTTATTCACACATCTTGGTACATCAAATCAAACAGCGCCATGAGGTCTGACGCGTTTCGTGTCACTGCACTTCATCAGAGACCTGTACTTAATAAGTAAACCTAAAAAATATGTAACATTATTCAACACTGCTCAGTTGTTGTTACTTGGACCAGATCAGATAAAATCTTACCCACAAAATCTGATCAAAATCTTCCAAGTAGTTTAACCCGTAGAGTGAATGCTATGACAGTGGCTTAAATTTTTGTGTAAAAATGTTATTATCCAAGTTGGGATTTTGCCACATGATGAATCTCTGGGAAATTGGAAACCACTGATTTAGATAAATAATTAGACCAGTGAAATTCTACCATAGAAAACAAGCGAATATACCCTCAGATTAAGTCATTATTAATTTAATTTTACAATTTAACCCTCCAGATAATAAAAATTATAACTACTCTATGAAACCCAATGACTTCAATGCATGCTGCAATTGTTGTTGTTGTAACGCTGCAAGAGGACAAGTTGGCTATGGCATCCAGCAATTTCTGCCAGCAGGAGAACCACTATACCAACAGCAAATGCCACAGACTCTTCCCATAGTCTCCTATGTGTATGACATGTATGGAATGGCTTATCCTGTGGTTAACCAGACATACCTTGCATCAGCCATGTCTCTTCAAGATGAACGTTTTATGCAAAATTATAATGCAGATTATAATACAGTTAATTCTGAGTTACAGAACCCATCTGTATGTTCCATTACCGAGCGTGGACAACCTGAACTTTGTTAAGAATTTGTGGAAAACAAAAGTTCACCAAAGCCTGATATATCTGCTACTTCAGTTACCTCTATGCTTATCTACAGAGGAATCTATTATGCAGAGCCTTAAACTGTCTGATAATACAAAGGCCAATGCAGTGAGCGAGACACAGACTAAAGGTGGCCATACACGGATAGATCCGCTCGTTTGGCGATGTCGCCAAACGAGCGGATCTCCCTCCGATATGCCCATCTTGAAGGTGGGCAATATCGGGCAGATCCGATCGTGGGCCCTAGGGCCCAACGATCGGATCCTAGCTCTCACAAACGGGCGGTCGGATCGCGGGACCGCATCAACGAACAGATGCGGCCGCGATCCGACGGGATTTTTAACCCCATCCGATCGAGATCTGGCCGACTTTCGGCCAGATCTCGATTGGGGAAGCCCGTCGGGGGCCCCATACACGGGCCAATAAGCTGCCGACACGGTCTGTCGGCATCTTTTATCGGCCCGTGTATGGCCACCTTAAGTCGGTCAGCAGTGTTTCTGATGAAACAAAAAAAGAGAAAAACTGACGATCTCACTGATAATACAAAGGCCAATGCAGTGAGTAAGAAGAAAACTGAAAAGGGCACAAAAAGATAACCTAAGTTGGTCAGCAGTGTTTCTGATGAAACAAAATAGAGAAAACCTAATGATGATCCGGCTGACCGAACAGTTGCCAAGAAGCATTGCAGTGAACTTCAGCAAAAAATGCTTGAATCAATTAATTCATTTCATGCTCTTGGTAAAAACCCTATTGTGACAAGTGAATGGCAACAAACCTGAAGAACAAGCACAACTTCAGCGTCCAAAGACGTCTTCACCAAAGCGTGGACAAGTTTAAGCCCACAGCAATCTACCGAAGGTAAAATGTGAAGGTATGAAGAAAAAGCAGCTCCAAGCTTGAGCTAAATAGCACAGAATAGATTTCCAATGTGAGACACCGATACAGAAATCACCTCCTCTGAGTGAAGACATGTGGGAAGAACTCCTTAATCAGTTGAAGTTGTCTATTCCACCAGAGGAGAGAGAAGCTCTAAAAAGAAAAGCCCGACAGGAGAGAGGAGGCCTGCAAATATACCGCAAAGGGAAGGGTGCGGTACTTTAAACAGTGGCAGAGCAACATGGACATTTCCCTGCACTATGGCTACCTACCATATCTAGTGCATAAATGATTCAGCCATATTTGTTATGGTATTATTGTATTGGGCTATCGAGCTATATTTAAAAATGCTGTTTTTTTATACTTCTACAGAGATGCAAATATACCTGTAAATACTTTTCTATTTGCCAATATTTATATTTTAATTTAAAAAAAATATAAATAAATACCACAATTTGTAGAAATAGTTTTTCAAATTCTACAGTTGTGTTAGGCAGTATATATTTTTATATAAAAAAAGTGAATAACTTCTAAATAACTAATCATATAGCTGTGCTAATCAGCTGTATTTATAAATGGCAATCTTTAGTTTTGAATAGTTTTTTTGTAATAATTTAAATGAACAATAAAATAGTTATTTTAATGTGTTTTTGAAATATGGATTGGGGTGGTAACTGTGTAAATTGAATTTACTCAGAAATAGAATGGCATTCCATTGATGCTGAGTTAAGTGTTGAGCTGTATGTTTGTACAGTTATACCTCCTATAAATAGGGTTTTTTTGGTGAAACGCTGTGTCTTGGACATGACACAGCAGTTACATTTTCATGAAGGAATGTCAGTATTGATTGAAAGATATACTGACACCAAAAATTAAACCTTTTTTACATCTATCATAACATTGTCTTTACACACTGTTTATAATTTTGCCATAAAAGTATTTTCCCAGTGCTTCCACATTACCTATCCGATTCTTTTATGAGGGGGCTGTCATATTTTGAACTGTTTTTGGCCGAATAGGTCTGTATTCAGCCGATTTCGAATCATACGAATTGAAGTAATAGCGAATTCAATCAAATTCGAATTAAAGTTTTTCCCAAAAAAAACTTTGATTTTTCAAAGTCTACCAATTGACTTGAAATAGGTTGTAGGAGGTCCCCCATAGGTTAAAACAGCAATTCAGCAGGTTTTAGATGGCGAATGGTCGAAGTATCACTGTACATGATAAATTTCGATATTTGAATTTTCACATTTTTTTCAAATTCAAATCGAATTTGGACTGTTCCCTAGTCGAAGTACACAAAAAATAGCTCGAAATTCTAATTTGTTTCATTTCAAAATTCACCTTGACCTTTGATAAATCTGACCCTCAGTGTTGAATGTCAGATAAATCAGAGGCCAAAGCTAAAAAAAAACCTGTGAGCTTTTCTTCAGTTTGAGACTTGTCTTTATGATCTCAAGTAGGATCAACTTCCCTGGCACCCTCACACAGCAGAGCCCTTGAGAAAGCTGCAGTTTGGAAAGATATGATATTTTTATTAGAATAAATCAAGGTGAATGGATTGTCATATTTTTTCCATTTATTTTGCCATTGTTTCTTTAACAAAAATAAGATGGTAAATACTTTAGACTGTGATGCTGTCCCTGCTTATTTCACATTATGCACTTATTCTATTTATGTATATTTTTACTTAAATGTGTTTTGTTTCCTCTTGAACATTTGGAGGCCTATTTATCAAGTCTCATTTTAGTGGTTTTTGAAATTACAACTAAACTCACTTTCTCCAAAAACACGAATGTCATGAAATTTATTGAAAGATCCGAAACTGAAAAAGCACAAATGGGAAACATTGAGAAAACCGCAACTTTTTCGTATTGTCGCAAAAAAGACAGATTTAAAAACGCCCAAAAACCTCTAAAACCACAAATCAAAGAAAGATCTTCCAGTTGTAAAAAGGACATCTGCCACTGACTTCTGCATAATTTCGACAGGTTTAAGCATAATGAATCCTGCAAAAGTTGCGCCTCTTTAGCGCCAAAAAGCCTGACCCAAATGTTTTTTGTAATAAAGAGAAGAAAGGATAAAAAACACCAGAACACTTCTAAAACAGTCAGTGCAATGCTTGTTTTGCTTTCAGTTAAAAAAGCCAAGGCATTTTTTTAAGTTAAATTTTCTTTAACATTAGGAGTTTTTACGTAGAGAAGCAAATTCTCTTAAATTCTTTAGCTTTATGGATTTCTTGTCTGGAAACCCCTGTTTTGAAGAGGTTTTTTTAAATACCATTATCTAGTATATTTTAATCAGGATAAATCTGCCCTCTGGTGCTAGTATATAAAAATGCAATCAATTACATTTTGGTTTTGTTCAAAAATCGTCTGCGCTAATGCACACGCGTCGATGCGTTTTCCATAGTTGCCCGAAGTTGCCTCACACAGGCAACTTCGGGCGACTATGGAAAACGCATCGTCGCGTGTGCATTAACGCAGGCGACTTTTCATTATAGCCTATAGGAAAAAACGATGAGGCAGTTCGGGGAATCTCCTCCTGTGAACTAGCCCTTAAAGAGCATTTGTTTTTTTGTCACTGAGTAAGAAGGGAAACAACTGAAGAACAAAAAAATAAAAAATGAAGGTCAATTAAAAAGTTGCTTGAAATTGACCATTCTATAACATGTTAAAAGTTAACTTATAGGCAAAATGCCCCTTTAACCTTTTAGGTGCCACAGAACGTATATCAGGGGTGCCCAAAGGGTTAACATCTTGTCTAAGTCATCCTCCTATTTCATTCAGATATTTATTATGATAAGGTTACAGCAAAAATAATTGTTTGTTAAATATAGCAGTACATTTTTTTCTCATAAATCAATATAACATATTTAAGAAACATTTTCCATGGAAGAGAATGCTAACAATGTTTTTATGGATGTAGATCATGAGACAACATCTTTAAAAGTAGACCTCGAATTAGTAAAGTATGGGCACTCCTGACGTATAGTATATAAAAGTAACAAAGTGCCACAGAACGTAGATTCTGCATTCTGCTGCACTTCTAGTTCTGCGAGTGGAGGAGCGACTTTCAAGGCTGCTTCCTCACGACCCATTCATTCCCCTGCCCCTAGGCAATGAGCAGCGTGGGGAAAGAGTGTCCTCTGGGGTGAGATGCCCAGGGGCCCCTAGGCTGCAGCAGGCGTGTGAAATCTTTGTGTCTACTGCGGCGTCTTCTTCCTGAACCTCCCCTGACCCGGATCCTGTCTGATCTTGCCAGATTACTAATATTTGAGCCTATGGGTGCTAAAATCAGGTGTGAGTTCCTAAACTCGTGTGTGGTTTCCTCATCAAAATACCTTGTCTTCCTGATGTTTATTCTCCCCCACCCCATCCCCCGAAAACCTGACAAGCTTTTTATTTTCTGGAAAACCCTACTTGGGAAAAAAACGATTGGCAGCTATACACCATTGTATTGCACAGGGCTTATCTGTTATGTGCTACAGTATATAACCTGTGCCTTTTTTTACAGCCCCATGGCAACACAGCAGCTTGTTTATATAAACAACAGTAGTCTTTCTGAAGCTAGTTTTACCAGTGAACATCAGCAGTACATTATTTTTTAATTACTTTAATACACTTTCAGCTTTTGCTACTGCTGTTCCTTTAAAAACAGAGGAGTTGAAGGTCAGAGGTACCATCAAGTGAGGAGTTGTAGGATTTACGTATAGCTGACTATGCTTCATTGTCCCAGCTCAGCCCAGGTTACTACTCCAAATACCCAAGGGCTCTAGGGTTGCCACCGGCAGGGCCGCCATTAGAAATCATGGGGCTCCGTACATTTTCAGGGCCCCCTGGGCCCCACCCACCCTGGCGCCCTGCCCCAGACCCAGCCCATTCAACATCACAGTTAAAAGACCGCACAGACATCAGCGCTAAAAATGTAACCCCCCGACACACTCAAGTTATAAAAAGCTATTGATGTTCAGGGTCCCCTTATAAGTTTAAAAAAAATACATTGGCGCCAGGGCCCCCCATAAAAGTTTTTTTTAAAAAGGCCCCCCCTTACAAGTAAAAAAAATTGGGGCCCCAAAACAATATTTTTTTAAAAAAACATTGGCACCAGGGACCCCCTTGCAAGTTAAAAAAAATTTGGGGCTCCAAAAAATATTTTTCAAAACAACATTGGTGCCAGGGGCCTATAAAATATTAAAATAATACATTGGTGGCCATGGGATTAAAAAACAAACAAAAAACACAAATTGGTGTTCAGTAGAATTGAACTCATGGCTTCAGGACTTCAACTTCACCTCTTTTTGTGACTTCGGGTCTTTTCGCCACTTCAGGACTTCAATTTCGGCTGTTTTCGTGACTTCGGCTATTTTCCTGACTTTTTGCCGCTTCGGGACTTGGCATTTTTGGCTGTTCGGCTGGCCGCAAATCTTCGGCACTGGCAAAGGGGGCTGGCTCTTTCTAAACTGCAGCACTGCCGGGCCCCCCTTCATGCCCGGGCCACTTGTCCCCCCTGTTGCCGGCCATGGCCACCTGGCCAGTATTTTACTGGCCTGGCTGGTAAAAATGATGGTAGATGACAGTGTTATTAATAGGGAAAAAGATAGATATATAGGAAGGCCTGTTTTTTTCTCTAGAAAATGTGGCAACCCTAATAGGCTCCTGAGATTCTGGCTATGATAGCCATACTCCTTAATCTTTATTACACCATTTTTAATTAAATCAACATCTGAGAAAAAAAACACATTCATGTCTGAATGTTGCTATTGGGCTATAACTATTTCTGTAGTCTGTCTTGATAAAGCCATTCCTGGTTGGGCCGCAGCCTTTCAAACAAAATCATAGCGGAACAGCCCAATTAGTAAATCCAAGGTCCAGGTCCGGACTGAGAATTAAAAAAGCTCTGGCATTTCAAGTACACAGAGGCCCAAACAGCCCCTACCAGCCCACTAACTACTGACTTTCTATGGCACCTCATAGCAGCCCCTCTGGCATTTGCCAGAACCCACAGATTGCCAGTCCAGGCCTGCAAGGCCCACTGTATAATTTCAGTGTCGGTGTGTCTGGCCTCCCTTTTACTTTCCTCAGGCATCCATACCCATTATAGAAGCACATCAATTGCACCTGGACAGGGAGTCAAAATAGGCCCTGCCATTACAAGTACACAGGCCCAAACAGCCCACTATATGGTAACTTTCTATGGAACTATACAGCAGCCTCTCTGGCATTTGCCAGAACCCACAGATTGCCAGTCCAGCTCAGTCGACCTCCATCCATTTAATAACACCCCTGCCATGCTGTTTTACAAAAAACAATTTTTCACGTGATCCCTGCAGACCCTTTCCCGCCTTCACCCCTAAACCACTTGGGGGGGGGGGTCTCTTCTACTATTTCAAGGATAACAATAGCAAAGAGCTTACTCCGGACTGTCGCCCCACCAAGCACACCTAATACGCATTTTGTATTGTTTAAACTTTATTTTCACTAAGAAACCACGTAAAGAACAATAAAATAATAAAGACCGTGCCCCCCCCAGATCAGTGAGCAATGCGCTGTTCCGCACTGTATAAATAGCGCAACTGCGTTCCCGCCAGGGAGGAGTCCTAGTTGATGGTTTGTTCGGGTTGTGTGGTTTTAGTTGCGTTTGTTTTTATTGTTTCATCGTTGAAAGAATGGTAAGTAAATACCTCGCTTAAAATGATGGTTTATGAAGGGTCTATTTTATTGTGACTAATGACCACAGTCGCGGCGTCCAGATACTCCTGGAAATAAACTGTTACGCAGCCAGTTTGCAGTATGAATAATAATACAGTTTGCAGTATGAATAATAACAATGTAGTCGGCTATGGAAGCAGTGGGGCTACAGGTGTGTGACGCAGGTTGGACAGTGGGATAAGGAAGAGCTACGTTCATCCAATGTGGCGCCGTATGTACTAGTTGGGCCTACCGAGCGCCCTGTAGAGTTCTGTGAGACTGGGCTGAGTAAAGAGCTTTAGTGGTTCCCTCTGACGGCTCATATAACGAGTTGTCTGTGTGTTATTCTTTGTGTCTGACTCAACGCACCCAGCTCTTACTAAAGTTCTGTCTGACCAGTATGGAGAAGCGGTCGGAAGGCACGAATAGTCTTTAAAGGCAGGATTTCACTTCTTTTACTGTCCCCCACCCCTTACTTTTAGTGGCTTTTGGATCTATTAACTATTTGGTCATAATCTCTCCAGTTAAGAATTTCAACTTCTCTAGTTGCTTAGGGTCTGTTAATCCTAGCAACCCCGAGTAAATGTGCATTCAATAACGTTTTGGAGTCAGATCCCCTTTAAAAGAACTCATTAAAGTTATTCTGTCATTTTTATGGTCTCATTTGTTTTGTTTTTTTTTATTTCTAAATTACACTGTTTACACTACAAAGAACACTCAAACATATACAATTTCACTCCTCAACCAGAGCATTTGCTTTTTAGATGTGGTCAGCGACGCACATCTGAAAGTTGCAAAGAGTCGGAAGAAAAAGGCAAATAATTGAAAAACTATAAACAAATATACAATGAAAACCAATTGAAAAGTTGCTTAGAATTGGCTATTCTATAACACCGTAATAGTTACCTTAACAGTGAACCACCCCTTTAAGGACCTGAAGGGCAATTTGTGGAATTTCCTTTTCTTTTTTTTTTTTTGAGCCATAAAATTGGGGCCCATGATATTGGCACATACATTGGATGGTTAACTCAAACCCTCCATCCTCATCTCATGAAGAGAAATTATGTACATTAAGTACACATAGTATTGCAGTTTAGAGGGAACAATTACAAAGTGTTTGATTACTACAGTGTGGTAAAATATTCCTCGTGTAGTGTTTGAGAGACTCATGTGAAACAATGTTTGACCTACAAAGATTAAAATCGTTCATGCAACTACAGACGGGTGACTAGGTAAATATAGTGGGATTGCTTCATGTCCAGACCCTCTTGACCATTTAAATAAATTCCATACCAGATTAACACAATCTGTAGTTCTATATTTTTTTTTTATCCATGTCCAACCAATGTTTCTTTAGTCCTGGCTAAACAGCAGAAATTTCTAGTTACAGTGAACAAACTAGCCCTCCAACATAATGGCCTGGTTTTGCTTCTAATAAGGGTGAATTGTATCTTAAGTTGGGATCAAGTACATTTTGTCATCCTAAAATACTTTGCCTTCGTGGCTTTGTATGGTCGTTGAACGTATCTAGTACTTTCCTTATTTTACAGTAGGGGTTAATTTATCATCATGCATACCACAAGTCCTGTTGTTGGTTCTCTGTAACTGTTCTTGTTAAACATGACAAGCGGATCTAAAATAAAAATTTACCTTAGCTCTGTCAGTGGTTCCATAATGTACTTATGTCTGTTTGTTGCTAATGCATATATTACCGTTTGCTTCCACGTGCTATACTTCAACTGTAATGGTCTTGGCTAAATATGTTATTAAAGGAGAATTCAACTTGTGGGGGAAAAAAACCCGTACCCCTCCCCCCCCCCTCGCAAACTGCTCCAGCTGCGCATGCTCAGAAATACCAATCTCTCAGCTTACAGAGGACGCGGAAGATGGATGAGTGGAAACTCCGCAAGAAGAATCTGCGGTGATGAGTAAGTATTGAGAGTATGGGGCATTTCCCCGGGGGGCAGTTAGCCTGGGGCAAGGGGGGCCTACTGGAGTGGTGGCTACAGGGTTCCCCCCCCCACAGGTTGAATTCTCCTTTAAATATCAGTTTGTCATTTTATTTCTAATGGAACTATTAATATTTTTGTTTGTCCCATCATACAAGACAAAGTTTTAAGGCTTCTATGACTGAATATAAAATAACCCCCCCCCCCCAAAAAAAATTAAACTAGGCTCCCACTGTGTGCTGTCCTAGATATACTGGGGATCACTACGTGTGTGTGTGTGTGTGTGTGGCACAGCATGGCTGCTACACCTGTCGCCTATTTCTGGGATAAAAAATGCTTCTCTACTCCCCCATCCAGGGCACTGTAAACAGAGCACCTATGACAGAAAATGTGTACCCCACTCCAGAGGAGCCAAACATAGGTATAACCCTGCATAGGGGTTGTAAAAAGCAGAGAGTTAAATCTATTTGCAGAATTAAGAGGATAGAGGAAATAGACTTTTGGCCTCCACTGCACAGTAAGAGTATGACTAGCCATGGATGATATTCTAGGCAGTGAGACTGCTAGTGTTGCCAATGCAAGATGCTTCTCTTATGCAAACAACCTTGGTATATGCTTTAGTTTAAGGTAGCAGATTGGGATGGCTTGGAGACCCAAAGCAGTAGATATTGGGATGATATTTTGTCAAAATGGTTGTTGTACTAACTCGTACAGCAGCGCAAAGCCATTGGCAACTGCTAACCACATTTTTAGGCTGCAATTGGGGTGTAAATTCTGAAGGAGGATGTAAAAATTATATTGTGCAGGGCATAGTTCTTACCTTGTATATTTGTAGTGAAGTATGTCCACTGAATTGAATAACTCCAGTTAGGACAACATGTCTATGTGGCTACTGTGTTGCAGATTGTTGATACAGGTACACACAGGTCTATGTCTGCATTTATTCACATGTAATTAAATGCTGGCACATGTTTTGGACACTAGTCAAAGAGCCTCTGTTATAGACATGTAAATAATTATACTATGGCTTGTATGAGAAGCAGTGGTATAGGTACAAGAATTACAAAGTGCAGCTGGTAAACAACTTTTTTTTTTTTTTTTTTTCTGTGGAAGTAAGCAGATAACTGGGCTATTTAGACCCATGAAAGATTCATCTCAGGGAAGTATTTGATGACTTAATGCCCCTCATTTGTGATCCGGTATTTGTTCAAGGCCTTAATATAAAATTGCACAAAGATGAGGAAACTGCACTTGTATAGTTCCTGAAATCACTAAAGGCCATACACAGGCTGATAAAAGCTGCTGACAGACCGAGCTTATTGGCCTGTGTGTGGGGCCATCCGACGGAGTTCCCGATCGATACCTGGCCGAAAGTCACCAGATGTTGTTCGGGTAGGGTAACAAATCCTGTCTGATTGCGGGCGCATCTGTTTGTTGAAGTGGTACTGCAATCCGACCGCCTCTATGGCCTCCATTCTGATCTGTAGACACAGGACACACCAGCACAACATGGATACTTCTAGCAGGATTTAACCTTGCTCGTTTATTTGCGGATGCAACGTTTCGGGGCGTGACCCCTTTCTCACACCCCGTAACATTGCATCCGCAAATAAACGAGCAAGGTTAAATCCTGCTTGAAGTATCCATGTTGTGCTGGTGTGTCCTGTGTCTACGCTGAATTTGAGGTCGTCCAATTCCTCTAACATCTAGCACCTGGAGTTCGTGATATTTCGGACGGCCAGGGTGTGCAAGTGTAAGTTTTCCTTTTTTTGCTCTATTCTGATCCGATCAGTGGGCCCTCTATTGGATCAGCCAGATATTGCCCACCTCAAAGTGGGCATATCTGGGAGAATCCACTTATTTGGCCAAACATGCAGATCTCCCTGTGTATGGTCACCTTTAGAGTGTTAAAGGGGTTGTAAACCCAGTAGGAATGCTATCCCACAGCACCCCCAAGTCTTCTGTAGAAGTTGCCAAAAACACGTTACACTGGGATCGGACATGGGGACAAAGGACAGACTTGTTCATTGCTGGAAATCTGTGCTTTAAGATTCCAGTTGCAGGAACAAAGAACTTGGAGCTGGATTAATAAAGATCAGCTGACCTTCTCATTGGAGGATTTTTTTTTTCCATTTTACAGCAGTTGCTGGCTGTTTAGTTTTTGGGGAAAGTGTTGTGCAATATTGCATTAAGAATACAGTCCTGATCTTGCTCCCAGCATGCCTCAACCTTATTTTTTTTGGCTTTGTAGTCCAGCAACAACTGGTTAAACAGTGCAAGAGGGATTACTAACCCTTTAACCCCAAATAACACTAACTGCAATTCAAGGTGTAAACTCCACATATATTTTATACCGATATGGAATCTGTTGTCTTGATATTCCTAAAACTCCATAAAATCCCAGGTACAAAGCACTCCAAGTAATAGATCTCATACTTGTACTGTAAATAAATATTTACTAAAATGGCACTCTGAGGCCTCCTGGGAGTAGCTTGGAAGTTTTTGAAAGCTCTTCCTTAGGCACCAAAACATTTGTCATTTCCCCTGAGATTTGTGATTTATTGTAAATGCAGCAGTTTAACTGCTATCACTAGTGTGCCTTTAGCATCGAACAGCCCCTGTCTTTTCATTACCCTGCTTTCTTCAGTGTGTTCTTGATATTACAGAACTTCATACAGCAGTTTTCTCCACAATAGACCAACCTGGGGCCTGCCAACCTTGCTTATTGGAACAAAATACTACAGAAAAAGAAACTCCATGTGTGACCACTAAGTTTTCACATACAGCTACAGTTTACTTAATCAGCAGGGCCATAAAAATGTTAATTTTTTTCCACCTATAAGTAATTTCCAAGGGTTTACTCTGCAGCAGGAGGTGCAAATGGAAATGTGTACACTGGGCTGCTCATTGCTTTTTCTACACTGGAGGCTAAAAGCTAATGTGCTCCTTTCCACCCTTTTTTATTAGTGCAGACCAGCACCCTTTTTATTAGTGCAGTGACCAGCACAGTTTGCTATTGAGCAATGTGTGTATTAGAGTGCATTTTTTGTGTGCTCACTGTCTGTGCACTTGTAAGATGACTGAGCAGATGGAAATGCATTGGTTTTTTGCACTCTGTGTAGAAAACGCAGACAAAAAATCCCAGTGAGCAGCCCTGTGTGCTGCTAGCCTAGAATGTTAAACACTCTAACATCTGTGTTCTGATATTTTCCAAACTGTTGCTTTATAGTCAAGTAGTAAACCTTCAGTGTTTCTTTGAAATGAAACCTTTTGATGCATTTATATGAATGACTTGGGTTCTCCTTTTAATGATATTGGGGTAGCGTAATGTATTTGCTTATAGCGCTACTGCATACATTGTGTATACTGTTTGTTGTTTAAGGTTGTGTTTTAAAGTTTGTCTTTGGTTTTTTAATACAGTCTGGAAAAGAAGAATCTTCAAACTATGCAGCCACTGCAGAGGAGGAAGCAGTCAACCAAGGGTTTGTGTTGCCAGAGGGTAAAATCATGCCAAACACAGTGTTTGTAGGAGGAATTGATATTACGGTATTTTTTTTCTTCTGTTTTGTTCTTCATTCGATATATGTAAACATTAATGTGTAAAATAAATAGAATTTTTTTCTCTTAAAAGATGGATGAAATAGAAATTCGGGATTTCTTCACACGTTTTGGAAACGTGAAGGAAGTTAAAATCATCACTGACCGGACAGGAGTGTCCAAGGGGTAAGTCAGTGCTTGAGTTTATTTTTCTGGTATAATAAGGAAACTTCCAAGGGGTATACCTGTTTATTATATTATGGAACCATTGCAAGAGTCGAGCTTTGTGTTGATCACTTCTCATATTTGCAAAGTTCCGATTCCACGCTAAACATCCTAGCACTTTTTTTTAATTTTTTTAATTTCCATGAACCCAGTCATTCCTAAAATGTAATTAAGGGGGAAACAAACCACTTGCTATTAAACATCGCTACCCCCTACCCTACAAAGCCCCCCCATCTCTGCTCCCCCCCTCAGCCTAGGTGTTACCTCCTGTAATTGCCCCATATTCTTTACTTAGCTCTCCTTGCAGAGTCAGCGGAGCTCAAAGGCGCTCTTCGTTGTGCTTCGGGTCTTCTTCCGTCCCTTCGATAAGCTAGTCAATTATGGCACACGCGCAGTTGTCATGATCCGGAAGACTGCTCCAACTGCGAATACGCCAATCAGTTCCCGAAGAAGTGAAGATTGCGCCTGCGAGCTCCGCTGACTGCAAGGAGAGCTAAGTAAAGAATTAGGGACAATTACAGGAGGGAACGCCTAGACTGGGGGGGGGGCAATGTAAGGTAAGGGGGTAGCTATTTTTTAAAGGGGGTTTAGTTCTCATTTAAGCCATTTAGCCATATTATCTGTTGTCTAAACAAAGCCCCTCCCAGTCTGTGTTCAATGGGGCATGTGATAATTCATATCTTTCCCCATACGGGCAATGACACTGCATTATTTGTAGCCTGCTTCTTGAGCAGCTAGAAAATTTCTGCCATAGACTATGCTACCAATTCTCTACTAAAACAGTCCTATCGTGACTAGTGTTGTGCAATCATCCAAAAAATGCATTTGTATGTATATTTACACACATGCTTTATCTTTTAGCATAGACCATTCCCAGCATGGCAGGGTATTTGTTGGTGTTTTGTAGCCACTACAGATAGTGCCGCGTGTCAATGCCCTAAGGATGATGGCAGACATGGCAATTTTGTTGCCTGCCATAAATCTCCACTACGGTCTGTGACAAATCTGGAAATATCTTCCCCTTAACGAACATTCGGATTGCTGCAGTCCAAATGTATTGCTAGAAAATGCCTTTAGCACCACTAAGAAGCAAATGAAAAGTAGTGCAGGTGGCCCAAATGATTGAACAAGAAGATTTTCAGTCATCCAGGTCATGGTATATCTAGTATAGATAAATCTAAAAACAACTTGCTGAGTAATCAATGGAAGAGAAACCATCCCTGAACAGAGGCGGGGATCTTCGACACCACCTGTCTGCTACATACAATGCTGTTCTAACATCTGTACCCCGGCGGTTTCAGAACACTTCACACATCCATTCATGCAACTCCCACAAGTAACACCTGTTTCTCGGAGTTGCATTGGATAATCCTAGCACAGTAACTATACAGAATCCACACCTCAGAATTTCTTCAGATGTCACCTCTTTGAAGATTTACAAGGTGCCATTGTGTTTGGATTAGTGGAAGAGTTTATATGCAGAGAACTTCCACACCAGTCAGTTGAACTGAAGAAGCTGCTCGGATGAGTAGTGAAACGTCTGCATTGATTACTCAGCAAGTCCAGACACACCATATACAGCCCCAATACTACCCTGTTTTAATAAAATGCATTGCAGTTGGTGGCTGCCTTGTTTAGCTGGTCTGTCAGACAACCTACAACTTTGGTTGATCTGAGCCTTACAACTACTACTGACTTGCTGTAAGTATGCTTATTTTTATGAGCTTTGAAGAGAATGAAACTCTCCCAGACTCCCTGTATGGGCCTCACTCCCTGCCAACACAACGTGTTACTGTTATACTAGACAGAGCATTTTTAAGTTATTTTTGGCTATTTGGGTACATGCCATGTTTAGAATAAGTTAATCAATGCAAACACACCTTCCCCACCCATGGAGGTTAGAAGCATTTTACTTTGAGGCTACTTTTGTGATTACCTTGATGGAAACTGATGCAGTCTACAAGAAACCTTGGGAGAAGATTATAAAGCACAACCCAAATAAAACAAGCTAAAACTTTGTTCTATATAAGCCATTCTTGTGGAATCATTTTTTTTTTTTTTTTTAATAATAAAAAAGAAATCTTAGCCTCTGTACCTGACTGCATTGACTGCAATGGCACAAAAGCAAAATATAAACTATAAATGTTCTAAACTAAAAAATAAAACCGATTAAAATATGACTAGAAAGTGTTATTGTTAAAGGACATGTAAAGTCTAAAATAGAATAAGGCTAGAAATGTTGTTGTATTTTGTATACTAAATATAAATATGAACTTACTGCACCACAGGCCTAATCAAACAAATAACATGCTTTCAAAGTTGGCTACAGGGGGTAACCATCTTGTAACTTTGTTAAACATCTTTGCCAGACTAAGACATGCTCAGTGTGGTCTGGGCTGCTTGGGGATTGTTATAAACAAAGCTGCTTGAGTTCTGCATGACTGGGAAGTAAGGCGGGGGCTCCCCCTGCTGTTCATAAGTATGATTGTTTCCCTGCAGTTAAGGACCATCTGGCAATTCCTATACTTAGCAGTAAATGAAGGGAGAATTTCACTGCATACAGTCAGGTTTCTTATAAAAACGGTACACATTTTTTAATTAAAGTATATTGGAAATAGGTTTCTTTTTCATTAAAGAAAGTAAAATATGGGATTTTATTTTTTTGACTTTACATGCCCTTTAAGATTGAGGTCTTTGCACTGAGCTTTCTATAAAGAACGTTGATTTTAGAACAAGCTAAAAGTTTAAAATTAATGTCTTGTTCTCCTAGTTTTTAAACCACTACTGCATACATACAGTATATGATGAGACCCATTTCAACGTATTTTTTTTTTTTTTTTTTTTAGCCTATAAACGCTAGATCTTAGGTTTTTTTATCCCCAATTGCATTGTTCATTTTTTTTTTAAATCTGGTTTTGTCTTAAATGGCAAACATTAGAGTTGTGACTTTAATCAAGGTAGCAAAAAACCCTCACAAATGTTGATAAATATGCCTCTAACTAAACCCTGTAGGATTGTTTTGCTTCCAATACGGATTAATTATCTTGGTTTGGATAAAGTACAAGGTTTTTTTTTGTTTGTTTTTTTTTCTTAAAATGTATCCTATACATGTATTTTGTTACTATGCAAAGAGAGGAAAGGTTAATGCACATTTTATTTCTAAATGCACTCCTCCATGACATCTAGCCTTGGGCCAGTGTCCATATCTACCAAATTCACATTTTGTATAGCGTCATGCAAGTTTTGCTAAACTTAATTTTACATTTAAGGCAGTAACAATCTAGTGAACAGCAGCATTCATGTTAACAATGGCATTTTTTTTTCAAAGCATGAATTAATTGAATCACAGTTAATTTAGAATTGTAAAGTCTTACAATGAGCATTTTCGCTTAGAGCTTGTCTGTCTTTTCAGGTATGGCTTCATTTCTTTTTCTGATGAGGTGGATGTCCAAAAGATTGTTAAGGTATCTTTAGTGGTTTTAATTTAAACAAAGAGATTTTCTTCAGTAGACTTAATTTTTTTGTTGAGTTTGAATAACAGGCTATAATTCGGTACTGTGGTAATTTCCAACCTACAGCTTCATTAAATCATATGTTTAAATTTTCATGATTGAAATTCATGGGAGATTTGCTCTTAGAAACCACTTGTGTCCAAACATAACACACTGATCAGTTTTCCTGAATGCATGTAGGGAAAAAAGTAATATGATCTGTGTTTAAAGGTGTTTTTTTTTTTTTTAAATTTTCTCTGGGGGACACAGGGAACTGTAGGTTAAGCTCCACCCTCCAGAAGGCAGGACACTTTGTAAATTAATTCAAGGGGGCGTGACTGGGGGTCCAGCTTAACTCCCCCCTCACTGCTCTGTCCTTTTTTTAAGTGTTCTGCACCTAAGAGGATGGACAGTACTACAGAGAATTTTTTTTCTTTTCTTTCAGTTTTTTCATTGGATTCTGGGGCAGCACCAGGAACAGGAATACCTGTGTCCTAGAGAGCAGGTCTCCTACGAGGGATTGTTTCACCAGGGGGGTGCCTATATACCCCCAAAAAGGGCAAACAATGGACCCCACAGATGTACCTGCTCCTCACTGGGGCAGAACGTCTCACCGGTTAACACACATGGGAAAAAATTATTGGTCTGAGTCAGGTAAGGACACAAGAACATCCTCCTCCATACTCCAGAAGAACTTGCCAACACTTCTAGGGCTCACCAACAGCACTGGCCTTGTCAGTGAGGGGGGGCGAGTGCAGTTTTTTCCTCAACACTGCCCCTGTCGCAGACTTCACAGCATGGTTCCTTTATTAGATACCCCCAGGGCCGCTAAAGGAGAGCGCTGACTTGCCACACAGCGGTCAGTCTACCGCCATATGTTTTGTCGGTGCGCTCATGGGGACCCGGTTGTTTCCGCAGGGAAACCCAGAGCCGCCATCTTGAGTGTGGGTAGATTAGCCTGCGTGGACGCCATTTTGGAAGAGTGCGAGTGGCAGTAAGATGCCATTTTCTCAGTGCAAGGTGGCGGAGACACATTGTTACGTGAGTACTCCACTTCTTACCTTCCTCACTCATGCTCCGCTTATACTCTCACAATACAGAGGAGAATTAGAAAAGGGAAGCACCAAGCTTAACAGTGCTGCCGAATCCCTGTGAGGTACCTTACAGCAGCATGGCAGAAGGCAAGACTGGCAGTCTGTTCCCCAGGGTGGGGGTAAAAGCCCCAGCAAAAGCAGGGCTGGTAACCTACTTTGCCTGCACAAAATGCCAAGCTAAATTTTCTGGGGTCCATGGTGAGTCACTATGCAAATCCTGTTTGGGGACAGCATCCTCCTAAGGGAATAACCCTAACAACTCGCCTCAAGCCACTACCCCTGATATACAAGGGCTATCACACAATACAGGGGGAAGCAGGAGAGCCACCAGCCCCTCCTTGGGCTATACAGTTATCTCAATCTCTGGCATCCCTTCAGGGACATTCTGCCCTAGGGCTGACGCCTCCCATCTCAATGTCTCTGAGGCGTCATCCATAGATCAGAATTCTTCTCAATCTGTAGAGGAACTCCCTCCTTCTGACATTTCCTCCGAAGAAGAGGGTAAAGATAAGGAAGCACAACATGATGTTGATGGCGTAATCAAAGGAGTGCTTCACGTTCTCAATATCACGCAAACACAGGAGGAAAAGTCTCAATCTACAGGGTTATTCAAGAGATGGCACAAATCTGTAGCTTGTTTTCCAGCACATGGATCAGTTAACTAACCTGATACAGGAGGAATGGAACTTCCCAGAGAAAATGTCAAGCCTCAAAGAAATTCTGAGTCTTACCCTTTCCCTAAGGACTTGGTGGACAAGTGGTCTAACCCTCCTGTTGTGGATGTTCCAGTTTCAAGGCTGTCCAAGTCCACTACACTGCCAGTCACAGACACAGCAGCATTGAAAGACCCATCTGACAGGCGAATAGAAAGTTGACTTAGAGCTAATTATTCTTCCTCTGGGTCAGCACTATGTCTGCTTCTAGCGTCCGCATGGGTATCCAGAGCTATACAAGCTTGGGCTGAGGGTCTTCTTAAAGATGTACAAGAATGCGTCCCTAGATCAGACCTTATCTCATCTGTCATACACATTGTGGACGCATCTGCATACCTATGCAACGCCACATAAGACGCTTCTCAGGCCATGGCTCAGACATCGGCCTTGGCAATAGCGGCGAGAAGGACCCTCTGGCTTAAGAGCTGGTCAGCAGACATCGGCTCTAAAAAATTGCTTAAGTCACTAAGAATTGGAAAAGATTTCCCAAGTCACTGGGGGGAAAAGTACCTTCCTCCCACAATCTAAACACAGATCATCTACAAATACCAGACGAGGGAAATTTTTTCGAGGGCAGAGTGGGCGTTTCCAGAGGAGAAGCAATTCAAACAAAGTGACCAGGTTCGTGCATATACGACCTCCGTTCCCCTCGCCTGTCCCAGGATGGGACCTGAACTTAGTGCTTGAGGCATTACTGGACCCACCATTTGAACCATTTGGGTCTGTGTCGGATATAATAGTTGCCAAAAGTGGTATTCCTAGTCGGCCAGAAGTTTTGGAGTTGAGTGCACTCTCATGCGAGCCTCCGTTTTTGATCTTCCATAAGGACAAAGTGGTGCTCCGCACCTTACCTTCCTTCATGCCAAAAGTCATTTCTTAGTTCCATGTGAATCAGGAAATCGTAGGTATGTCCTTGTGTCCGGATCCAAAGAATGAAAAGGAGCGATGGCTACACAAGCTTGATGTAGCGAGAGCACTTCGCTGGTACGTAAAAGATCAAGATCATCTCGACAGTCCGAAGCATTGTTCACGCACCCCTCTGCACCCAGAAAGGGTCAGACCGCCTTCAAAGTGACAATCACTAGGTGGATTAAGGAAACCATACGACAAGAATACCTGTCTAAGGGAAAGACTCCACCAGAGAATGCGCAAGCTCGCTCAATGAGCTGTAGGAGCTTCATGGGCATGGCGCAACTCTGCCTCACTTGAACAGATTTGCAAAGCGGCTACCTGGTCCTCCGTTCACACTATTTCTAAACTACAATCTTGACGTTTTCCTCAGTGGAAGTGACTTTTGGTCACAAAGTACTGCACTCTGTGGTTCAGTAGTGTCACTGTAGATGAGTTCTCGTTACCCATCTGTTGTTTTTTGGGGCTGCTTTAAGTTTCCTGTGTCCCCTACAGACGACTGAGAACAAGATTTTTGTTACTCACCGTTAACTCTGTTTCTCTTGTAGTCGATAGGGGGGACACGGGGCTGCCTGCCCTAACAAGTAATGTTGGCCTAAAGGGAGAATACTCTCTCCGGTTACCTTATGCTATGTTGTTGTTGTTGTTGTTTTCAGTTAAATTTAGCAGTATCTTTGGTACCAACTGACTGAGAACAGAGAGGGGGTTAAGCTGGACATCCATTCACGCCCTCTTGAATTAATTTACAAAGTGTCCTGGAGGCTGGAGCTTAACCCCTACAGTTCCGTTTCCCCCTATCGACTACAGAGAAACAGATTTAATGGTGAGTAACAAATCTTGTTTTTTGTGGACAAACTTGGGGTGAAAAAATACCTTCAACCCAAAGTACAAATAGTCAAAGATGCTAGTTACCTCAAACCAATGCGAACCCAATTTTTATCGAAGCCTTGTGATGCACCTCCGCCGTACGTGCTGCTACATAAATCCACAATAAAATTTCGCAAGGATCGATCCAAACTGCAGGATTAACTGCTCAAATAAGTGTTTATTTATTCAACACAACATGTTTCGAGTCTCATAGGACTCTTTGTCAAGTGTATAAACTTGACAAAGAGTCCTATGAGACTCGAAACATGTTGTGTTGAATAAATAAACACTTATTTGAGCAGTTAATCCTGCAGTTTGGATCGATCCTTGCGAAATTTTATTGTGGATTCAACCCAAAGTAATTGTTGCCTACTATGGAATCAAGATTATATAAAGTGTTTTTGACGTAATTTGAGGAAATCAGATGTTTGGGCCAGGACCTTATACCGCATGTAGTTTTTTTTGACAAATTGAGCGGTTTTGCATTGCTTTAAATGTATGTGGTATTGAACGTGGGCAGAAAACTGGGGGTGGTTCCTCCCTGTAGTGGAGAAAATCATTCACATCTTATGTGGATGGTGGGGTACTAGAACTGTCTGAAACCCCAATATACCACAAGCAAGGCATAAGGTCACCATACACACGCCGAAATGGCTGCTTATTGGCCTGTGTGTGGGGCCCTCCGACTGGCTTCCCCGATCGATATCCGGGCGAAGTCGGGCAGGGGTAAAAATCTTGTTTGATCATGGACCGCATCTGTTCATTGATGCAGTCCTGCGATCTGACCGCCCATATTCCATACATTATGCCTGATATCGCCAAACGAGCAGATCTGTGTAGGCTAGGCTACCTTTAGGCACTTCAAAATAAAATCATGTAATCTAATATTTCAGGGAGAAGTGTTCTCTAAAGACCACCTGGTAATATATAACCTCCTGATCAAGTCACCAATAAGGTGGGATGTTTTGTTGTTTATCAGCCCATAACAGACGATCGTAAGGCTAATGTCACACTGGATTATTTAGAGAAAGCCAGGCTGATAATCAGCCCCAATAATGGCATTAGCCGAACTAATTTTTGACTGCTAATAAACACTGTTTGTGTTTTTAAATCACTTCTTGGCATGTTCTATTTTGTCATTTAAGGCTATAGGCTTTTATTTATTTTTTCCTTCATATGTTGCTAAAGTTATAAATGACTGGAATCGCCTATAAATTAGGTGTGGATTAAAAAGGCTCGTCTTAATCATACCTGATTCAAATAGCAAAATTAAGCCTGGTTTTCAGAAAAACCTACATGTGAAGTTTACACAAATTTGTTTTAAAATCGCTAAAGTTACATGTAGCACATTTACCACCGATTTTGTTTATATGGCCACTTGGAGAATTTTACCAGTCTTCTGCTGTTGACTTTGTGGCCCAGTATTCTATGTCATATTGATGTGAAGAAGAAGGCATCAAATGCCTGTATGTATTTCATTGTGGATACACTCAGGCTGTCTTTCCTGTCAAACTACTGCATCCATTACTACTTAGCCCTTGGCAGAATCCACCTCAGGGTAACCACTAATCAGAATTGATGTGATTGTGGGGTACTACTAAAACTTCACCCCCAAGTAGGTAATCTGTCTTTCAGTTTATTAAAATTTAGGTTGCTATGTATCGTTTTGCGGACTCCTGCAAATTAAAAGGAGCCAAAACTTCATATTAAGTTGCATCTCCTTTTATTTGGATAATGTATATAGCAAAATCCATTTACTGTGATGTGCAAACCATTTAATAGAAAGTAATCCTTGACAGACTTTAAAAATGGTCAATAAAAACTAGGTATGTACCAAATCCAAAAAGGTTGGATTTGGCAGAATACTAAATTTTACAAATAGATTTGTCTGAATCAAAATGAAATCCTAACTTGCATATTAAACGATGCTAAATTACTTTACATTGTGGAAAAAATGTGTTTTGTGCAATTGGCTAGAGCTTAAAGTGGACCTGTCACTCAGACACAAAACTCTGTATAATAAGTCCTTTTCAAATTAAACATGAAATCCAATTTCTATTTTTTATTTAAGCATTCATAGCTGTTGTAAGCTCATTTAATAATCTCAGCTGTCAATCAAATATTGTCTGCCCCTCCTCTATGCCTGTGGCATAGAGGCGGGGCAGACAATTACTTTCACTTTCCATTCAGCACTTCTAGATATCACTGCTCTCCACACATTCCCCCAGTTCTCTTCACTATTTAATTGTGTAGCCAGGGCATGGGGATGGAGATCGGGTCCCCCCATTCTGGTGCACAAACAAAATTCTGAGATGATGCAAGGCTTGTCTTAATAACAGTGTCCACAAAATGGCTGCCGCCTTCTTACTATAATTATGAATTCCCAGACTGAAGGAAACAAGATTCAAATAATTTATATAGTCTAAAGTTAATTTTCCTTGACTAATCTGATAAAATAGGATTTTGAATAATTTTTTTTTGGGTGACGGGTCCCTTAAATCACATTAATCAGATTTGGTTTGTCTGAATGTTTAGGATTTGCCAAAACGCCTTCAAAAAGTCTCCTGTGGTTGGTGTGTCCCCCAAAAAAAATCTACTCATGACACTTTGGCTAACCATTGTTGATTAGGTTCACTATAAGCTGCTTAAAAAAAGCCTGCAGTGTGTACCCGAGGGTCAACCTCCAGGAGCCTTTCTACATGTTCTTTTTAGACATACATTATACTGCTATTGACATTTTTCTAGGATTTTTGGTTTAAAATGTAAATGTCAAAAACTTATTCAAACCCATTTGCCCACAAGTTACCTGTAATTCTTCCTTATGTGTGACAATTCATTTAATTAGTCATGTTTTTCATACCTCTCCCACTTCTAGGCGTGGGGGAGAATACAAGTTCTGCCTGGAATAGGTAGAAAAGAAAGGGCTAAGGGTCCATGGGGGAGAAATTTCAGTACCCGGGAAGGTCAGCTGGACATGGCGGAAGTAACACAAATGCTGCTACGTGGGGTGTTCTGGCTTGGTCAGAGTAAGGCACTCGCGTTCATACCCATCTTGTAGCAATTAATACTGAAATAAATGATCCACTTGGAGCAGAGACCAACTAATAGAATGACCACTTTTATGCATTTTTTTTTTTCTATTTATATGAGAGAATAACTTCACTGGAAGTATCTTTGACCACATTCTATGTAAAACATTGAGGCAATACATGGGTTTCTCAAATTCTTTATAAGCTGATCACCTGCAGTCTTGACATTTTAACAATAAAATGAAAGAAAGCCAGCTGATGGATGAGAACTGGGATCAGTTGAACTGGAATCTGTTTTGATGCTCTATTTGGTTATGTTGTGTTTGTAACTGATATTACCAATGTAGAAATGTCTGTTTTTGAAAAGGATAAAGCTTACACTATAAACCGTGGGACTAGCTTCACATGTCTCAGACCTACAGCGTTGGGAGTCAACCAGGAACGAAAAACTTACAGGCTGCTACTCTTCTGGAGCAACATTTGAGACTGGAAGCAGCTGGTTGTTTTAAAAACTCATTTGTTTATTTTACATCACATACAATTAAAAGACACCTTTGTAACATATGTAAAATTAAAATTCACAGATTTTTTTTTTTTTCTTCTTTCGTTAAACATTTCCTTTTGCACTTAGGAGGACTATGCCAGATGGCAAACATACCATCTACAAAGCTGCAATACTACTATATTACAAGTATATTCTATATATTACAAGTAATGTTCTGAATCTGTGCACTAGGGATGTGTGGGCATTTGGCTGGCCCACATATCACTGCCCTGCACCTCCCACAGTGTCTCTTTTCCTGCCTCCACCAGTGCCCACTTCCTATAAAGTGTAACCATGCTCTTGGCCTACAACCTTACATTGCATTATTTGCTGACCGGGCTGAGAACACTCCTAGTTTGTTGTAAAGTGGGTAAGGCAGGGTGGGCAGAGTCTTGGGAAATCAGAGGAGCTTTTAAGTCCCAGAATTCCCTTTTCATGGTGCTAGGAGAAGCCCCAATTCTTCTTTGTAGCATTGCCAAGGTGAGGTATATGAACCTTAAGAGTGGTATTTAAATCAAACCCTGTGGAAACTGTTTTGTTTGTTTTGAACTGTCATACCTTGGCCTTAGTTGAATGGTTCAAACATCCAGATTTTTTTGGAAAACCTATAGACCTTTGGGAAATGAAGCAAGGATTGAATATAATGAAATCATATGCTTTTGGGAGGCTGAGCCAAAGTCAGTGATCCAGTGGCCATCATAATTATTTCCCTGGGCTTGTTGAAATCAAACCCTGACATACAGTACCTTGTATATCATTAGTTAAACTAAAATTCATGGGGTTTCAGTTGGCCAAGGCATCTGTGCTACAATTAATAGGTTAATACTTTAAATTATAAGCTCCACCATGACAGCAAATTGTGTAAAATCTCTACATCTGGAAGTTATTGATGCTTGTTTTAGAGACAGGTGCTGGAAACAGAAGAGAGGAACGAGTGTTTGTTATCATATATGTAAGCCCAAACAAACTGTTCCATCTTTAGAATGGCAGGCACAAAGCATGCTGCTGTTTAGTAGACCATGCAGTGACCCACTTCAATTGATGTTTAATATTCTATATCTAAAACTTAAAGCTTGTCTCTCTCATTTTTTTTGGAATCCAGAATTATAGCACATAGGCAAGAGCCATTTTGTGAATACAAAAAAATCTTTAAATATTTTTGTAACTGATATGGATATTTCATTTATACTTAGAAAATACATTCTACCTTTATAATACACTTTTTTTTATGTCTGGGTGACCGGTCCCCTTTAAGTTCCTTACATGTTAAAATGCTTTCCCTTGTGTTGGTGGTTGTACATTGGCCCCTTTTTCTTTAGAGTAGAATCCCTATTTTACATTTTTCAAGTGTGTAAAATCGGGGAAATGCAGGGGCTCTATACCATTTAGATTATTTTAGAATATTTACAAGGTTATAAAGGTGAGGTGCTAAACAGGAATAAACTGAACAGTTTGTGTCATTCTCATCAATATTACAATAAATTGCTTACAAGCAATGAACTACCTCATTACTGTTTTGTATTTTTTAGTTTTTTTTTTTTTATTCTGTCTTTTGGTCTAGAGTAAACATCACCAACTCCCAGTGAATTTAAAAGTCCAGTAACATAAAAAAAAAATTGTTTCTACATAAACACCAAGACACGTTTAAAAAATGTTGTTACTGGTCCTTTAAGGGTTGTATTCTAAACTACCATTCTGCTTTATGAGCATCAATTAATTCTAAAAATCACAGAGCTTACATTGGCCTGGCCTGTTGGTTAATCGATGTAGACCTGCAGAACATTCTGCGTAGAATTGCCTTGATGGGATCCACAGTAGATTACGCAATGCCTTTACCAAGCCACATTGGAGCACCATAAAGCAAGTAGTTCTTTAGTAATATGGTTTATAGTCAAATGTGAATACAGTGAGGGTTTTCTGAAGCTTGGGTTTAGGAGGTCCTAGACTTTGAGAAATCACATAATTTGTCCAAGATATCTTTTTCACAAATTATATTTGTGGTGGTTCAAAATGAAAAAAACGTATGTGCATGCCTCGAAAGGCACCTTTGGGAACAAAGCCTGGATTCTGTTATTCCTTGCCAAAACAGGTTTGAAGACTAATTGGGGTGAGATTTGGGGGAAAAATGCTTATTTGCTGTCAGACACTACTGTAACAGCACAGTCTCAGGCTTATTCTGTATCTTCATCATGTCAGTGTCATGAAACGAAATGTAAAGGTGTAGCTGGATTATATGCCAACATAAATAGTTTTTTTCCTTCAAGTTTATAATTGGGAATTTTTCCTTTTAGTCGCAGATAAGTTTCCATGGGAAAAAACTGAAACTGGGCCCCGCCATTCGAAAAATTTGTAAGTAATCTAGAATCCTTATTTCTATTAATGAGATAGATTAAAATAATATTGTTTAATGTGCAGACTATTATATTTGTTAGTCATCCAAATATTTGTGATCACCTCTGCATTCATTAAGATGTGTAATGGTTTAAAGGTATATATGGTAGAAAATCAACTTCTGAAAGGCCCTTGCTCCTTGCTATTGTGTTGGACCATGTACTGTAAAAAGCAAATATTTTGAATTTGAAATTTTTTATTTTCAACCTTGGGCTGGTTTGATATTCATTGAAGAGGAACACTGTTTTGGGTTTAATTTAACCGAACCCTAATTTGCATATGCAAATCAGCAAGGGGAGGGAAAAATAGTGGCATGCAAAAAAAAATTTACTTCCATGTTTTGGGCCGAATCCTGCTGAAAATGACTGAATACCAAAACGAATCCTGGATTCGGTGCATCCCTAAAAAATAGTGCATATGAACTATCATGGTTGTCATTTCAAATATAGGTACGGGACCTATCATACAGAATGCTCGGGACCTGGTGCTTTGCGAATAATGGGTCATAATTTGAATCTTCATACATTTAGTCTACTAGAAAATCATGTAAACATATAATTAATCCTTAATGGAAGCAAAACAAGCCAATTGGGTTTATTTAATCTTAGTTTGGATCAAGTACAAGATACTGTTTTATTATTACAGAGAAATAGGAAATCATTTTTAAAAATTGGATTATTTGATTATAGTGGAGTCTATGGGAGGTGGCCTTTCCGTAATTCTGAACTTTCTGGATAATGGGTTTCCGGATAATGAATCCCATACCTGTACTGCAAAATCAACACATTTATTGCATTAAAAAATTAATTCACCACAGAACATATATTTATGAAAATTCCTCATTCTTAAAAATACAAATGGGTAAATATGTATTTTTACTCCAAACGGCCAAATCCCAAAGCTTTCTTAATATTATCAGTTTTGATGAAACTCGTAATTTGCATTTTGTAGCATCATATCTCCTATTTGTCATTAGGTACAAATGGGAGTGAAGTACCGTTAGTCTATCGCCTTCGTTAGCTGGCAAATTTTCACCCGCGTTAGTCACCTCGCCCTTTAATAAATTTGCCCCTTAGAGTCTGTTTTATGTGTTGTAAAAGCCAGCCCCTGAAAACCAAATATTTTTGGAATTGTTTAATTTTTTCAAATCCAAAATAGGAAAAGACATCTTTATACACTAAACTGCAAAGCTTTGATTAAGTTAGTGGGTTTCATGAAATTTGTACAAATCACCTCAAAGTTATAGGTTTTATTGCATATTAACTCCTATATATCCTTATTTCTGATCAAACATCCTAAAAATTTAATTAACACATGTATTTGTTATGTAAGGCCCTAAATTAAAATAATAATGTATATGCATATGACTTTTCATGGTTAATACTTTGGGAAAATTTATCAAGGGTCGAATTGAAAATTCAAATTTTTAAATGTGAATTTCGAGTTTATTTTAGTGTAATTCGAATTTTTAAATTTATCATGTACTGTTAAGAATTCAAATTAGACTATTCGTCATCTAAAACCTGCCAAATTGGTGTTTTAGCCTATGAAGGACCTCCTACAATCAATTTGGAGTCATTTGGTGGACTAAATTATTTCGAATTTGCAGCTCGATCTTATTCACCTATTTTTAAAAAAATTAATTTCGATTGTTAGGTTTTTTTTTTTTTTTCTCGAGTTGATGGGATTTTTTAGAAACTCCCATAAACTCGAAATTCGCCCCTTTGACTGCTGCAAAATAAATTCCCTGCATGAATTTCATGTGTTCTAAGAACAATGAAATCCAATGAAATCAGCAGCATGTGTTCTAAGAACAATGAAATCCATATATTTTTGGAAAGTTCACATTCTGTTGAATCAAAAATGGGTAAAGGTGTCTTTTTACTCCAAACTGTAAAGCATTGCTAAAATTCAATTTTTTTTTATAAAAGGTCTAAAACCTTGTATTTTTTTTAGCATCATATGACCATGTATCCTACATAAATCGCTTAAAAAAAAACAGAAGATGGACGCAATGGGTGTACTGAACAGTGTGATGCCCAGTATACATAGTTATCCAAACTATGTGCCATGCCACACAATTTATATGGGCAACAACAAGTAATCAAGATGCAGAGTGCAATAAAGTTACTAAAAGCAAAACAAAACCATTTTTTCCCACCAAGTGAGAGCAGTAGTTTTGCTGCACTATGAATTGTTTACTGACACAAACAAAACGTTAAATGGATATTTTCCACATAATGTGATTTTATTATGCCTTTGGTCTCTTTATCAGAGCACTTTACTAGTAGAAAGGCTTGATAAAGCCCATTTGGTAATACATGTCTTTGGTGAAACAAGCCAGCCTGTGAGCACCAAACTCCTGCACTACCACTCAGATTTCAAAGGGCAGCTGAATATTTCATACTCCCTAGGCTACTGTTCCAGTGGTACAAGACTGGAACTAGGTAAAATTGGGGGATATATGTGCAATAAGTCAAAGATATTGTACTATCTTTTCTTTTTCATCACTTCAAAATTTTCTTTTTCCACTTTTTGTTTCAGGTACCTATGTGCAACCTAGACCTGTGGTGCTTAGCCACCCTACTCCATTCCACCATGCATGGAACAATCAAAATGCAGACTCCTACATTCAGCATTCTCCCATAGTTAGCCCTATTACTCAATATGTTCAGGTAAGATTGATATATTGAACCACCAGTTTAATAAACTCTGCATTTACGGGGCTTTAATGCACACATCTGTAGCATTCTAGTAGCAATCAGACATTCATATTATAAATATTAATTCAGGTGTTTGGAAACTTTGTTTTCTTCCTTCCAGAACTGGGCCAAGTTGTATTGCTGACTTCAGCAGCCTGCCCCCTGCAATGCCTATACCTACTACCCTCACGCTCCTACTCTCGTATCTGCTGTCACTCCTTTGTGTTGTCTGTCTACAAGACCCCAACTCAGAATTGTGACCTAGTCCAAATGTGTTCTAGGCAATTGCCTACCCTTAATTTCTGGCCCTGCTGCTTTTAGTTCTTATGTACACCATAAAGAGATGTTTTCAAAGTATTCACTGCTCATTTTTACATTTTATGGTTCCATTTGTATTAAGAACAACATAAACTGAAATAATTAACAGAGTTAAAACACTTGCCATTAAAAAGCTGTTTGGCTGTAAGTTAGCATTGCCCTCTTCCCTTGTTGATCCCAAATATTTGTCACCTGGGCAGCAGGCCTTATACACGAGCTCTGCCCATAACCTACCAACCCACACACTGAATCCCACCCCCATCTCTTGGGCCCCATTACTATAGTAACCCCTGTGCTTCCCTGATGGAGCCCAGACAGATTATATCTGGTAGTAGAGAGAAAGGTTGATACCTGGAAAACTGCAGCACTCTCCAGGTTTCTTTGGTTTCCTGGAAACTGTGTATTTGTAGTAGAATTATAATTTTAGTGCACATGTACACCATCATAAAAGTTAACTGGCATATGCCTCAGGCCAATGCGTTTTTAACACATGCAAGAGGAACACCGGCCTGTGGTCCACAGCAAGTGATTGTCTAAATCAGGGCTGTGGCCTGTGGACCCCCCTTATGTGGCCCTCCACATCAAAGTCTGCCTGCTGTGTCTGTTTACCATTTGTACGATTTAAAAGTTATCACTACAGAGATTAATTGACCCCTGCATAGTTTAAACCTCAAATTCACACTGTAATCCCCTGTATTCACACATGTAATCCCCCCTGCATTGTTCACACTTGTGACACCTGTATTGTTCACATCCTAAAGTCCTGTTCACACCTGAGACCCAGACTGAAACGGCCCACATTGTTCACCTGTTCACACTTTATAGAAAATGCTAATGGAGCACCAACACTGTGTCACTGTATGTAGTACATATTAAGATGGCCATAGACGCAACGATCCGATCGTACGAATCGAGGATTCGTACGATTTTTGGACCGTGTGTGGAGAGTCCCAACATTTTTCGTCCGGCGGATATTGGTCGATTGGAAAGGTTAGAAAATTTCTGTCGCGATGCTAGATGAGCTCAATAGCTGCAGGCGCTCAGCCGGAGGAATTTAGGCACGTATTATCTTGATCAAAAGTGGCTTTTATTCACGCAAACAATGTGACAATCAGTGGCAATCATAGTGCAATAAAGCCTATAATAAAGGCTTTATTGCACTATGATTGCCACTGATTGTCACATTGTTTGCGTGAATAAAAGCCACTTTTGATCAAGATAATACGTGCCTAAATTCCTCCGGCTGAGCGCCTGCAGCTATTGAGCTCATCTTGCATCGTAATAGTTGGAGTTGGTTGCGCCTGTGGAGCTCTCGCGGGATGCCGCTGGAGGGGGAGACGTGATTCTTGGATGCCGGGTTGGTGAGCTCCGCTACTTTATTTTCCCTATAGACTTATTTCGTTTATGAGAAAATTTCTGTCGCCTGCCGATAATATCTCTGCGTGTATTGCCGATTGTATGATTTTCAGTGGGAGACTTTCACTAGCTTTTTCGGACATAGATATCGTACGATTGCTGTCAGGGGCAGAACACTGGCTGATTTGTTCTTTTACTACTTTATTTGATCGGAATGGTAAGACTTTGATCTGAATGGTTAGTGGCAGGTCGGGAGATGGGAAAGTCTGATAGTACGTTGATTCGTACGATCGGATCTTTGCGTCTATGGCCAGCTTTAGAGTGGTCCTGATTTTCTTGTCTCCTGCTCTGTTCTGTCTTCCCTATGCTCCCTGTGTGTGTCATACATTGCCTGCTCTTTGCACCCTGTGTTTGCCATACTCTGTCTGACCTATGATCCCTATGGAACATAAGCCTGGTATTTGTTCTGGGGGTTTGTTTGCATTTGAAAATTATGAGGAGGCATATGGATTAATAGTCTTAATATAACTTTTTTCACATGAGTGGCATCCCTGCTGGACCAAGGTAGTTTGGCGCCCTAGGCAAGAGCTTCAATCAGTGCCCCCCCTGTCCTGCATTACCATTTACCTCCTTACCATGATGGTTTTTAGATAAAGAAAGCAAGAAAGTGTACAACACTTTCATTTATATTACTGCCACCTGTACCAGCCAGCCCAGCAGACATCCGTAATATAGCCCCACTGTACTTGTGCCAGCAGCCATCCATCATACTGCCCCCGATACCTGTGCCAGTAGCCACCCCATTATACTGCCCCCCCATACCTGTACCAGCAAGCTCAGCAGCCATGCATCATACAGCCCTCCAGCAGCCATCATATTGCCCCCAATCTTTACCTGTGCCAGCAGCAGCCAAAAATAAATCTGATCACATCATATTGCCCCCAAGTATTTATGTACCTGTGCCAGTGCCCAGCAGCAACAGCAAACATATGGCCCCCAAATCTGTACCTGGCTGTGCCAGCAGGAAGCTCCACACTTTCACAGTAATAGAAAGGATGTCTTCAGTTCAGTGCAAGTCTGAGAGCAGCAAGCGCGAGCCACACCAAGCAGGCCGCCAGCTCTCTGCCACCCAACCGCATTATTGACGCATATACGCACGTCGCACTGCTGCACCACACAGAAGGAACTATTACTTGCTGGCAAGAGGGAGAAGGTGAAGGAGGGGTATTCCACCCGACTGAGTGACCATGATTACTGAAACAAATTATTAAATAAACGCTTGAAAAAAAACCCCCATTAAAAGTGCGCCCCTCAATGATGGCGTTCTAGACTGGCGCCTACTCTGCCTACCCCTAGTTCCGGCCTTGATCCCTGCAGTGAGCACCAACCATCTGGTTTTTTGGTATGCTTTTAATGTGGACATGGTCTTAACATGGGTGTGGTTTAAAGTGGGTGTGGTCTAAAAACAGGGAGGGGCTAACACTGGCTTCTCCTTCACCATGTAGATTAAAAAAATTCCGGCTCTCTGTACCATATAAATTGGACAGCACTGGTCTAAATGGTAGGCACCCCCATTGCATTTGTTTCCTTTATCTTTGAGTCTACATAGCAGGTAAAAATGTGTGTGGGGAGGGTCAGTCTATTCGCTTATTGAAAATGTATGACCTTGAATGTAGCCACTTGAAGTGGAATGGCTTCCTTCAAACCAAGGTGTTTGCTTTTTAACTTTTATTTGTTTTTTTTTTTTAAGGCTTGCCCATATCCAAGCTCTCCACCAATGGCGATTCAGCAGATTCCTGTAGGCTGCCAACAACCTGGCTACTTTCAGGTACAGACCTTATCAGATCCTTTTATTTCTGAATATGTATTTCATAACTTAATTATTTAAACATAATTTATTTTTTTTACCCCCCACCAGGTATCCCCACAGTGGCCTGCCGATCAACGGAGCTACATGTTTCCCACACCAGTAAGCTTACATTTATAAATATATTTTAATACAGCAGTAAGTTTATGATTTCATTACCTGTTCACAGTGTAACCTGCTAGCATTTATTTAATGTAGTAAGTAATGCTACTTTCTAAGATGCTGCATTGTGGGTAAAAATGTATTCTACTTTGCAAACTGCACTTGCGTTTGTAAATGAGCCATTTGTTTTGTTGTTGTTTTCCTGAATAATAAAAAAATGTATTAGGGTGGTGGCAGACAGGGAGATTAGTCACCCAGCTACAAATCCTCTCTACTGCGGGCGACTAATCTCCCCGAAATGCCTTCCCACCAGCAAGAATCGCCGACGGGGCAGCAAACGAATCGAAGTTTCCTCGTGAGGCAACTCCAGGCAACTTTGGAATTCCGAAGCTATCTGTATCCCCCGGCTATTCGTATTCTTGCCGGCGGGAAGCATTTTGGGGAAATTAGTTGCCCGCAGTAGAGAAGATTTGTGGCTGGGCGACTAATCTCCCCGTCTCCCACCACTCTTAGTGTTCGCATAATACTCTCTGCCATGGCTGCTGAAGCAACATTTTAGCCAGCCCTGAGAGCTGATAGGCAGGAAATCCGATCTCCCACAGCTGTAATGTAATGGTGGATCAGATAAAGTCCAAGTTCAATCAGGAAAAAAATTCTTTCCAACACCATCAGTTTGTTTCTTCTTGATTAAAGACAGTGTGCTGCATTCCCATCGTACAGGTGTGTCGAATGGCAAATGCTTCATGTAGTTTTTACCCATCAGTTTTTGTATCAATCAGTCCTATTCTATTTTAATCCACGTGACTGTGGAGTTTAGCCCTAACTTTTGAAGTACCTTTATTTAGGTAACCCTTGTTTTGCCAACTTTCAGATTAGTCAAAAGCCTGGTATTAAAAGTCTAAAAACACAAATATCTCAAACTCTTAAAATAGAAAATGATTGTTATATGAAACTTACATTTTCTGTAGTATGCAAAAAAAATACCACCCCAAAATGTAGTGTAGAGTGTAACTTACTGTGTGCATAAGGGGTATTGCAGTACTTATGCAGTTTTGTTTTCAAAATTCATCAGTTCAGAGGCTTTCCTCACAATTTGATGTAAAGCAGATGGCAGGGCCTGTTAGCGTGTTTGTCGGGTGCGGAAATCCCTTGTGTCTCAGGCCGGAAAGAAGGAAACTTGCTCCGCAACAACGGGACGTTTTCTGGAATCTTTACTCATCCACATTAAAAAGCACTCTGCATAATGTTACCTAACTCATTCCTGCCGATTCCGCCCTTAATCATACTATCTGCTTTACATCATAGTATGATCATACCGATCATACATGATTATGGGCAGAAGTGCCCGAAACGTGTTGGATAACATTATGCCGTGTGCTTTTTAATGTGGATGAATAAAGATTCTGGTTTTTAAAACGTCCTGGTGTTGCGGAGCTCCAGTGTACTTGTATACATTCAGAATAAACTATCACAGTTTGCCATACGAGTAATTTAAAAAAAAAGTAAATGTACTTATAAATTGGGTTATACTTAAGCTTGCTGTAATGTGCACAACACTTTGCAGGCTTTCACATTCAATTACCACTGCTGTGATATGGATCCAAATGGAGGTGAACCTATTCCAAGAGAATATCCTATTGATCAGACAGTGTCTGCTTCTGGAGCCAATCCACAGAAGGTGAGCATGCAATGATACCAGATTTTGGCCTGGATTCCAAATCCGTTACATTATAGTATTTATCTTACATTTTCAATGAAAAAATTCCATCATTTCAGTTAGAGACACTTGTAAGTTTTACCACGGCTGGAGCAACATCTGTGTAAGAAGTAATATTGTCTGCTGCTTACTCTTAATGATTTAACCGCAGGTGTCTAGCTGGGGGCAAATTTTCTTAAAAGAAAACTATACCCCCCAAAATGAATATTTAAGCAACAGATAGTTTAAATCTTTTATATCATATTAAGTGGCATATTAAAGAATCTTACCAAACTGGTCTGTATATTTAAGTAAATCTTGCCCTTTTACATCTCTTACCTTAAACCCCCATTTCATCATGGTCTGTGTGCTGCCTCAGAGATCACCTGACCAGAAATACTATAACTCTAAAGCTGTCCATAGACGCAAAGATCTGATCGTACGAATCGAGGATTCTTACGATTTTCTGACAGTGTGTGGAGAGTCCCGTCATTCTTCTTCCGGCGGAGATTGGTCGTTTGGTCGATCAAACAGGTTAAAAGACTTCTGTCGGCTGCGAGTAATATCTCTGCATGTGTAGCCGATCGTACGATTTCCAGAGGGAAGACTGTCACTAGCTTTGGTCGGACATAACTTTCGTACGATTGCTGTCCGGGGCAGAAGATCGGCTCATGTGTTCTTTTTTACTTTATTTGATCGGAATGGTTAGTGGCAGTCGGGAGATGGGGAAGTCCGATCATACGTTTATTCGTACTATTGGATCTTTGCGTCTGTGGCCAGCTTAAATGTTAACAGGAAATGTGGAAGTAAAAGACAGAACTCTGCCTGTTAATTGGCTCATGTGACCGAACAAGTAAAGCTTGTTTGTGTGCACTGTGAATCATACGATGCCAGGGGGTGTCCCTTATTTTTTAGAATGGCAAATTTTAAATTGATGATTACCCAATGGCACATACTACTAAAATAGCATGATATTATGAACATGGTTTATTTACAAGAAGCAGGGTTTTACATATGAGCTGTTTTATGCAATATCTTTTTATATAGACCTACATTGTTCGTTGTGTATAGTTTTCCTTTAAGCACTTTTTTATTGTAGAGGCCCCTGAGGTCTGACCCCCCCCCAAGCTTGTCACAGGTGTATAAATAAGTATGGGCTTTCTCCTGCCTTTGTACCAGTCCATAGGTATTGTGATAGAAACCCTAGGTAGGGTTGTTGTTGTTGTTATCACAGTTCATTTAGTGCTAATATATCAGTGCTAACATATCATATCATTACAAAGCAAAGCTCAAATTTGCCTAGTCTGGGGATTTATAGGTTTTCATGAAGGGAAATGGACCACATATTCATCATTTAATGTAGCCAGGTCATTTCTATAAAATTAGGTTAATGTAATGCCATTTATTTCATATCTGGTTAATTCATTTTAAAGTAGGGTGCATAGGATTTTTTTTTTTTAACCAGGTGGGTCTTAAGGTCGTATTTGGAGGAAGCATTTGGCATTACCAAAAAATACACTGTATGATTGCTGACTATTTTATCGAAAGGGGAAAAATATTGTCATGCGCACGCACAAAAATGTGTACTAAACTGATAAAGCTTGCAATTTCACTGTTTTGCACTCATTTTAGATGCAATGGTTATTCACAGATCAATTTCAGAAATATTACATATCATGTCATTCAGCTTTATATCATATTTAAGGACAATCTGTTCCATATTACACAGCATTTAACAACTCTCCTGGCCAGCCTGCAGTTGTACTTACATAGTCCTTGGTGTGTAGATCACAATGTTTAGAATCCGAAACCTGAAAGAAGTGCTGGGATTTGGCTGACATCCCAAATCAAAATCTGGATGTGTTGCTTATCTAATTATGACTGTATTTGTTATGGAAACAAAACTGTCATTTTGCTTTTCTTTACTGTGCGTAGATCTACTTTCAGTGGTGTAATCGGTTTATTGATATTTTTTTTTAATGTATGGGTGTTGGTAGGTCTCATGTCTGCAGCACTGATCACTAGACAATAGAAATACAGTAGAATCCCCATTCTATGTTATTCAGGGAAAATGTAAAACCAGGGAAATGTATTATGGATAATATATAGGTGTGACCACAAAACAACAATGTAAAATGAGGGGAAACTTAAAATCAAGGGATATCAAATTGAGGTTCCACTGCATTGGTTTGTAAGTCTTATCGTTGTGTTGCACTAACATACAGCACTACTATTATGTGGATCAAATATGTAGTCGTTTTTTTTTTTAACTTTAGAAATGTAATGTATTGATTAAAATAGACTCTATGCGAGATGGCTTTCCCATAATTCTGAGTTTTATGGATAACTGGTTTCTGGATAAGGGATTCCCATAACTGTACAGGAAAAAGTTGCAGTTCCACTTACCACCATGGGTAGGAAGAATGTTACACAGTTGCATTGGGCTGGGAGGAGGGCAATATGAGGATGACTGTGCCCTCTGAGTTATTAGTCTTTGTGCCATGGCAGATGTGGAGCTTTATCACTCTGATGCTAAGATTTAACCGAGGAAGCAACAAACCTCTCCTCCTACCATAGCCCCAGTAACCCTAAAACCCCATTCAGTAACACCTCCACCCTGCACAAGGTTAAATATTTTAATGCTTTATTCATAAATACCTTGCTAAAATTCTGTTTCCGGTTGAGCACGTAGTTAGGATGTAGAAGAGTCATTAAACAAAAAATTGTCCCATAGCCTATTATTCACAAAAAATCCAAACTTTATTCAGTTAACATAATGTCATGTTAAAAATTAGTACATTCTGACCCCACATGATCCACCTTACGCATTTCGTACCCTGCGGGTAGACACCTGTGACTAAGTACCGGAGGGTACGAAATGTGTAAGGTGGATCATATGGGTCAGTATGTACTAATTTATAACATGACCTTTTATTAACTGAATAAACTTGAATTTTTATAAATAATAGGTTATGGAGCAATTTTTTGTTTAATGACTATTTAATGGTGTCCCGGGAACTGGGACACGTCCCTGTGGCCTTGCTGCTGATGGATTGACAGCATACACTCACCCTTTCTTTTAAGAAAATTATTAGGATGTAGAAGAGAACATGTCACCCTTCCCCCCATTTGTGAAGACTAGAAGCAGAATCTTATTTTTAATGCTTTTTTCAAGAATACCATGCTAACTTTGTAGTAAACTACGATTGTAGTATTAGTGGGAAGACTACAAGGGAATTGTTGGTGTTACTGTTGTCCCTTTAATTAAAAATGCATTATCCTGAAGGATGTTTACTATCTGTATTGTGATTTTAGAGATATGTGGAAATGAGTACCCAGACTATTGTATCCTGCTTGTTTGATCCAGCAAACAAATTCCATTCATTTGTTTCACAGGAGGACTACTTAAAGGTAAATCTTTTTAGCTTACCCTTTTGTATAGTGTTGCTTATCAATCAGAACTAGACTTGTTCCGAACAATTTGTTTTAATTTTATCAGATTTTGTCCATTGATACTGCTGGAATCATTACAAATTGATCAGAATCTTTAATTATTTTTGGTAAATCTGTCCCTGTAATACAATACATTGCCATTTTATAAATACGTGTTAATAATATAATATGGTTCTTGTTTCTGCTTGCCATTCACTGTAATTATGTTGGTTGGGATCCAAAATAACTGTTTAAAGGTTAAATGATTCTTCCCAAATGATTGGTATGAGCCCCCATCCTGAAATGCCAGATGAGAAAATCAGTCGTTTACTGGCTACAATATGTTGAATACAGCCAGAGCTTGCAGTCGCCATTTTGTCTGCCCACATGTGGCTAACTGCATCTTCACCCATCTGTTACCAACTTTGCTACTCTCTCCATTCCCAGTGAACAATCCCTCACATCAGAAGATCAAGTAACTGGAAGACTGTTTTTTTTATATCATGTTGAAGGAAATATTTTTTCTATGTATTCCGGTTTAGATAGAGATGGGAACTTAATTAGAGGCTGATGGCATGTACATACACACACAATGTCCTTTTCATTGAGCTTTATATATTTTATGAGTTTTATTCTCCTTCAGAACATAAAGCACAAAGCCGGCATCCCATTTTTTAGGTGCAAAGGCTCCATACATTCCTGAAAAGAACCCTTAGGCACATATCTATTAATATTGAAGACAAACCTCACCAGTGATGTTGCCCAATCAGCATTCCCCTGGCTATAATGAAAATCGCCGAAGGGAAAGCACTCTGAGTGCTTCGTTTTCTGAAGTCGCCCGAAGTTTCCTCCTGAGTTTTAATTATAGCCAGGGGAAGGCAGTTCAGGGAGATAAGTTGCCCCAAAGAAAAGGAGATTTGTCGCCGGGCGACTTATCTCCCCAAATCTGTGTGTGACCTGACCCTTAACGTAACTTTTAGCATGTTATAGGGTGGCCAATTCTTAGCAACTTTCCAATTGGTTTTCATTCATTTTTTATTAATTTAAAAGAAAGGCATATTGCTTTATACAGGAACGGCGGATGATTGATATTCCCCAGCCTGCTTGGGCAAAATAAAATACAATTTCACCTCTTATTCCTGTGTAGCGTTTAAACACATTTACAATCAGAAACAATGAACAATCTTGTTTAATAATATTGGGGGAAAAAACAGGAAAGTAAGCCAAATGTAAAATAAAAATGAAACAAGTAAAGCAAGTATAGATGTTGTCAGTCATAGGATATAGCAATTGTAACAGTTGTCTTGTGGTGGAGATTGGTTGCCTATTACAGGGAACCAAATGGAACAAGTTTTGGGTTGGTAGGGGTTAATCATTTTGTTTGCTTCTGTAAGCTGTCCATGGGTTCTAAACCCTGTCATGCCGTTTGTTTCCCTGTATGATGGCTGGTTAGTTTTTCCAGAATTAGAACATTGTCTAATTTAGTTTAGGCGTGTACCTGCACTATAAGCACAATCCCCATGGAGGATAGCGGTTCATAATTTCGTTACATTAATTGGTAAAATAACATTTGAATATTTTACATTTGCTCTTGTGTTTTTCTTTGAAGGACAATAGAGTGCACCACTTGAGGAGGAGGGAGTCTGTTATCAAGAGAGTTTCCAAATGAAAACTGCTCTATTCACAGCTGAACACAGTTAAAAAGAATGCTGTACTGATTTTGAAAGCACTTTCTCCTTTGATGTTATATTGTGTTATTAAGTTATGTTATAATGTTAAGGTAAGCATGTAATTAGTTTGTACTCACAATTTTAAAGGGATACCATCATCTGTAGAAAAAAAAGAACCTGCTCTGCATTAGTTTGAAGTTTAGTTGTTCTTTGAGTTCCCAAAGCAGAGTGATAAAAGAACCAGCCTCCTTGAATTGCATCTGAAAGTCACTAGTGTTTCCCAGTGTGGGCTTGGGTATATTTGTTTTTAATGTAGTGTACAATGTGGATGGGTCTGAGTACTGCTGGGCATATAGACATGTAGTCGTAGGCAGTGGAGGGGCCTCCAGTCCAGAAGGAAGGAATAATATCACTGAGGGGCTTGAGAAACACATCAACATGGGTTGTATAGAAATTCAGCAGCTGTAAACACTTCCACATTTTGTCATTGCCATTTTAGTATTCAGAATAAGATTGTTGTGTTGAACACAGGAGTCACATGTTTTATGTGTCTGTACACACTTCTAAGTACACAACCTTTTCTGTTTGTATGCACCTTTAAGTAGACAACTACAGTTTGGTCACTGTTTCACATTGAAATTTATACTTCACTGCCCAAGAGCACTGGATCTTTTTCTCTCACAAGTGGTGTGCACATACACAATGACTTAATCCCATGTCACTGATGAGCCACTTCCCCTTTACTTTGGGATCATGGCATTGTGTAGCTTGAGGGTTAAAACAAACACTAATATCCTAAGATTTTTCAAGTATTTACACAAAGTTTTGTTGTTTTTCTTAGCCACATAGCCCTGTTCACTTTTGTTGTATGCTGAACTGAAACACGTTTTTATGTTGATTTGTCTGTCGGAATACTAGCTTGCTGGGATTACTATGCAACATCACTGCTATACACAAGGCATATACTGTATCTTTTTTACTTCAATAAAAGGAGTTATTTTATCTTCCTTGGTTTCTATTACAAAACACTTACTGGGAATGGTTAGAACAATGCAAGTGGTATTTCTGCAAGTTAAGTGACCACTTAAGAGAAACACATCCTTTATGAAACATTTTAATGCTATTTATGTATTGGTTTTAGTTCTGACATGACCCTATTTTGCTCTTCTCTTAAAGAAAAAAACCTTACAGTTGACAATCCATTAAATGAAAAACATTGCTTTTAAAAATTAGAAACAAATTTTGCTGAAATGTCAGATTTCTAGCACTGAGCAATCTGTATGGTATGATGTGTTATTCCAGACTTGTTTACCATAAAATAAATGAGTGCAAAACAAAGAATTGTGTGTGGTTGATTGTCATAGATATTTTAAGTATTAACCCTTTCCTTTGATTGACATTTGAGGTCACTCATTGACGTACAACATCTAGGTAGGGTGAGGTCTGAACTTTGACATGTCTATCCCAAAGCCTTGCTCCCATTTCAGCCATTTACTGAGAGATTTTCTGTTTTGCTTAGGATCCTTGTCCTGTTTTATGATCCAGTTTCAGTGAGGCTTTTGGTGTTGGCCAAATACTGATACTCCATATCAGAATGCATTTCTGAGGCTAGATTGTTATTAATATTTGGATAATACACAAAAGCCATGAATATCTTGTAAATTATATCCTTATAAACGGTGAGTAGTGATGTCATTTCTGTCACATGACTCACTAAAATTTGTGTATTATAATAAAGAAAGTACCCCCAGTTGTAAAATATGAGGATATTAGAAGTCACCTCGGAGTTCTATGACCTGTATAAAAACACTCGGCCTTCGGCCTCGTGTTTTTATATGGTCATGAAACTCCTCGGTAACTTATAATATCCTTATATTTTACAAAAGGGGGTACTTTATGCACTATATATAATTCATATTTCAATCTGCATTTGGATCCACTGCTTGTTTGAGGCTAGAAACCAGATAACATTTTCTATTCCAAGGGGGAGAATTGCAAAATACAATGTTACATATTCACCAAACCATAAAAAATAAAGACAAATTGCACACTGGTTTAGAATACTACTGTGTGCATAATACCAAAACCATGATTTTCGGTAATGGTACATTTCCCTAATTAGATCACTTGAAGCCTCAAAAATTTGAATGATACTCTTGGAATGGGGAAAGGAGTTTCAGATAAACTGGATTTAGAGATGTCTGGAAGGAATTCATATGGAAAAGTAATGAGCGAGTAGTGAGGCGAGTAGTAGATCTTGTGTAGAAAATAAGGCACATTTAGGTTAATACAGATGACGTAGTATGATAATCCATAGATGTATGTTAGTGATATGTAAAAGGGCTGTTCACCTTTGTGTTAGCCTTTAGTATAATTAGAGACTGATTGTGAGACAATTTGCATTTAGTTTTAATTTTTTTTATTAACTGTAGTTTTTGAGTTATTTTGTTTTCAGCAGCTCTCCGGTTTTCAATTTAAGCATTCTGGATCTGAATAGAAAGAGGAGTAATAACAAGTAGCAATAACAATACATTTGTAGCCTCACAGAATAGTAGCATTCATTTTTTAGATGGGGTCAGTGACCCCCATTTGAAAGCTGGAAAGAATCCAAAGAAGAAGGCAAATCATTTAAAAAAAAAAACCCATAAAACATAAATGATGACCAGTTGAAAAGTTGCTTAAAATGACCATTCTATTGCATACCAAAGGTTAAGGTGAACTGCCCCTTTAATAAATGATATCCTACCAGTCATGACCCCTTTGTTGACTAGTTCTACATTTCTACCTATACTTGCTAACACTGTCATACAGAACAAAACTCAAACTAATATCACTGTCCTACAAAGATGTCCCAATGTCTTTCTGATTCTTCTTTACAATTTTATAATATTATTTACAAAAAGACAACCAAATCCTTCTCACACACCCGCACACCTCAAACTTTTTGTGTAAAAGCTACTAATTGATCATTAGTTAAGTGCAGAACATGCTAGGCATTGTGGGAAGTGAAGTCTTGGCTGAAGGCGACAGCAACATTATTTCAGTCGTACATGCAGTCAGAATCAGCAGTGCAGCACAGAACAGACGTTTCAATAGTACTTCTGTTAAATCAATTGAATTTTATTAAATTAAGATTCAGATAACTGGAGATTTGGATATAAGAGAGTTGCTTAGAACTAAATTTGCTTACATTTTGCAAAATGTTATGGTCTACCATTCCTTTAAATGTAAGTGTATAATACCCGATAGTATTTTTCATGCTGGGTCTATATTTTGCTTTTCTTTTTTTCTGTACCCTTTTTTTAAAGTAAAAACCTAATTAAATAATGTATTGTCCTTCTCTTTACACTTCCTAGTGTATGTGGGTTTAGTGTGACAGGATTACACTATCCCAGCCTTGGTTTCTTTATGTACTCCTTACCCTATTTCCTTTGCTTTCTCTTCATTCTCATTAATACGAGCAATGTGCCTAATGTATTGGAAAGCTACAGTTCAGCAGCATCTCATTCTGCATCTTCTAAACTCCTTTTTTCTGTTTCAATATTGTAACAGGTTTATGTTGGACATGTCATTAATGAGAGTAGGGCACTAAATACAACATACTTGCTCTTAACCCTCATAATGTGTTTTTCACTATTACTGACTGTTTCTTTTTTTGTATTTCTGTATGTGTATGGTCTGGTGGCAAGTGTCTGTTATAGTGCCACTGAAACTCAAGGTATATGTATAATTCATGTTTTTATACAACACCACAACGATACACAGCACTGTGCAGTCACAACATAGAAAAGTACACACAGGCATTATAATAAATAAATATACAGATATTGTCGTGATAAAAGACATGGTAGGAAGGAAGGAATGGGTATTGATCCTTAAATGCCATGACTGTATTGGACTGTATATTTATTCATACACATGTAATTGAAATAGGGTCAAGTTTTGAAAATCTTTTTCTCTATGTAAACAAATCAGTTACACTAACATTAGATAGGTAGACTACTGGACACATCTCCATGGAGACCACATAAGTGCCATTGGGAGATCACATAGGTTCCATTATGACATCAAATAGGTTCCATTATGACATCATCACAGTGACCAGTAAACAAGCTGAGATGCTGTTGGGACACTTCAGTTAGTTCAGAGATCTCTAAGAGAAGGAGGACTAACACTTTTTACTAGATTTTTTATTCCTGAATTCGATTCAACCATCTATTATGGAAGGTAAGAACAATTTGTATCTGTGTTCGTCATTGTTAAGAGGGTAACGGCCTTTTTGAAAGTTAATAATATGTCACATAGACCTGGGGATCAGCTTTTCTCTGCCTAAATTTTGTACACAGGTGGAGAAAAGCAGATCTGCTCCCGTCTTTTCTGCATTGAGACACGTAGCGTCAGCCTGTATACGGACACTCTGATTTCAGTGTAAAAAGATATACTTTTGTGTTTATGTACCGAAATCTGCTCACGTGTTTTTTATGCGTATGAAGAAAAGCAGATCCTCAGCCCTTGTGACATTAGGCTAATAGTATTATGTATATATTTATATACTAATAGCGCCATCAATTTTACAATTATTAAACATACAGCGACAACAAATATGTAAGTGCTATGAATTTTAATACACAGTTTAAAAGAAGTCTCAGTCCCCAAAGAGATTACAATCTATTAGTTATATTAGGTTGGGTTTGTGTTGTATGTACTGTAGATTAGCGGAGTAGCACTTTATCTGTAAGGCCTAAACTAAATGTGAGATTGTGTAAAATGGTGGCGAATTGACAGATTTCATCCTACAAGTCAGATGTAGTTACACGGATTAAATAATAAAAGGGTTGGTATAAAATCTGATGTGTAAACTACATAGAAGTTTTGCCATCTGACCTGACACCATTGCCGACAAGATTCTGGGGTATATTTATCAAAGAGTGAAGTTAGCGATCACCACAGTCTACTAGAGTGAAATTCCGACACTCTCCATTCATTTCTATGGGATTTTTAATAGTATTTATCAGTGGGTGAAAGTAAATATGCCTTTCAAAATCCCATAGAAATGAATGGAGAGTGGCGGTATTTCACTTTAGCAGACTTTGGCGATCTCTAACTTCACTCTTTGATTAATATAACCCTAAATCTGATGGTGTCTGATTTTGTAGCTTTTTTGTTGCATGTCAGTACAAGGTGAAAAACAGGGTTCCAGTTATTATAACATATACAGTAATGTTACTTAGTACTGATGTGCATTTTGACACAGAGTAGTACTTAATTAGTAAATCTACAAGTAATGCTATTTCTAGTTCGGATAACACTTTAAATCACTGAAAGTATGACCAATACATCGTAAGACCATAGAAAACAGTCAACTATAGAGGTTCTTATAATACAGTAGTTAATAAAATGTTATCATTTATCCCTCCAGATAATAACGATTATAATTACTCGATGAACACTAATGACTTCAATGCATGCTGCAATTGTTGTTGTTGTAACGCTGCAAGAGGACAAGTTGGCTATGGCATCCAGCAATTTCTGCCAATAGGAGAACCACTAAACCAACAGCAGATGCCACAGACTCTTCCCATGGTCTCCTATGTGTATGACATGTATGGAATGGCTTATCCTGTGGTTAACCAGGCATACCCTGCACCAGCCATGTCTCTTCAAGATGAACATTTCATGCAAACAGCTCATATGCCTGAGCAAAATTATAATGCAGTGAATTCTGAGTTACAGAACCTATCTGTAAGTTCCATTACTGAGAGTGGACAACCAGAATTTTTTCAAGAATATGTGGAAAACAAAAGTCCACCAAAGCCTGATATATCTGCTACTTCAGTTACCTCTATGTCCTTATCTACAGAGGAATGTATTATGCAGAGCCCTAAACTGTCTGATGATACAAAGGCCAATGCAGTGAGTGAGAAAAAAACAAAAAAGGGCACAAAAAGAAAACCTAAGATGTTTAGCAGTGTTTCTGATGAAACAAAAAAGAGAAAGAGAAAAACTGTTGATCCCACTGACGATACAAAGGCCAATGCAGTGAGTGAGACTAAAACTGAAAAGGGCGCAAAAAGAAAACCTAAGTCGGTCAGCAGTGTTTCTGAAGAAACAAAAAAGACAAAGAGAAAAGCTGCTGCTGATGATGATATCGCTGACCAAACAGTTGCCAAGAAACAATGCAGTGAACTTCAGCAAAAAATGCTTGAATCAATTAATACATTTCATGCTCTTGGTAAAAATCCTATTGTGACAAGTGAACGGCAACAAATCAGAGAACCTGAAGAAAAAGCACAACTTCAGCGTCCAAAGCCGTCTTCACCAAAGCGTGGACAAGTTAAAGCCCACAGCAATCTACCAAAGGTAAAATGTGAAGGTGTGAAGAAAAAAACAGCTCCAAGCTTGAGCAAAATAGCACAAAATATCCAGGCTGAGACACCGATACAGAAATCACCTCCTCAAAGTGAAGACCTGTGGGAAGAAATCCTTAATCAGTTGGAGTTTTCTATTCCACTTCCACCAGAGGAGAGAGAAGCTCTAAAAAGAAAAGCCCAACAAGAGAGAGAAGAGGTCTGCCAATATACCGCAAAGGGAAGGGTGCGGTACTTTAAACAGAGGCAGCACGACATGGACATTTCCCTGTATTACGGATACCTGCCGTATTTAGAGCACAAATAAAAAGACATTCGATTTTATTTTCTTTATAGAATTATTTTATGTATTTTAGTGTGATGCAGTTATATACTTACTTTTTTACATAGTTATAGTTTTTTAAAAAAATGTTTATCACATTAAGAAATATATATTTTTAAAAAATGATTTTGTAATGTTTTCTGTTTAAAATGAACATTCAATAAAATTGTTACATCTATTCTGTTTACATTTAAAGAATCTGTATTTCATATAATATAAAGTACTACGAAGTGCAACAATCTGATTTTATTACATATTTGTTGTCTGCCAGATGTATGTATCCGCCATATTCAAATTGACTTTCTTTAACAAGAAAGTAAAGCTAGTGAATATTCGCTTAAATATTTTGCGTTGATGAAGTTTCGTGTATTCACGACAAAATAACATCTAACAAAGTTGCGCAAAGTATAGGAAAGATTTTCAAGGTGAAATTTGTGCTTTAGTAAATTTGCCCCTAAGTGTTCAACTACACAAAAAGCACTGGTTTGGGAATTCCCCTAAGAGCTCTGGAAAGGAAACCCCTAATGGCTAAGGAAGTCCCCATAATAATAACTTATTGTGCCTTTAGCTTTGCGAATACTAGGCTCGGGGAAGGGACTGGCCGTGGGATAGTAGAGAGAGATGGTGCCTATAGTAGCAGTGAGGATAATAGTCTCTGGGAAGGGATTGTGGCTATGGGATAGTAGGGAGAGATGATGCCTATATTAACAGTGGGATAATAGTCTTTGGAAAGAGTCTGCGGCTGTGGGATAGTAGAGAGAGATGGTGCCTATAGTAGTAGCAGTGGGATAATAGTCTCTGGGAAGGGACTGTGGCTGTGTTATAGGTGTTGTAGGGAGAGATGGTGCCTATAGTCTCTGGGAAAGGACTGTGGCTGTGGGATATGCGGTATAGTAGGGAAAGATGGTGCCTATAGTAACAGTGGGCATAATAGTCTCTGGGAAGGGACTATGGCTGTGGGATAGCAGGTATAGTAGGGAGAGATGGTGCCTATAGTAGTAGCAGTGGGATAATAGTCTCTGGGAAGGGACTGTGGCTGTGTTATAGGTGTCGTAGGGAGAGATGGTGCCTATAGTCTCTGGGAAAGGACTGTGGCTGTGGGATATGCGGTATAGTAGGGAAAGATGGTGCCTATAGTAACAGTGGACATAATAGTCTCTGGGAAGGGACTAGGGCTGTGGGATAGCAGGTATAGTAGGGAGAGATGGGGCCTATAGTAGTAGCAGTGGGATAATAGTCTCTGGGAATGGACTGTGGCTGTGGGATAGTAGGGAGAGAAGTTGCCTATAGTAGCAATGAGGATAATGGTCTCTGGGAAGGGACTATGGCTGTGGGATAGAAGGTATAGTAGGGAGAGATGGTGCCTATAGTAACATTGGGGATAATAGCCTCTGGGATGGGACTGTGGTATAGCAGAGAGAGATGGTGCCTATGGTAGCAGTGGGATAATAGTCTCTGGGAAGGGACTGTGGATGTGGGATAGCAGTTATAGTAGGTAGAGATGGTGCCTATATTAGTGAGAATAATAGTCTCCAGGAAGGGGCTGTGTGATAACAGGTGTTGTATGGAGAGATGGTGCCTATAGTCTCTGGGAAGGGACTGTGGCTGTGGGATAGCAGGTATAGTAGGGAGAGATGGTGCCTATGGTAGCAGTGGGATAATAGTCTCTGGGAAGGGACTGTGGATGTGGGATAGCAGTTATAGTAGGTAGAGATGGTGCCTATATTAGTGAGAATAATAGTCTCCAGGAAGGGGCTGTGTGATAACAGGTGTTGTATGGAGAGATGGTGCCTATAGTCTCTGGGAAGGGACTGTGGCTGTGGGATAGCTGCTATAGAATGAGACCACAGGAATTCTAGTACAATTCCCAGGGCCGGAACTAGGGGTAGGCAGAAGAGGCACGTGGCTACGGTGCAAAGGCAGAAGGGAGCGCCAGGCACATACCTCTTCTGATGCCTTCCCCTTGTTCAGACCGCTGTGGCAGCAGTTCATGCTATTGTGCACTCTTCTGCGCATACGCTTGCGTACTTCTTCTGAGGGCAACGTAGTGGCCGGGTAGCCAAGGGCGCCTTGCTGACTTGGCCCAGCACTGACTGCCCTTCGAACAAATTATTATCAAGGGCTGTGTTTGGGCCTGAAAAAGTTGTTACTTGTTGGAGGACTAAGCCATGTTATCAATAAAGGCTTTTTACATTACTTCTACGGATAGTGCTGTGACCTCTATTAGCAAATGATCATTATGAACATGCTTTTAGAGCACCAATGAATTCTCCAATGTTGTGTAATTGAAAGGTGTATAAGGAAGTATTCAGTTGCCTACATTAGGGGGCATATTTATCAAGGGTATAATTTCGAATTTGAAAAACATCAAAATTCAAAAAGACCAAGCAAAATTAAGTCAAAGGTTTTTTTTGGCCGAATATGTCAGTTTTCAATTGAATATTTCCGTATTCGGCCAAATTCGAAGTAATAGCGCATTTGATCGAATTCGAATCAAAGTTTCCCCCCCCCCCAAAAACTTTGCTTTTTCAAAGTCCACCAATTGACTCCAAATGGGTTCTAGGACTATTCCCAAGTCGTAAGTAAGAACACAAAAAATAGCATTAAATAAGACTTTTTTGAAAATTCACCTCGACCGTTGAAAAATCTTCCCCTTAATCCTAGTTTGGGATATAGTTGCATTACAATATAACAACTATTTCTAGCTGAATCATTGCTGCAGTTTGTAGTCCTAATGTAATGATATAATTAGGCAATGTAAGCCCACCTCCTGTTTGTCTCCATCTTTATCCAATATCCCAAATGTAATAGTAGGTCAGTATAGTGTGACTGATGGATAGACCATAGTTTGGCAGTTACTAAACACATTAAACGTAGTTTAATAAAATATTCTGTATCAGATCTCATTCACCCATTGTCACTCCAGTTTCTCCGATATTCTTCTTCTTTTTGTGAGATACTTGCTATTCAGATTATTGAATCAGGGGAAACAGACTTTACAACAGATGTTATGACTGAGGAAGATAAAGTGATGAAAGGACAAGAGAATACAGTGGCGTAAATAAGTTGGAAAAGAAGTTATTGAAAGAAGAAATAAAGGGAAAATGCATTGATGCATTTTGCTAATCCTTGGAATAACTATGTGGTATTTTGTCAGCAACCACTGGGTGGCATCAAAGATTTATCTTTCTAACATTAAACAGAAATACATTTCAAGTGCTGGTTTTTTACCTTTTAAAACCTATTTTCATATTCCAGGCTCTTATTCATACCAATGCATGGTTGCTAAGGTAATTTGGACCCTAGCAACCAAATAGCTGAAAGTGCAAACTGAAGAGCTACTAGTTAAAAAGTTTATTAACAAAATCCACAAATAATAAAAAAAAGTTAAAACCAATTGCAATCAGAATATCACTCTCTACTTCATACTAAAAGTTCATTTAAAGGTGAACAATCCCTTTAATTGCAATGGACTATGCCAAGTCTAGTGTAGCAAAATATATTTTAGGCATTAATCTGGGGTAAAATAAGTTATCTTTATAAATATGGCCTTGAACTGTTCATACTGAATGATTTCAATGATGGACCACTGGCGGCATTAAACCTCATGTAATGGGAACAAAGTACACCATTTACTTTACATTAATTTAATGCAATTTTTTGGCAAAATATATTCTACTAATCTTTAAAACATGCCTTGTTTTGCTACTGCAGTCATTATCCATTCAGATTTTATTGTGGCATCGCCTGTGAAGTCTTAAATTAATTATGGCGTATAAATACATATAGCAGAGTCCAAACACTGGTTAGTTCATAATTTAGTATTAAACATTACCCTGTACAGTATCAAGTAGGGACCAAATCAATCTTTTTTAGCTTTGAATAAATAGCGAATCCTTCACAAAAGATTTCGCTGAATCCTAATACTTTTACATATTCATATCTGTGAATTAAAATTGTTGTATTCAATTGTCCAGAGCTTTAAAGGCCGAATCAGAATCCTACATAAAATGCTAGCATGCATTCAAACCATACACCAAGGGGCCGATTCACGAAATTCGAGTGAAGGGTTCGAATGAAAAAAAATTCGAATTTCGAAGTTTTTTTGGGCTACTTCGACCATCGAATGGGCTACTTCGACCTACGATTCGAACTAAAAATCGTTCGACTATTCGACCATTCGATAGTCGAAGTACTGTCCCTTTAAGAAAAACTTCGACCCCCTACTTCGGCAGCTAAAAGCTACCGAAGTCAATGTTAGCCTATGGGGAAGGTCCCCATAGGCTTGCCTGGGATTTTTTGATCTAAGGATTTTCCTTCGATCGTTGGATTCGAAGGATTTAATCGTCCGATCGAATGAAAAATCCTTCGATCGATCGATCGCAGGATTTGCGCAAAATCGTTCGACTTCGATATTCGAAGTCGAACGATTTTAGTTCCTAGTCGAATATCGAGGGTTAATTAACCCTCGATATTCGACCCTTCGTGAATCGGCCCCCAAATGTTAGATTTGGAAAAAGCAACCAATATTTAACTATTCCATTTAGAGTACAAGTACAGTCAGAAAGTAATTAGTAAATTGCAGCTCTCACGGTAGAGTAAAGAACAAAACAAGTGCATATGTAAAGCTTGGTCCAAACAAAAGGAAATGTCACTGCTAAAGGTTGGCTGACTTGGATGTTTTTTCCTCCACAGTCACAAGGGCTCAATCCTATTAAATATTGTTTAAAATATTTCAAAAGGGAAAAGGTGAAACATTTGGTATCATTGCAGGACCCTCTCTGGGTGACCTTAAATAATGTGGATTCTCAATTTCTGCAAAAACTTATTAAATCATGAGTGCAATAAATTATTAAGATTAGACCTATGAAATAATTTATTTTAAAATGTGTAATCTCATTTGAATAATATCATTTGAGTGCATTACTGTATCAGCTGTATTTATATATGTAGACATAAGCACTAATGATGGGCGAATCTGTGGCGTTTTGCTTTGTCGGAAAATCGTGAATTTACCGAAAAATTTTAGTCAATGGACGTCAAAATAATTTTCATGTGAGCGACAATTTTTATATGCCTGACTATTTTGTCCAAATGCATTTGTCAATAAGCGGCCGAATAATTTTGACGTGCAACAATTTGTAAGTACACAAGTTTCTGATGCACGTCAATGTTTTTTATTGCACATTTATTTGCTGCCGGCGAAACGCGCAAATTCATTGCAAATTCGTGCCTGCCAAATTTATTCGCCCATCTCCTTGGTGCAGTTTTACACACTGCTAAATACATATTTTGAAATCAACATATGAAAATAATGTTCTATAATTCTTTTCTAAGTCCCATGTTAGATATTTATACGGGGCAGTATAACAGCCTATTTGTTTCAGTAAACCTCTGCCCAGTTATTTACGTGCCACTATATGGATTCCACACTGGGCTTTTATGTGTGATCTACGTATCACTGGTGTACCAGGAGTAGTGACCAGATTGTTTGAGGTTGCTGAACTTCTATCATATAAATATTTATTTTATTTATTTAATAAAAATTTGAAAAGATTACCCCCCCCCCCCCGTTTGCCTATTCAATTATCGCACTTCACCTCCGGACCTGGCGAGCTTCTGTGACAGAGGAAAAGATAAGAAAAAGCAGAACCCGAACACGGTGCCGGCCTAGGACGCCGACATCATCCGTAAGGCTGTCTTTCCTTGAATATTAGTAACGAGCGGCGTCTCGGATACACAGCCATACCGAACAACCATCCCGCAATTCCCCTAACGTGCTACTCTGCTACCGCTTGGTAAGTTTATAGGACCTGCAGGGCCTAAACCTAAGTTCAGGCGATTCTTCACTATCTGCAGTATTTGTTTTCCCAGAACTACCGTAAAGTTCTTCAGCGTGTGCACACTCCGGCCACAGAGAACTAATCTACGTGCCTATGTTTGATAATCTACATTGTGAGTAGTTCTAATATCGTTAAAACAATTCATGAGTACTGAACATACTACTCTATATACTGTTTTTTCTCTATAGGTGATTGTGACTATATTCAATAGGGAACATTAGCGCACCTTTTCTGCCTATTACTAGTACTTATAGTGGAAGTGTGGATCCACTACCCCTGGTGCCGCTCTCCCCATAGTCTTTTATACAACAGCGCAGACTTCACCCTATACAGCATACCAAACATCATAGCTTGTGCCTCACAATACATTAAACTACTGTAGGGGACATGAGGAATCCTTCCCCCTGTTTATCTGCCTGTGACAGCATCCAACCCAGTTACATGCTGGATAGCGACCCGATTGGCTGGGAACCCCAGTGCATCCTTGGGAGAAAGGGTGTGCTGACTTTGGAGCCAAAAGCACAGGGTACTCCTTGTTGCTGATCCTGAGTCAATGTATCATTTACCACCACCTCCCAGACACATTAAATGATCAGTAACACCAAAAAATGTAAAGGTTTTAAACGCTGTATTGGAAAAACAGTAAATACCGGCACACAAGACTTCATGAAAGGAAGAATAACCCCTGCTTTTAATAGTGTAACTTTTCTGGGGCACGCCCATTCGCAAGGCATTTGTCTGATATTTTTGTGTCCCTGAAACATTACACTTCATTAAACACTCAGGGGTTATTCCCGCTTGCATGGAGTCTTGTGTGACATTATGTTCTGTTTCCAGTATACTTGGGAGGGCGCTGTTCCCTCATACTGTGCACCAGACTATTCTATCATAAGAGGCCAAGGTGTGCTGATGGGTTATTTTGTGTACAGTTACATGCTGTGTAACCATGGGTAAAGTAGAGTAGGACAAAAAAGCATGTGATTACGCAGCAGATAAGCTCTGTTAAGTTCTTACACAGGAAAATAAACAGGGGTCAGATGCCATTCATTGCTCTCTACAGGACTATAAAATGAAACCTTTCTCATATAAAACATGTTTGTTGCCAAAAAGTAGTTTAATCATAAGTGCTGGATCAACAAATACAAACTTTACATTTTAAAAAATATTTTTACAAGTGGTACCTTCATTTGCAAATTTTTGCATATTTTTGCATGACCCTCTTAAACTGGTCATTTCCTGCCCCAGAGACTAATTAGATTTCATAATTACCTAAAATTTATTGCATTGTATCTGGTTATAACTATGGACTTGTATTTAGGTTTGGGACTTATTATCCAGAATATTCAGGATCTAGATCTTTCTGGATAAGGGAACTTTACATAATTTGTCTACTAAAAAGTAATTTAAACATTAAGGGCCTTATTTATCAAAGTCGGAATTTATCAGCCTTTTTTATGAAAAGAGTCAGACCAAACTAGAATCCACGTTTGGACCTTATTTATTATTAAAAAAAAATCACGATTTTATCGGATCTGGGACAAACACAAAAAAATTGAGTGAAAATTCAAATTGTATGATTTTTTCCGTTTTTTTCCGGAATGTTCGATGTACCCTGTGTAAAACACACATTATCTGTAAAGCTACAAATTTATTGTTATTGCTAGGTTTATCTGGACCATAGAAACCAGATCACTGAAATTGTAAACTGGAGAGCTGTTGAATAAATAGCTAAATAACTACCCCTTTAAATAAGACCAATAGGATTGTTTGCTTCCAATAAGGAATATTTATCTCAGTTTGGATCAAGTACAAGTTACTGTTTGTTATTACAGAGAAAAAGGTAATATGTTTTAAAAGTTTGAATTATTTGATTAAAATAGGGTCTATGCTTCCTATATTTGGAGCTTTCTGGATAATGGGTTTCCAGACAATGGATCCCATTCCTATATTTAATAGTCAGAAAAGAATTATGTTTATGAAATTTAAAAATAAACATTATTTGTGATTATTTGGACCTAAAATATATCTCAATTTAGTACCAGATACAGACAGATGTAACTAGTATAAAACTAAGCTAAAAGTATAGTCATTGTACTGCTAACCAGTTTGGCACTTTAGCCCATACTCTTCATTGTTGATAAATATGCATGATTATCTTCCACGTGTTGTTTGGATATTAACTGTTACATACACAATTTGCACCTGAGTGCGGAACAGACTCAGCATAGTCATTAACCAGCATGTATATTAAATAGAAGGCTTTCTAGATTACAGTTTAAACAGCTGGATTATATAGGAAATATACAGTGTCAGGCTGACCTAACACAGTAACAGAGGATTTCCCACTTCCAGTGGCTCAAGGCCCTAGTGGGCTCAAGGAGAATTTAAAAACCCATACTTTTTTCCATTGTGGTGTCATTATAAAAACCTATGCTATTTGGCACTATATATATCTAATTGCAGTGAAAGCTATGGTGTCTGCTAAACATCAGATATAATCTACAGTATACCTGTATATACTAGAATTATACTATAATGGAAGGTACCAGGGATTGTAATTGTACCTACCCATCACACAATAGTGTGGTGTTTATACAAATGGCCTGTAGATGTCACTGTGCTCAGATATACTGTGCATACTTCCTGGTAGCTTAAAAGTAAAAGTTACTGTTGTGTAATGCCTGCATGACTCTGCTAATAAAACACTGTTATACTGTACTCATCCTCGGCTATCCAAAACATAACAAATGTCACTTCAGACAAACTCAGCTGTCATTTCTGCGTCATATAATCTCACAAGATGGATTACTGCCTGACCCTGACCTTCTCAACGCTGTTACACAAGCACCTCCTCCATCTGATTTCCAGACCTTATGAGCTTTCTTAGGTCTTACTTCATGGTATTCTAAGTTTATTCCCAACTATGCTTCTGTTGTGGAGCCACTTAGAGCACTACTACGTGGAACTTTAGTCTGTGGTGTGGTCTTTAGTCTGTGGAGTCTGCTCAACATAGCTTTGAAATAGTGAAACAGCTAATTGAGAACAGTCCAGCGCTAGCTTTATTTGATCCTGCACTACCCACTATGGTTACTACAGATGCTTCAGACTATGGCGTTGGTGCAGTTCTCACACAGATCCATGCTGATCATACAGAGAAAACTGTTGCATTTGCATCCAGAACACTTACAGAGACAGAGCGTAAGTATTCAACTGTTGAAAAAGAAGCTCTAGCATGTGTTTGGGCAACAGAAAAACATCTACTCAATGACATATGTGTAATATTCAAGCTCATTGTACTAGAGAAAACACTGAAACCCCCCCAACATACAGAAGTACGGTATTTTAAAGCATTATGTCTGTAATCCCCATTATACAAAGAAGGGAACTAAACTGAACATTGCATTGATAAACGTATAAGACAGAGTAAGAAATGTGCTTTTATCTTCAGCATTGCAACATACAGAACAAAGCAATGCTTTGCAAATTTCAATAAAACCATAGATTATTTTACCCAGTCCTATAGTACCCAAGGGGGCAAATTCACTGAAGAGTGAATTTTCCCCAGCGACTGAAATGGCACACTCCACGCCACTTCGCCAGGCCAAATTTTTACCACTACGCTAATCCACAAAATTATCCACTAAATTGCGAAGTTGCTTTTCAGCATCTGAATACAAATTATCGCTAGCATTACTTCGGCTGAGCGAGCATTTCACAACAAATTTTCGCTAGCGTTCATTTCTGCCTAGCGAATCTTCACTAGCACTCTTACGCTTACGTTGATTTAAAAAAGTGCGGGTACCTAAAAGTCGTATGGACGTCTTTATTAGTAATGTTGGTGCAAATGCTTGAAGTGGCCACTTTTTCAAACACATGTCCATTGATCCATAATAAAGACAAAATAGATCCTCTAATGCCCTAGACACGAGTCCACCCTTAAACAAATGTGGCCAAATTGGTTTAAAAAATTGTTCACACATAAATCTTTTATTGTTCAGACTTTTGAAGGCAATCCTGCTTTAAAAAAGAAAAGTCGCCAGCGTTTTTACAACATTAATGCATTTCTGGCATACAAGATTGAGGAAGAAGTTGCTTCGTTTTATCAGTTCCCCTGGTCTGTGGTGGCAAAGTAAACTCTGGTGAAATAGGTAACGTTCAGTAAAATTCACATCTTATTGACTTTGCGGAGTAACGATCAGTCGCCAGAGCGGAAAGTCGCCAAGTGATAGGGTACGAACGAACACTAGCGATGGTCTCATTCGCTAGTGAATTGTCCTCTATGCCTGTTAGTGAATTGGTGATGTCCCTGCAGATGAGATATCTGACAAATTTTTGCTAGCGTCTGCCGCTTCGCCCTTTAGTGAATCTGCCCCAAAGTGTTTTATTGCTGTAGCAGGGAACACAATTATATGTCACCACTGAAGGTGGAGGGTTTATTTTCCACCCTGTTCCCCTGATTGGCTAGAAAAAGTCTGCAGGTGCCCCAATTTAAAAAGCAAGCCATATAAAATAAAACTAGGGGGTCACATTTACTAAGGGTCGAATATTGAGGGTTAATAAACCCTCGAATTCGACCCTCAAAGTAAAATCCTACGAATTCTAATATCGAATTTGAAGGATATACCGCAAATCCTACGATCGAACGAAGGATTTTCCTTCGATCAAAAAAGCTTAGAAAACATTCTACCTCGGTAGGTTTAAACTGCCGAAATATGTAGTTGAAGTTTTTTTTAAAGAGACAGTACTTAGACTATCGAATCGTCGAACCATTTTTACTTCTAATCGAAGTCGTAGTCGAAGGTCGTAGTAGCTTATTCGATGGTCGAAGTACCCAAAAAATACTTCGAAATTCAAAGTTTTTTTCATTCGAATCCTTCACTTGAGCTTAATAAATGAGCCCCTAGATGTACAGGTTGGCCGTATACTCTACTGCCACTGAAACAGAAGACCTGACTTTAATTCCCTGCATGGATCTTTAAGTACAGTGACAATCCCACAGACTGCGAGTGCTCTCTGTCACATATATCATTCAGTTCCTGTTCCCTCTAGCGCAGGGGTGTCCAAACTTTTGGCTCGCAGGGCCACATTGGAAAAAGAAAAATTGTCTGGGGCCACATATGAAATACACCAACATGTTTGATTTGTAAAAGTAAAGTAAATACACAGAAAAGAACTACAATGCCAGTTGGATAACCAGATGGAGCTATACACTGGAATATGGGACACCTGGATATTAAATAGAATTATTATTATATTATTATTACTAACTGGGCAATGGGCAGAGTCCCCCCTCCTCCTAAATCCTTTGCGACATGACGTTTCCTCGGGAACCAAACTGGGCCGCATTCATATGCATCCTGGGCCGCATGTGGCCCTCGGGCCGCAGTTTGGACACCCCTGCTCTAGCGGGTATTAAACACCTTTCTGATTCCATCCATTTCTCAGTCCCCAGTGCTCCCTCTAGATCATAATTTACAGCCTTCGGTGTTCTTGAAAAATGATAACCTGTCCCCAATATTCTTCAAACACAGATTCAAGTTTCACTGTAACACACTGTACAACACTCTGTGCCTTTGTACCAGGCATTAAGCCCAAAATAAATGTAAAATCACCTAAAAGCTTCACTGAGGTTGGAGAGAATGTTCACAACTATTCTCTTGCAAACACTAAAACAGTTCATTTACAGATATCCTTTTTAGGATATTCAAACACATTTGCATAGGAACATATTAATTGTCCTTGGTCATTTCATTGGCTCTTGGGCATCTCAATAAACTGCCATCTTTTGCCATGTGGCACTCCTACTGCCTTCCCTCACCTTCAACCTTTCTTATAAACAATTCTTTTTTTTTTTTTTGGTAACTTGTTTTATTGAAGTTTTAACAGGTTTATTGCAAAGAAAAAAAAGAAAACAAAAGCTTTGCATATACTTAGGTCTGAGGTGTTATGCAGTCTACATAATGTAAGGTTATCTGTTTAAATTGAAAGAGCAATTTGCCTTTGCGAACAGTCAAGATCATAATCAGAGTATGAACAACATCATAGAAAAGTAATCATGAGGGAGTTACTGGGCTTCCTAGAAATTATTAGGGATGCACCGAATCCAGGATTCGGTTCGGGATTCGGCCAGGATTCGGCCTTTTTCAGCAGGATTCGGATTCGGCCGAATCCTTCTGCCCGGCCGAACCGAATCCGAATCCTAACTTGCATATGCAAATTAGGGGCAGGGAGGGAATGACTTTTTGTCAGAAAACAAGGAAGTAAAAAATGTTTTCCCCTTCCCACCCCTAATTTGCATATGCAAATTAGGGTTCAGATTCGGTTCGGTATTCGGCCGAATCCTTCGTGAAGGATTCGGGGGTTCGGCCGAATCCAAAAAAGTGGATTCGGTGCATCCCTAGAAATTATAATTTATACTCAGTTATTAGTGCATCTTGGCTTAGTATATCTTATGTTTGGGGAGTCTAGGCATTACGAGGACAGTTCTTTGTACATGTGTGTAGTTGTAAAGAGGTCTCATCTGGCCCATACCTTGTTGGCTCAAAGAACAGTGCCTCGGTTTCTGCTGTCATGTATTCCATCTCCCTCATATCTACAGGCCCGGATTTGTGGAAAGGCCACCTAGGCCCGGACCTAGGGCAGCAGGATTTTAGGGGGGCGGCATGCTGCCCAACCACACCCACATTGGTTCAAAAACACTGGGGATGCGTAGGAGATACTATCTCCATGAATATTTGCACGAATAAAGGGGAAGGGACAGGGGCGAGGAACGGCAGTGGGCCTACGGGCGCCTGCTATGTAAATCCGGCCCTGCATATCTACCACCCTGGGGATTATATCTCATAGTTTTGGTGGCGGTGGCTTTTTCCAGTGATGTGTAATCGCTAGTCTATATGCGGTCAGGATGTAGTTGAGTAGTCTCTGCTGTGCTGATGATGTTTTCTTTCCAGAATGGGGATATAAGGGGACAGTGTAACATTATAGTAACATTATATGTGGCAATATGTCCCTATCATTTAGCAAAGCTGGGAGACATTAGGATATAGTTTATGTCGTTTGCTCAGGGTATAATACCAAAAACACATTGTTTTATAGAGGCTTTCTTGATGTCTTACACATTTCTTCTAGCATTTTTCCATATTTCCTCCCAGGTCTCTAGAGACACTTCTTGGTACAGGGTTTATTCCCATTTTATCATGTATTTGTGTTGAGGAAAGGAACCAGGTGACAGGTCTGTCAGGAGTCTATATATTGTAGAAATGAGAGTTCTCTGGGGGAGGCCTGGTTTACAGAGATGTACAAACTTTATGGGAGAGGTCAGTTGCACTTGGTTGGGTATGGTTACCAGAAAACAGTACATTAGTTGCATAAATTCAAAGAATTGAGCAAGGGGGATATGATGTTAAGTCTTCAATTCGTCAAATGTTAGGAATTTATTCGTCAGGGAGTTGATGAAGTTGTAGATAGTGAAGAGAATCATAGATCCCCAGTGTAATTTGAAGGTGTCCTGCATACCAGGAGTGAATGAGGGATTATCGAGTACCGGTGTTAGTTGGGAGTGGAGCTCATTAGATTATATTTGCGTTTGAATTGGTGCCAAATACGTAGAGTAAATGTTATGGGGCTCAGTGCTCCAGGTTGCATCTTATTGCTCATTCCACTATGCCATACAAGGAAGCCAGGGTGTATGGGGGAGGTCCAAATGCCTTCAATATATGCCCATTTTTTGGTCAATTTCTAGGTTGACCATCCTGCTATCTGATGTAGGTGAGTAGCATCATAATAGCTTTGAATATTTGGAACACTTAACCCTACCTGACCCCTGCTGGACATCATAAAAGTTCTGGGTATTCATTGTCTGGATTTACCCAGTCTCTCGCCTTCTCTAATCATATTACTACTACTGCCAAAGCCTGCTGCTTCTTCCTTCGCAATATAGCCCATATAAACCCCTTTCTTTTACAAACAACAGCCAAAAGACTAATCCATGCCCTTATCCTATTCTGTTTAGACTATTGCAATCTCCTACTAACCAGTCCCGATTTCCACCACTCACCCCTCCAGTTAATCTTAAACTCTGCTACTAGGATCCTCTTGATCTCTCCTAAGAGGGAACCTGCCAATCCCAAACAAAAATCCTTAGCATGGCTGCATGTTAAGCAAAGGATAACATATAAAATCCTTCTGGTAACACTCAAAGCCCTTCACTCCTCTTCTCCTCACTACATTTCTTCACTTGTCTCACTGTACATTCCTAGTCCTCTCCGATCCTCCTAGAGCCACCTTCTTTTCACACCATCCACATCCACTACCTCCTGTCGTCTCAAACTTCTCTGTCTTCTCTTGCCACTCCTTATATCTGGAATTCCATCCCCGAATTCCTACATAAGGAGTGCTCTCTCAAACTCTTCAAGAAAAACTAGGTTTATTTTTTGGAGCACTAGAACATTAGGCTAATCCTTGCACCTATTGGACAATGCCTTAACCTTGTGCAATCCTCCAATGTGTGCCTGTATGTTAGTCACTCACCCACTTAGACTGTAAGCTCTACAGAGCAGGGATCTCTTTCCTACTGTGTCTTACCACATAGCACTTAAATTCTATGTCCTTATATAAGCTCTGTGTACTGTGTTTATTTATTGTATTTATTGTCTGATTTTTCATCCCTGTGTGTACTTTTATATATTGCACTTTTATTTGTATTTTACTTTTATGTATTGTACGGCGCTACATACATACATACATACCCCATATGAACTTAAAGAAGGCTGCTTGTAGGTCTTTAAGGACAGCTCTAGGTAAAGGGACAGGAAAGGGGTCCAAAGAGATATAACATTTTAGGGGAGTGACCATTAGCTGTGATAGGGAGTCCCATTTATGAAGGAGGGTCTTTCTTTTCTTTATAAGCGAGGGATAGTTATGATAGTATTGAGTAGCGTAGGTTTAGTTAAATGGATCCCAAAATATTTCAAAGTGTGGTCTTTCCATTCATAGTGGAAAGTTGCTCTTAGGGACAGGGCCACTCCGGCCATGAGACAAGGTGGAAATCTTGCCTCAGGCGGCATGGTGCAGACAGTTACCAGGGGCTGCAAAAAGCCGCCTATGGTAACTTTAAGAGCTGAATTTCCGTTTTTTAAAACTGAAATTCAACTCTTCTAGTGCAGTGAGTGCAAGCGCTCACTGCACTAGCGTTGTGGTTCCTCCTCCACCCACTCCGACTTTAGAAGTTTGAAGCGCAGAGTGGTAGGGGGTCGGCAACGTGCCTGCTTAGGCCTTGTCTCTTACCATTTTGTATCAGGATGAAGTAGTTGGATGCCCCAGGGAACTTGGGGTTGCAGCAGGTGTAGAATAGTCTTTAAATCGCAGTTAAACAGGGACCTTCCAAGCCAAGTTGTCAGGTCACGAAGGCTCTGTTTGGGTATTACGGACCGAGGAGGAAGTAGCAGGCACCAAACACAGTTTGAGGTATCCATGGGGTGAAGAAGTTCAAAGTCCAGGCAAAGGGTCAGTTCAGGCAGCAAGAGTTCAATAAATGGTCAAACATGCCGAGGTCAAGATTAGGAATCAGTAGTAAATAGTAATTTAATGCACCCAGGAACACGCAAGGTAGAACCTATGTCGGACAATGGCTGCAGGGCTCTGGTGTTTTTTAAAGGCCAAAATGAGCATTACGACGTCAAGTGCCATGCGCTGACGTTAAACTTTTGATGCTGCATATTCTCACGCACAGGTGTCATGACGCCGTGCACATTGTGACGCATTGGTGTCAAAACGTCATGATGTAACACGTGCATCCCCTGGGCGTTGTCATCTTGCGGGCGGCGCTAAAGATGGAAGAATCACCAGCGGTTGCTCCTTACACAAGTGGAGAGAGAACATCTAGCATATAGTCTCGACGTGGGCCTTATAGATATAGATGAAGCCATAAATTTGGGCATAAGTGGGGCCAATCTAGCCTGTAGCTACTACATTGGCTTGGGTCCTTGCCCTCTTTGTGTATCAAAGTAATGTAGAAGGATAGCATAGAAAGGGGGAATAACTTCTCCTCTTAGGAATGACTTAAACAGCTTAACTAGGTGTGGTGTTAAAATTTCTATAATTTTTTTGTAACATGAATAGGGTAGGCCATCAGGGCCACGGTGCTTTTAAGACGGGAGAGATTTAATAGTAGTTTTTGACCTCTTTGGCTGTTATATCCTTATTTAGGAGTTGCAATTTCTTGTGTGAATCTAATGCAAATGCAAAGGCCCTCCATTGGTGCTGTATTTTGTTTTGTAAATGAGCGGGGGTTCTGGCAGATTATAAAATGCTTTATAGTAGGCTTGGAGGGCCTGAACAATCTATGTAGGGATGAAATCGTTCCAACCTCCCCCTAACGTTATAGCACATTTTATCTGTTGATCTCTTAGTTGCTTAGCCAGCAGGGAGTTTTCCCCATCCGTAATATTTTTTTCCTGGTCCAACGTTGTGCTTTTTCGATGGCCTCTACCGCTAATGATTTTTAGTGTTTATGGAAACCGCAGTCTGAATTGTTTCCGTAGGGTCTCTTTGTGTATTTCAATATTCACTCGAGTGGATTTAGCATGAAAATTTTGACTTTTTTCAGAAGATATCGCTATAAATTTAGCCCTGAGGGCTGCTCCCACACACAATGTGAAAACATTGGTTGCAGAAGTAATGTTTCAAAGTTTGCATGATTTCAAAGCATATATGAGGTTCACTTAAGAGAGTCTCATTTAAACGCCAATGAGTAGACCTCCTTGGAGCCTTAGACAGTTTCATGTCTAGCATACAGTAACTGCTGGGATATCAGACCAGTGGATCTGGAAAATATCTGAAAATGCTGTGTAGGCTAATAGTTCTAGAAACTGGAAAGAAATTTAATCTAGTGTAAAGCTGATGCTTTACTAAATAGAATATGTAGAATTATCATTGGGGTGGTGAATACACCAAGCATCCTGGTCTAGGGTCTAGTCTGCTTTTTGTCTAGTTTTAGGTCTAGTTTTGTAATCATTTTGTAGGGGTGGGGATGAATGATCTCTGAATTCCGAGATCACTGACTTAAATTCACCTCCGGTGATAATAGAGTGATGGTAGTACCGGCAGATTTTGGCTAAGGTGGACTTAAGAAAAGCAAGTTGATTCGTATTACAGGAGCAAATATTTGCTATTTTAAACGATTTACCAGCTAGGGTCCCTTCAACGATTAAATAGTGACCAGTGGGGTCTGAAAGGACCTTTGTAGCTTCAAATGGGCAGTCTTAATCATAGTGAGGAGGCCAGCCCTCTTTCTTGGTATTTCTGCTTTCTTGAAATACCTTGGGGTACAAGGTACATATTGTCAGGTCTAAGCCCGTGGATCTCCCTTACTGTCATAAGTCTACACTATTAAAACCATTAACATTTAAGGTTAAGGCCAGTTAATCTCGCTGTTCAGGCGATGCCTAGATATACATTCAGATGTATGGTGCAAAAACCAGTTAGATCTTATACAGCTCTGTAAAAGTTTGGAACAGCTTAACAAACAAACTAAACAGTAATACAAGTTAAAAAAAGAAATATTCCTTTTGAAATGCTTAGCATTCATATTTACATGCACAAAAAAACCTTGTGTAAAAGTCATAAAACATTACCAAGGATTGTAGATTTTATTTTTAGCACTGGAAGTTTACTTTCTGCAACACAGAGTAAGAATGTGTATCTTGATTATTGCCCAGGGCTGCTGTTGAGCTGCACTGTGCTCTAATACCCCATAGGTAATGAATGGGTTCAGCTGCTGAAAGCAGTCAAATGCATGCCAACTTATTAACACCATTATCAGTCTTGATAAATGTATCATCTCATGAAAACTGTAGAACGGGTGGGAAACCTACTGAATTTCCCAGAATCAATTTATGCTCAAAGCTGAACAAAACAAGATCACAAATCTAAAATGTACTGTAAGGTTGGTCACTGGGTCATTACAATGGCTCTGTGTGTAAGATAACAATACGGGAAATTTTCAGTAAAAAAACAAAGCTTTTTTTGTCCATATAGAGGGATGTCAATTCTGCAGACAATGATTGGTTATTGCAAGACTGAGTTAAACAAAGAGTTATTAAAATTTTAGTATGTTATAGGATGGCTAATTCTAAGCAACTTTTCAATTGGCCTTCATTTTCTCCTTTTTAATAGCTTTTTAAATTATTTGCCTTTTTCTTCTGACTCTAGCTTTCATATGGAGGTCACTGACCCCATCTCAATACAAATACTCTGTAAGGCTACACATGTGTAGTTATTGCTTTTTATTCGTCTTTCTATCCAGATTGCTGAAATTGCAAACTGGAGAGCTGCTGAATGAATAAAAAATGAAAACCAACTGCAAATTCTCTCACTATCTACACTCTCTCTCACTATCTACATCATATTAAGGGGCAGATTTATCAAGGGTTGAAGTGAATTCGAGGGATTTTTTGAAGGTAAAAATTTGAAATTCAAAGTAATCTTTTGAATACTTCAACCATCGAATAGGATACTACGACTTTGAATTTACTTCGACTTTGATTCAAAGTAAAAATCGTTTGACTATTCGACCATTCAATAAATGAAGTACTGTCGCTTTAAAAAAACTTTGACTTCAATACCTCGCTGACTTAAACCTGCCGAAGTGCTATGTCAGCCTATGGGGACCTTCCAGAGCAATTATCTAAGTTTTTTATATTCGAAGGAAAATCGTATGATCGTACGATAAAATCGTTCAAACCATACGATTCGAAGTACGATCATCGTACGATCGGAATACAATGAATAAAATCCTCCGACTTCGAATGTCGGAGGATTCTATTCGATGGTCGAATTTCGACGTATTTTCCACTTCGAAATTCGACCCTTGATAAATCTGCCCCTAAATGTTAACTCAAAGGTGAATACCCTTTTAATAATTCAGAATCGGATGTTAGTTATAAAGACTAAGCAATAATCACGGTTAGTTAGTTCTCACACAGGCAGCTAGAATTCTATGACTAGTGGGATAGAGGTAGAATAAAATACATTCCCTTGCAATAGTATCCAGATCTTTTTCCAAATCTTCAGTCTTACTTGAATAACACTGAATGTTGTTGTTGACTGGATTCTACTTACCATCAAACTCTATGGGAAATATTGGCTCAATTGTTTGGACATTGCTAAAATTCCAGGCACAGTTGATAAATACCTACAATAAAAACAATGCATTAAAAGCTCTGCAACATTTCTCATGGATGTGATGCACCTGGAAATATTGTCACAGATTTTTAAAATTTAAAGGGATGGATTATCTCTTTTAGTAAGTTAAAGAATGCTTGACTCTAAGCAACTTCTAAATTATTCTTCATTATTTATTTATTTTTTTAAAGTTAGTTTAATTATTTGCCTTCTTCTTCTGACTCTTTCCATCTTTCAAATGGGGGTCACCGTCCCATCTAAAACAAATGCTCTGTAAGGCTACAAATGGATAGGTCCTCTCCTATTCAAATTTCAGTCTCTTATTCAAATCAATGCATGGTTGCTACGATAATTTAGATCCTATTATTTGAAAAAAAACCAACGTGAGTCCCAAATACAGTGTGTTCCCAGTCCAGCAATTGTCAAGCTCTCTTCTGCCCCAAAAAATAGTAAATTCCAACAATAATCACTGTACATCTCAAAGAAGTTATTGAGGGGAAAAAAAACAGAAAAAAGTAATAAAGTGTAGTATATTAACCTAAAATACTACACTATATTACTTTTTTCTGTATTTCCCCCTCAATAACTTCTTTGAGGTGCACAGTGATTATTGCTGTAATTTACTAATTAAGATCCTAGCAACCAGATTTCTGAAATTGCAAACTGCTGAATAAGAAGCTAAAACTCAAAAAAATAAAAATGAAAACCAATTACAAATTGTCTCAAAATATTACTCTATGTATCATACAAAAAAAAGGGGTGGTTCACTTAAATTAGATTTTTTAGTATGCTATAGAATCGCCAATTAAAAGCAACTTTTCAATTGGACTTCATTTTTTCTTTTTGTAGTTTTTTAATTACTCGCCTTCTTTTTCTGACATTTTCCAACTCTCACATGTGAGATACTGATTGCATCTTAAAAAACAAATGCTAAGGCTTCAATGCATTGTTATTGCTACTTTGTATTACTCATCTTTCTATTCATATTCCAGTCAATTATTCAAATCTATGCATGGTTGCTAGGGTAATTTGCCACCAAACTGCTGAATTTGCTGGAGAGCTGCTGAATAAAAAGCTAAATAACTCAAAGACCACAAATAAATTAAAAAAAACAGAACAAATTGCAAATTGTCTCTACAATCACGCTCTACATCATACTAAAAGTCAACTAAAAGGTTAACACCTTTAAAACAGATAATGTAGTATGATGATCCATAGATGTATGTTACTGATATTTAAATGGTTATTAACCTTTGAGTTAGCTTTTAGTACGATGTTCATAATCTCCCTTTTATTTGGCTGCCCCCTTTTTCTTACAGGGGTTGTCCTTCTAAGCTACCCAGGGATCTACTTCAGGCCAGTGGTTCCCCATCTACCACCTTGCCCTTACCTTTGCATCAACTTGGGTCTTTTTTCCCCATACAAAACCCCTTTTGGGTTTTGCCTAGCATCAGCCTGAAGTTGACCTTTGCAAATTGCTTAATGAGGACAGTGTTCTGGACCAAACTTTAAAAAAAAAAAAGCCTTTGAGAAGCTGATTAGCAAAGGTTGATTACTCGTTAATGTAGCCTGAACAAAATGCAGCTTTGGCACCTTACCGAACCCTGCGTATCTGTCACTCATTAATGTAGCCTGTGGAAGAAACAGGCAAATTGCCACATGCTCCAAACAAAAGGCAGCTCCCGCTGAAATCTACCCCCCTGGGGCTCGCACGCCGGGCCCTTTGGGGGAAGAAACCAGTCGATTTGCTGCATGCTATTTTAGTAAACTTGGATATAGAGCCTAGTGAACATAATTATAGCATGCTGGAGTCCTCTAGTGACCAAACAGAGATATAGCCATATAACTTAAAAAAATTCCCAAAGCATGCTTGTAAGTAAAAAATAAGTTTATTACATCTTATAAAACATCAAAAATCCCCTTATGGCACCTAATCCATTTCATGCTTACAATATGCAATCTCTGACATATCAGTTCCTTTTTGATCCTTAAATACTAGCTCTCATAAACCCTCCCCAAAATAAAACCAACCACAGTCTTACACATGTGTTGCATATGTCATCCATTAGAACCAGGGTTATTGGCTCAATTTCTTTAGTTATCCCCAGATAATCTAAGTATTAAACAATCCATGTTTCAGGGTATTACAAATAGGTGTAATTTACACAATATAAAAAAAATAATAAATATAATTATATATAGCAAGTTACATCAAAAGTATAATTCAATCCAAGTGGTAGCCTGGTTTGTAAATCAAAAATCCAATAAACCACCCTTTTATGCAGTTTTGTCAAAAGATCTCCTCCTCTAATACCTGTCTTAATTTGTTCTATTCCTTGTATGGAAAAATCCTTTAGGTTATTACCATTACACTTATTGAAATGTCTAGTGAAATTGGGTTTGTTACTTAATTTAGTTTTGCTAACTTGATTGATGTGTTCTCTAATACGCTCTTTAAGTGATCTAATGGTACATCCCATGCAGCCTAAAGAAAATGTCACCGGCAAGCCTGCATAGACTAGAGGGTTCTGTACAGGCATAAAGAGCCCTGAAAGGTCTGGAAAATAACACACCCGGGATTTGAACTCAGGACTCCATGGGCAGAACACAGGCACTCAAGGCGCTGCACCAGGGCCAGAACTAGGGGTAGGCAGAAGAGGCACTTGCCTTGGGTGCAGAGGCACACGGGCGCCAGATAACTCTTCTGATGCCTTCCCCTAGCTCGGACTGCTATGTTCGGAAGCTGTGGCCACATTTCTATGTCGTTTATGGTCTTCAGCGCATGCGCACTCGCGCAGTTTCTGCACATGCGCACTTCCTTTCCGCTCACGCTCTTCTGCGCATGTGCGAGCGGCGGGGGGGCGAAGTAGCTGGCTGGGTTGCCTAGGGCGTCCGGCCGAGTAGGCCCGGCACTGCGCTGCACCACACAGACTGTCTGCCTAAACCAATTGTCCCCTTGTGCCTCTGCAGTGACTAGCAGTACTGGAATTCCATCTTCAGCCTAATAAAGTCAATACAAACCTGAGGTACATCTCTAAACAGCGGAGTCGTTAGGGTGCGCGCCCCTGGATGGCAAGGCCCAAAAGGCTGTGAAGGCTGCCAGTCAATGAAGAAGCCCAAGAGGAAATTGGGTTGTTATGGTCATTTGAACTGCTCTCCACATGTACCATCCCTGTGGAGCAGCACTTAAAGGAAAACTATACCCCCAAAATGAACACTTAAGCAACAGATAGTTCATATCATATTAAGTGGCATATTAAAGAATCTTACCAAACTGGAATATATATTTAAGTAAATATTGCCCTTTTACATTTCTTGCCTTGAGCCACCATTTCGTGATGGTCTGTGTGCTGCCTCAGAGATCACCTGACCAGAAATTCTTCAACTTTAACTGTAACAGGAAGAAGTGTGAAAGCAAAATACACAACTCTGTCTGTTAATTGGCTCATGTGACCTAACATACAGTACAGTGAATCCTACGATCCCAGGGGCAGCCCTTATTTTTTAAAATGGCAATTTTCTATTTATGATTACCCAATGGCACCTACTACTAGAAAAGTATATTATTATGAAAATGGTTTATTTACATGAAGCAGGATTTTACATATGAGCTGTTTTATGCAATATCTTTTTATAGAGACCTAAATTGTTTGGGGGGGTATAGTTTTCCTTTAAAGTGCTGGTTGTTTCCCCAAGGAGTCCTGGGTTCAAATCCCAGTTTGCATCCTTTCCCTGAACATTGAGGGTTGTCATTTTCTTCAGGCTGCATTCAAGAGTGACTGCTACTTTAGAGTCAGCAAAAACCATCCTTCCCACATGTCTGTTTTTTGGCGCATGCAGCAAATTGCCTGTTTTCTTTCCCCAAATGGCCTGGCTTCAAGCCTGTGAGGGAGTTGCTTTTTTTTTCAGGCGACATTAATGAGTAACTGATATTTATGGTGATCTGGAACACATATATGTAGGAACCATCCCTGTGGCGCAGTGGTTAAATCGCTGATTGTTTCCTTGAGGAGTCCTGGGTTCAAACTCTGGTGTGGATACTTTCCCTGAAGTTCGAGGGTTGTCATTTTCTTCAGGCTGCATTCAAGAGTGACTGCTACTTTAGAGTCAGCAAAAACCAGCCACTCTACACGACTGTTCTATACCGCATGCAGCAAATTGCCGGGTTTCTTCCCCCAAATGGCCTGGGTTTGAGCCTGTGCGGTAGTTGCCATTTTGTTTATGGGCTGCATTAATGAGTAACTGATATTTATGATTCGGAAAATCGCCAAAAGCTGCCTTTTCTAATAATTTTCTCAAATGTTTTTTTTAAAGCCATCTACAGAAGCCTATCTTTGTTAAATAATTGACTAAGGTCCACTGCGAGCTGATGCAATGCATGCCCCAAAAAGGGTGGGGGGGTTCTTACAGGCAGGCAACCACTTGACCATTTGGGAGCCCCGTTTCACAAGGTACCAAGGGTTCATATAGACTCTGTTGGGTGGAAGATGGACTGCCGGTACTGCCAGTCAATGAAGAGGCCCAAGAGGACATTGGGTTGTTATGGTCATCTGGAACTGCTAACCACTGGAACCATCCCGGTGGCTTAGTGGCTAAATCGCTTACTTTCTTGGAACTTTGAGGGTTGTCATTTTCTTCAGGGTGCATTCAACAGTGACTGCTACTTTAGAGTCAGCAAAAACCATCCTCTTTGCACGACTGTTCTGTGGTGCATGCGGCAAATTGCTTGTTTTTTTTCCCCCCCCCAAAGGGCCTCGGTTCGAGCCAGTGCGGACGTTGCCTTTTTTTTTCAGGCGACATTAATGAGTAACTGATATTTACGTTTCGGCAAAGCGCCAAAAGCTGCCCTTGCTAATCAGCTTCTCAAATGTTTTTTTTTAATGCTATCTACAGAAGCCTGTCTTTGTTAAACAATTAACTAAGGTCTACTGCAAACTTATGCAAGGCATGCCCCAAAAAGGGCAGGGGGAGCATCTTCCAGGTAACCCCTGTAAGAAAAAGGGCAGTACCCTTTTAAACAATGGTTACTGCCAACAGACATTTTTTTCAGCAAAGATGCTGCTTTCCATGACAGCCATGTTGGCGCCAACCCCCTCTTTGCAATCAACCTCGGAGCAGACAGCTTGCCCTTCCATCGCTCCAACTATCCACCATCTGAGTTTTAGGCACAAGCAGGCATTGTGATTTGTCCCCATATCTTGATTGTTAGCTTGCAATCCAATCATCCAGTCGGGAATTAATCTCATGACCTTCGGTATCATAGGCATGCACCTTAGCCATTTGGCCATTGAGGAGGCCCCTTTTTGTATGGTATTGACTCTGTTAAGCGGAAGATGGACTGCCGGTCCAAGACACCCAAGAGGACATTGGGTTGTTATGGGCACCTGGAACCACTACCCACAGGAACCATCCCCACAGGAACCATCCCGGTGGCTCAGCAGCTAAATCGCTTGTTGTTTCCTAGAGCAGTCCTGAGTTCAAATCCCAGTGTGGATACTTTGCTGGAACTTTGAGGGTTGTCATTTTCTTCAGGCTGCATTCAAGATCGACTGCTACTTTAGTGTCTGCAAAAACCAGTTTCTCCAGATATCTGTTCTATGGCACATGCAGTAAATTGCCTTGTTTTTACCCCCAAATGGCCTGGGTTCGAGCCTCTGTGGTGGTTTCCTTTTTGTTTTCGGGCTGCATTAATGAGTAACTGATATTTACGATTCGGTAAAGCGTAAAAAGCTGCCTTTTCTTCTCAAATGTTTTTTTCTAGCTATCTAAAGAAGCCTGTCACTGTTAAACAAATGACTAAAGTCCACAGCGAGCTGATGCAAGGCATGCCCCAAAAAGGGCAGGGGAGGGGGTTTTACCGGCAACCACTTGACCATTTAGGAGCCCCCTTTCGCGAGGTACCCGGGGGTTCATATTGACTCTGTTGGGCGGTAGATGGACTGCTGGTACTGTCAGTCAATGAAGAGGCCCAATAGGACATTGGGTTGTTATCGTCACCTGGCCACAGGAATCCCGGTGGTTCAGCGGCTAAATTGCTTTTTGTTTACCAGAGGAGTCCTGAGTTCAAATCCCAGTGTGGATGCGTTGCAGGAACTTTGAGGGTTGTAATTTTCTTCAGTCTGCATTCAAAATTGACTGCTACTTTAGAGTTTGCAAAAACCAGCTTCACCACCTGTCTGTTCTATGGCACATGCAGTAAATTCCCTTGTTTTTTTCCCCCAAAATGGCCTCGGTTCGAGCCTGTGCGGTGGTTGCCTTTTTGTTTTCTGGCTCCATTAATGAGTAACTGATATTTACGATTCAGTAAAGCGCCAAAAGCTGCCCCAAAAAGGGCAGGGGAGGGGGTATTATTGGCAACCACTTGACCATTTGGGAGCCCCCTTTCACAAGGTACCCGGGGTTCATATTGACTCTGTTGGGCAGAAGATGGACTGAGGACATTGAGTTGTTATGGTCATCTGGAACTACTACTCACAGGAACCATCCCGGTGGCTCTGCGGCTAAATTGCTCGCTGCAGTCCCGAGTTCAAACTCCAGTGTGGATACTTTCCTGGTAATTTGAAGGTTGCCGTTTTCTTCAGGCTGCATTCAAGAGTGACTGCTACGTTAGAGTCAGCATAAACCGGCTTCCTTACACTACTGTTCTATGGCAAATGCAGCAAATGGCCTGGGTTTGATCCTGTGTGTGAGTTGGCTTTTTATTTTTTTTTTAGGGCTGCATTAATGAGTAACTGATATTTACGATTTAGTAAAGCGTTATAAGCTGCCTTTGCTAATCAGCTTCTCAAATGGGGTTTTTCATGCTATCTACAGAAGCCTGTCTTTGTTAAATAATTGACTATAGTCCACTGCGAGCTGATGCAAGGCATGCCCCAAAAAGGGCAGGGGGGGTTCTTACCAGCAACCACTTGACCATTCAGGAGCCTCCTTTTGCTTGGTACCCGGGGTTCATATTGACTCTGTTGGGTGGAAGATCCAAAAGGTCATTGTAACGTTCACAACGGGGAACCGCTGTAACCGAGGATAGCCACTCCATGGGGAGTGGATATGGTGGGAGCCCAGGGGTGTAGCCATAGGTGATTGGAGACAAAAACATGATGATGATGAAAGTAATAGGTTTATTGGCAGTCAGAACACAGAAACCAAAAGGCAGGAACAGGCAAAAAGGCTAATCAAGGTATCCAGATGGTGAGGGAAAAATGGGGAACACAGGAACAAAAGGTACTCACTCAGGAAACAAGGTAACAAGGTTTTCAAGGTTCAGGTTCAGGTTCAGGTTCAGGTTCAGGTTCAGGTTCAGGTTCAGGAACAAACAGAATACATTCAATGACTCAGCCCTGAGCAAAGCTCAGGGCGGGGTTTATAAAGGGAAGGTGATTAGGAATGGGAAACACATGAGGGTAAACGAGGTGGGTGGAAAACAATATAGTGAACAAGCAGATAACAGAAACATTAAACACAAGAGTTCCGGACCAGTCCTGAGAGCCCCCAGTGGCTTATGAGGTAAGTACTACCAATTGCCAGAACAGCACCACCAGAGTTCAAATCCCGGGCTGATCCTGACAGTCATGGGCTCAATTCCCAGCTTTTCTAAAAACTCAGTCCCAAAACAGCTCTGGTTGATTGTGGTTCTAAAAGAGTGATGGAAAGACAAGTTTCAGAAGTATATCATCTACTTTCCATTTGGATGCAACTTTTTCTTACAGAAGTTGTCCTTCTAAGCTACCCAGGTATCTACTTCAGGCCAGGGGTTCCCATCTAGCATTTTGCCCTTACCTTTGCATCAACTTGGGTCTTTTTTTCCCCATACAGAACCCTTTTTGGGGTTTGCCTAGCATCAGCCTGAAGTTGTCCTTTGCAAATTGCTTAATGAGGACAGTGTTCTGTACCAAACTTAAAAAAAAGCCTTTAAAAAGCTGATTAGTAAAGGTTGATTACTCGTTAATGTAGCCTGAACAAAATGCAGCTTTGGCGCCTTACCGAACCCTACGTATCTGTCACTCGTTAATGTAGCCAGTGGAAGATGCAATCTATGCCTTTGTTCTTAAAGGAGAAGGAAACCCAGTCGTCGCAAAAACCCTCCCCCCCTCCCGTGTGTCGTGCTTGAATGTAGCATGCAGAACATGGCACAGATGACCCGGCAAGGTGGGGGTGAAGCTACCCTGCCTTTGGAGCAGTTCCAGATGACTGTAATAACTGATTGTCCTCTTGCCTTGACTGGCAGTGCTGGAAGTCCATCTGCCAAATAAAGTCAATACCAACCTGAGGTCCATTCCTAAAGGAAACTTTCTGAATAGCTCAAGCCATTAGTCATTAGAGTGCAAGCCTTTGGTGCAAAACCTGGCCTGAAAGGTCACGGGTTTAATTCCCACCTCAGCTGAAAACTCTGGTCAGTTGTGCATCAACCGACAAGTGCCAGAAGTTCATTATCTGCCTTTTTTTTGGCTGCCCCTTTTTCTTATAGGCGTTGTCCTTCTAAGCTATCCAGGTATCTACTTCAGGCCAGGGGTTCCCCATTTAGGACCAACTTTGGTCTTTTTTCCTCATACAGAACCCTTTTTGGGGTTTGCATAGCATCAGCCTGAAGTTGACTTTGGCAAATTGCTTAATAAATGCACACCAGACATTTGTGTTTAAGCATAGACTCCACCAGTAGAATAACTCACCATATGGAGTAGGTGGCCTAGGTGGTACTGCCCCTACATATCTGTCACTCGTTAATGTAGCCTGAGGAATATGCAATCTATGAATTTGTGTTCAACGGACAGGTACCAAACAGGCCTGGAACTAGGTGCAGAGAAACAGGTGATTTGCCACATGCTCCAAAGAGCAGACAGGTCATCTTGGGGCATGGGTGGAGCGATTCTGCCGAATCGAAAGTAGAGGTCATGCTTGAATGCAGCATGCAGAACATTGCATAGATGAAACAGCAAGGTGGGGGTGAAGCTACCCTGCCTGTGATGGAAGGAGGGGCCATGCTGAAAAACAACAGGTGATTTGAGAAACCAGGCGAATCGCTGCATGCGCCATAGAACAGCCACGTTGGGATGCTGGTTTTGCTGACTCCAAAGAATGCCACGGCAAGGAAGAACATGCCACCGGTGAGCCTAGAACTAGTGGGAGCAGTTCCAGATGACTGTAATAACCTATTGTCCCCTTGTGCCTCTGCATTGACTGGCAGTGCTGGAAGTCCGTCTTCTGCCTAATAAAGTTAATTCCAACCTGAAGTCCGGACCGGCTTCCTAAATAGCTGATTCATTACAGCGTGTCCCCCTGATCCATAAGGTTGTGGGTTCTATAATCCTCTCTGCTAAGTACTCAGTTTAAATGCAGCTTTGGTTGGTTGTGCTTCAACTAACTCTCAAGAGTGATAGAAGGACAAGTGCCAGGAGTCCATCATCCACCATCCTTTTGGCTGCCCATTTTCTTACAGGGGTTGTCATTCTTAACTACCCAGGTATCTACTTCAGGCCATGGGTTCCCCATCTAGCACCTTACCTTATCTTTGCATCAACTTGGGTCTTTTTTCCCCATACAGAACCCTTTTTGGGTATAACAAACAAGGAAAAGTTGTGCTCACCACTAATTTTTAAAACAATTAGGCAGGGGTGCAATTAGGCTGTGACCACAAAATACATATAGAGAAATACAAGAGTCCTCTGCACTCAACCCATTATTAATATATTTAAGACAGAGACATTTTGTGCATTTTGTGCATACTGAAAAATGCCTTACCCTTTAAGCAAAACAGGGATTGTTTGTCCATATATTGCAATATATATATATATATATATATATATATATATATACGCTCGATTTTCATCTGATTCATTAAGAATTCTATTGCTTAATTATACAGATATGGGATGACTGTGACGTAGTTGGCCAGCTTAAATATATTGCAATATATGGACAAACAATCCCTGTTTTGTTTAAAGGGTAAGGCATTTTTCAGTAGCAGTATGCACAAAATGTCTCTGTCTTAAATATATTGATAATGGGTTGAGTGCAGAGGACTCTTGTATTTGACTATATGTATTTTGTGGTCACAGCCTCATTGCACCCCCGCCTAATGGTTTTAAAAATTAGTGGTATATATATATATATATATATATATATATATATATATATATATATATATATATATAAAATATATATTTTATATTAATTTTTTTTTTTATTGTACCATTCCCCTGTACTCTGACCGTTATATTCCTGTCAAATTTTCCTCTTCAGTAAGATATGTAAGGTGATATTACTCCTTTCAATCTACCTGTAATTACATATTCAAAGTTGACATATCTTTGATTAACAAATACACAATAGGGTCAATATCATCAGAAACCAATAAACAGATTTTGGGAGGGACCATGAGAGGAAAAACTTTTAGTCCAGAATGGGGAGAAGTGCTGACGGGATCAGAGACTGTCTCAGTGCTGTATGTTTTTTAGTGATGTTGGTAAAACATTGAATAAAAACAACTCTGTGCGATGTCTTTTTTATGTATCTCATCCTTTTGCAGTGAGTTTTAGAAGGCTTTTGTATTTCAAAATACCCTACTGTCTAACAACCATTTTCATTGTTAGACAGAAGTTAAGAGCAGTGCATGACATATTCCTGACTTATATGGGGAAATGTAATAAAAGTCGCAAACGGAAAAACTATTTGCAATGCGAAAAGTTAGTAAGGAACAAATTTTCCTTAAAATATAGCTTTTGTGAACCTGGAAACTGTTTAGTGAGCACTTCTGGGAAGGGACTGTGACTGTGGGATAGCAGGTATAGTAGGGAGAGATGGTGCCTATAGTAGCAGTGGGATAATAGTCTCTGGGATGGGACTGTGGGATAGCAGGTATAGTAGGGAGAGATATTCTGTCTCAGATCTCATTGGCCCATTGTCACTCCAGTTTCTGTGACATCCTTAGATTTTGTCTCCGCTTTTTGTGTTACTTGCTGCTTAAATTATTGAATCAGGAGAAAAAGACTTTACAGCAGATAGAAGTTGATGAAAGGACAAGAAAATGCAGAGGAGGAGAAAAAAACCTGGAAAATAAGGTATCAAAAGAAGAAACAAAGTGAAAAAAATATTGAATTTGCATTAAGGTTATATGTGGAGAATTGTAAATACATTTGAACTTTACTTCCTGTTTTTAGGCTTTCTGACCTATGGCAGTCAACCTTGACACTGGGTATTAATACATATTAATTATATGTATTTCTCTTAAAAGCAAGATGCTTATAGATGAGTGCTAAATAGATTTCTGATGCTTTTTATAAATGACAGTGCTGATCCTTGGTTCACTCAAAACCACCTTGTATTCTGCAAACCATTTTTTTAGCAACCACTGGGTGGCATCAAAGATTTTATTTCTAACATGAAATAAATTTCAAGTGCTGTTTTTTTACCTTTTAAAACCTATTTTCAATATTTACTGACTTTATTGTCACTGTTTAATATGCACTGACATATTGGTCAGTGATTTTCCCATAACAAACCCAACTATAGCGTATAGTGATCAGGGGCCCACCTAGCTTTTTTTTCAATTATTATTTTCTTTTCTTTTAACAGGAGCGCTGCTGCCATAAGGCAAATTGAAAAAAACATTCCCTTTTTTACATTAATTGCAATGGACTATGCCAAGTCTAGAATAGCAAAAAATGGGGCATTTTAGGCACTCAATTTAGCTGAATCCTAATCCTTTTACAAAATTGTTGTATTCAGTTGTCCAGAGCTTTAAAGGCAGAATATGAATCCTACAAAAAATGCTAGAATGCATCCAAAACCTACACCAAATTTTAGATTTTGGAAAAGCAACCAATATTTAACTCTATTCCGTTTAGAGAAAGTAATTGGTAAAGCAGCTCTCACTGAAGAGTGGCAGCTTTCAAAACACTTCAAGAACAAACAAGTGCATATGTAAAGCTTGGTCCAAACAAAAGGAAATGTCACTGTTAAAGGTTGGCTGACTTGGATGTTTTTTCCTCCACAGTCACAAGGGCTCAATCCTTAAAAAAAATTCAAAAGGGAAACAGTGAAACATTTGGTAACATTGCAGGACCCTCTCAAGGTGAGCTTAAATAATGTGGATTCTCAAATTCTGCCAAAACTTGTTGAGTGCAAGAAGTAATTAAGATGAGACCTTTTAAATAATTTGTTATTAAAAATGTTTAATCTCATTTGAATAATATTGTTTGAGTGCATTACTGTATAAGTTGAGGTTATAAATGTAGACATAAACACAGTCCTTGGTGCCGTTTTGCACACTACTAAATACATATGCTGTCATATTGTGAAATCAACATATAACAATAATATTATATAATTCTTTTCTAAACCTCCTGGATCCCATGTTAGATATTTATACAGGGCAGTATAATAGTTAGTTTTTTTGTTTCAGTAAACCTCTGCCCAGTTTTTTACCCATCACTATATGGATTCCACACTGGACTTCTGTGTGTGATGGTATGTTTTTATCCATTTAACATAAAATGCATTTCCTCTTTAAGGATGGAAATTGCAGTTTGCAGGTACAGGTATGGGATTCGCTATCCAGAAACCCATTATCCAGAAAGCTCCGAATTAGGGAAAGTCCATCTCTCATAGACTCCATTATAATCAAATAATCCAGATTTGTAAAAAGTATTTCCTTTTTCTTTCTAATAACTAAACAGTACCTTGATTAAAACTAAGATATAACAAATCCTTATTAGAAGCAGAACCAGCCTACTGGGTCTTTAATTTAATTTAATATTGTAGACTTAAGGAATGAAGATCCAAATTACGGTTCTTCTTCCAACTCATGCTCACTCAAAGTGACAGCTGCACAGTTTCAAAATTGTAAATATTAAATCTGTTAGGTATATACTGTAACTCCATAGAGATCAGCAATATAGTGTAAAAAATGCATATTGCCCCTGAAAGGATAGCAATACAGTACAACTGGTTTTATGCTTATTGCCCCACATGGGCCAACAACATGTTTAATGTATTAGGAGGAACAAGCTATGATAGAAGTTCAGCAAACTCAAACAATCTGGTCACTACTGCTGATTACACCAGATCTAAGTGAGGAAAATGCAGGGACAATGTTTCTCACTGACGGAAACCCTAAAATGGTGCTGCATTAATGGGGCAAAATTATGCACAGTGTTTTCCAAGGAAAGGAGATTGAATGGGTGCCTTTGAGTAGGAATACAGTAAAATTACCAGATGTTGCCCCTTAAAATATTTCCTTGTGGCAGAGGATAACAGAAGTGCTGATGGCAGACCCACTAGATCAGGGGTCAGCAACCTTTACTATCAAAAGAGCCATTTTGCCCCCCTCATCCACAAAAGAAAAATTGTATGGAGCCACAAAACATAACACAGCTTATAAACATTTAAAAGTGTTTACCTTTTTTTAATTGTAACTGTTACAACAACAGAATACAACAAACAGACGTGCAGTGTGTATGTGTAGGCCTGCTTTGATGCTGATCTTCCCTCTTGTGTCTTGAGTGTGTGACCGCAGTAAGGACCTTGATGAATCATCTTGCTATGGCTCAGTCTTGTCTGTCACTCCTGGGATGTCTATACGGCCCTCACACCTGCTGGTGGTTTCCTGAATGTGCGACCATGGTAAGCTAACTACGGTCTCATAGCTGCCAGCAGGTGCGAGGGCTGTATAGACGGCATGACAGACAAAGCTGCAAGACCGAGCCGCAGCAAGCAGGTTGAAGAGCCGCACGAGGCTCTGGAGCCGCGGGTTGCCTACCCCTGCACTAGATGATGTAGATCCTTTTTGTTTGGTAATGTCCTATGCGTGCTATGTGATGGGACGGGGGAGTTCCCTTTTTTGGGATTTCTGAAAAGACATCCTAAATGGAGTACGAGACATGGGGAATGTACAATCGAATGTAGAGGGCTTGATTCCTAAACTGACCTAAGCCAGGGCCCGCACCCCCTCAGGGCCCCCAGGCAGCCCACGAGCCACTAAACTGCAGTCCAAAAATTGCATACGGAGGGGGGCGGGGGCCCCGGCTGCGCGTCACGCACTAGAATGGAAGGTACCAGGAATTATGACTGTATCTACCCATCACACAGAGCAGGTGTAATAGCTCACTGTGTAAAAAAAGTAAGGTGTGAACTATTCTGAGATGTTCCATGAGAAATAACCCTGTGTTATATATTATATACATATATATTATATACAGTGTATCTAAAGTGGTTGGTCACATTGCAATTCACTTTTAGTATAGTGAGATATGGGGATAAAGGACAGACTTGTTCAGTGCTGGGAAGATGTGCTTAATGTTTCCAACTCCAGCTGAAGAAACTACGAACATAGAGGCAGATTTACACAGATTAGTGAAAGCACACTTTCCCTTTAACTTCTATGTAGGGTTGCCATCTGTCCGGTTTTGACCTGGACAGCCTAATTTTTTGAAGGGCAGTTCGGGCCAAAAATGGCTGTCCGGTTTACCAAATTAGGAATACCGAGCAGGATTTCCTGGAATCGATGCCCCGCCCCTGATGACACAGCCATGCCCCCTCAATGTTGCGGGCCCCGTCTTGCTATGTCACTGCCCCCGCTGCATCATGCCCCCGCCACACCCCAGAGTTTGTTGGGGGAAAGGTGGCAACCCTACCTCTATCATATAAAACAAGAACATCTACTCAATAACGTATGTGAAATCTACCAGCTCATTGTACTAGAGAAAATACGGTTATAACTGAAATCCCCCAACATACAGAAGTACGGTATTTTAAAGCATTATGTCCCCATTATACAGGAAGGGAACTAAACTGAACATTTCATTGGTAAGCGTATAAGAGAGAGTAAGACAATGTGCTTTTATCTTCAGCATTGCAACATACAGAACAAACCAATGCTTTATAAATCTTTATTTTGAATAAAACCATAGATTATTTTCCCAGTCCTATAGCACCCAAGTTGTTTTATTGCTGTAGCAGGGAACACAATTACAGTCATATGAAAAAGTTTCGGACTCCCTCTTAATTCTTTGGAGTTTTGTTATCTTGGCTGAGCTTTCAGTCAAGTAGCAACTTCCTTTAAATATATAATCTGCCTTATGGAAACAGTAGCAGTGATATAAAGTTTATTGGATTAACAGAAAATATACAATATGCATCATAACAAAATTAGACAGGTGCATAAATTTCATCCCAACAGAATGTAACAGCCTCTAGACGCCTCCTATAGTCCTTGATGAGTGTCTGGATTCTGGATGGTGGTATTTTTGATCATTCGTCTATACAAAATCTCTCCAGTTCAGTTAAATTTGATGGCTGCCGAGCACGGACAGCCTGATTCAAATCAGCCCATAGATTTTCCATGATATTGAAGTCAGGGGACTGTGACGGCCATTCCAGAATATTGTACTTCCCCCTCTGCATAAATGCCTTTGTAGATTTCCAAGTATGTTTAGCAGGGCCGGAACTAGGGGTAGGCAGAGTAGGCACATACCTAGGGCGCAAAGTTTGGGGGGCGCCAGGCATGTACCTTCCACTACTGCCTACCCCAGTCCGGGCCTCTGAATTCGGCTTGCTGCTGTCGCCGAGTGAATGCTATGCCGAATGCCGCATGTATCAGTACGCATGCGCGCGCTCTAGGTGAGGGGAGGTGGTGATGCTGCGTGCGTTTGCGTATGCGTACATGGGTGCAATCTCCTTCACTTTGTGTTTAATACACGTAGGAAGCAGCAATGTAGCCAGTCCAACTGTCTCACAGGTGCTCCGTCCACACACCTCAAATCTTGGATATAATCAAAAGCGGAGAACAGAGGGACAAACTTGCAGAATAACTGCTAAAGTGCAACTTTATTTTAGTCCACACGACATGTTTCGGGCGTCACAGGCCCTTTTTCAAGTGTGAAGTGCCAGTGCAAAGTACAACATTATATAACCACACCAGGGGGTGTGTCACCCCACCCCCACCCATCACAGAGGTTAGTAATAAATATAAGTATAAAAACATGTGATACATGTTAAAGTGGCAATATGTTTGTGCAAACAGTGAAACATATCAACTGTGTAATATAAGTCCAGAATAAAAGTCTCAAGGTGAACCTAAAATGTAACAATAAAACCAAATTGTTAAAACCATAATTGGATATAATTCCATATGTAAAAGTACTTGAAATAGTTTGTTAGAACTGCTAATGAAGCCTACTAACAGGGCAAGTAATGCTAAACATGTATTAATAGTAAGCTATCAGTGCTAACTCATTATTATAAATATTAAAGTATTCAGCTCTTACCCACAGTAGAGATTAAAGTAGGTGTTTCTCAAAACCTAGAAGGAGAGAAATATACAAAATGTAATTAATACAAGAATGGAGATAGACTCCAATAATCGTTAAGGCCCATTGGTGTCATACTATTTAACTTTTTTATCCATAATGCTTCACGCTGCAGAAGCAGTTTAGGAAGGTTGCCTCCTCTTTTTGGTAGTTTTACCTGTTCAAGCACCAACCACTTTAGTTGTGTGAGACTGTGTCCGTGGGATGTAAAGTGTCTAGATACCGGAGTATCTGACTGTGTACCAGTTTTAAAATTCCTAATATTGCCTCTGTGTTCTTTTATGCGTTCTTTCACAGATCTACTTGTTTGACCCACATAGGCTAACCCACAAGGGCATTTTAGCATATAGATCACATTTTTTGTCTCACAAGTACAAAAGTCCCTTAGCCGAATAGTGTTCCCTTTTGTCGGATGATTCACTGTGTCCCCCTTTATAATAGAACTGCAACATATGCAATTCAGACAGGCATAAGTGCCTTTTTTAGGTGGTCCCCAGAACATTTTGCTTGTTTTTTTCTGGGTAACATCAGAGGGACAAAGGCAGTCTCTAAGACTACGTCCTCTAGTATAACTGAAAAGCGGGGGTTGTTTAAACAGTGAGCCATATTTCGTGTCTTGTTGTAAAATCGGCCAGTATTGTCTAACGATTTGTTCAATTTTTTTGCTTTGTCTGCCGTATTTAGACACAAAGGGAATTCTCTGAAATTGATTAGATCTATTCTTTTCTTTCCTTTTTAAGAGTTCTTGTCTGTTCTGTTTGCTTACTATGGTCTCTATTGCTTGAAGTTTTGGTGTATGGTATCCTCGTTGTGAGAATTTCTGTGTAAGCAAATTAGCCGCTGATTTGTATTGTGTGTCAGTCGATGCAATGCGGCGTGCACGTAAATACTGGCTTTTTGGTATGGCCTTCATGGTGTGAGGGTTGTGGTAACTAGAAGAGAGTAACAGGGTGCAATCTCATGTAGGCGCGCATGCGCGCTGATGTGGTCGCTCGCGGCGGAGGGGCGATGTGGCCAGCTGGGTTGCCTGGGGCGCCCAGCTGGCCTGGCCCGGCCCTGATGTTTAGGGTCATTGTCTTGTTGGAATATCCAACCCCTGCGTAACTTCAACTTTGTGACTGATGCTTGAATATTATCCTGTAGAGTTTGTTGATATTGGGTTGAATTCATCTGACCCTCGACTTTAACAAGGGACCCAGTCCCTGAACTAGTCACACAGCCCCACAGCATGATGGAACTTCCACCAAATTTGTCAGTAGGTAGCAGGTGTTTTTCTTGGAATCTTCCACCATGCAAAGCGCTTTTTGTTATGCCCAAATAACAAAATGTTTGTCTCATCAGTCCAAAGAAGTTTGTTCCAAAATGACTGTGGCTTGTCTAAATGAGCTTTTTGCACAAACAGTTTTTAGACATTTGATTTAATTTCGTATAACTGAATACTGCTTCACTAAATATCTTTGTTCAGAAAATACCCCAGTATTGAGCTGTTCCTGTGAAATGAAAGACATACCACTGTTATCTTTTTTGTTGAAAGTGGAGTAAATTATTATACAGACTGAGAGGGGTTCCCAAACTTTTTCATATGACTGTATATGTCACCACTGAGGGTGGAGGGTATATTTTCCAGCCTGTTCCCCTGATTGGCCAGAAAAAGTCTGCAGGTGCAGAATTGAATTTTTTGCCTACTTCTTCTGACATTTTCCAACTTTCAAACAGGGGTCACTGACCCCATCTAAAAACAATTGCTCTGTAAGACTATACATATATCGTTATTCCTACTTTTTATTACTCATCTTTGTATTCAGGCCTTCTCGTATTCATATTACAGCCTCTTTATCAAATCGGTGAATGGTTGCTAGGGTAATTTCGATAGCTGCCAAATAAAAAGCTTGATAATTCAAAAACTCAGCGGTTACCAGGGGCTCCTGATAACTTTAAGGGCTAGTCCACACGGGGAGATAGCGACGCGTTTGCGGTCGCGGCGACAAAGCGCCGCGACAGTCGCCGCGACCGGCGCAGGCGACAGTTTTGTATGGGCGCCTATGTAAAAACGCCTGTGCTAACCACACGAGGCGATGCGCTTTTCAACAGTCGCCTGAAAAAGCCTGGCGAGGCATTTTCAGGCGACTGTTGAAAAGCGCATCGCCTCGTGTGGTTAGCACAGGCATTTTTACATAGGCGCCCATACAAAACTGTCGCCTGCGCCGGTCGCGGCGCTTTGTCGCCGCGACCGCAAACGCGTCGCTATCTCCCCGTGTGGAATAGCCCTAAGAGACAAATTTCAGTTTTTTAAAGCAGCTTTAAATTTGGCTCTTCTAGTGCGCCCTGCCCTGGACACCCCATTGCGCTGGAAAGGTAACCACTTGGGGGCAATCAGATCGCTACTACTTTAGAAAGCAGGCTATTTTGGAGCCACAACAAGTAGCTGTTATTAGTAGCTCTACTAGTATTGGCTACTTGTTGTGGCTACAAAATGCCAGAAAAATACTTAACAAAGCCAATTATCTCTATTATCTATTTGTAGCTGTAACAACAGATACTTATGTCTATTTGTAGCTGCTACTTATTAATCAACCTTCGGGTAAGGCCACACTGGGCGTTTTGGGGAGATTTGGTCGCCTGGCGATTAATCGCCTTGTCTTTACGGCAACCAATCTCCCCAAGCGCCTTCCCTCACTCTGCGCCAGCTAAAATAAAAAAACTCCATCAGAAGCGGCGATTTGTTTTCGGAAGTCGCCCGAAGACTTTGGGTGACTTCGGAAAACAAACCACCGCTTGTGATTAGCACCGGTGTTTTTTCAAGACTTTGGGCGACTTGGGAAAACGAACCGCCGCGTGTGATTAGCGACGGCTTTTTTTCATTTTAGCCAGCGCAAAGTGAGGGAAGACGTTTGGCAGGGCCTATTTTGACTCCCAGTCCAGGCCTGCGGTGAGTTCTGATGTCATTTCTGTCACATGACACACAAAAATTTGTGTATTATAATAAATAAGTGCCCCCAGTTGCAAAATATGAAGATATTAGAAGTTACAGAGGAGTTCCATGACCTTTATAAAAACATGAAACTCATGAAACTCCTCGGTAACTTCTAATATCCTTATATTTACCAGAGGGGGTACTTTATTCACTATATATCCAGTATTCCATACCCAGAGCTGTGACCCTTGTTAAATGTTAGCTGTTGTTGAATAGACACTGTGGGCTCATTTATCAATACTGGGCAAATTTGCCCATGGGCAGTTACCTATAGCAACCAATCAGTGATTAGCTTTTTGAAGCCAGCTGCAAGTAGAACAATGAATCTAGCAGTTAGATTGGTTGCCATTGGTTACTGCCCATGGGCAAATTTGCCCAGTGTTGATAAATTACCCCCACATGTGGCTGGTCAGAGCTGGGACTATTATAGGTAAGGGAGTATTTATGGAATAGACAGACTGGACTTATATCTAAAGTTACAGCATGGCTCCTATGAACTGTGAGTGCACTTGGACACAGGTGAAAAGTTTGACAATTGCTCTGGGAAGGCTCTTTAGAAACAGAAGAGAAGTAGTAGATGTATGATTGGGAGCTAATAAAGGCATTAGATCCATTGGAGTGAGAGGGAAGGGAGGGGGCGCCAGAGGTTGGGAGATGAGGATTTCCTGTAGGAGCGGACAGACAGGCTGCAGTCGCTGGGAGAAGCTCGGCGCTCATTCCATACGACTGCGCTCAGCTGCTTTAACTTGCCACTTCTCTCTCATTCTTGATCTGGATTCAATTGCTCTGCCCACAGCTCCTGCCCAGGCATCTCTTGGCCCTGCTGGGAGGAGTGCGAGCACACGCTATAGGAACTCGCGGAGGATGTGGTCGCACTGAACATGCAGCAACATATTTTGTCCGTGACTTCAGCAGTAGAGGAAGTGCGGGCGGCGAAGAGCAGATAAAAACTGAAGCAGCTCCGCTGGGACTTAGCGCAAAGTACAACTGCCAACCGATCAACTGCGCCCAACTGCAAACTTTCGCCTGTTGCGCCTCCCTGCTATGCGAGTGACTGCCGGCTGCTGACTGTCACACGTCTGTGCGCTGGGAGGGAGCACTTTCAGGTAATCTCCATCACTCGCGCTTTATTTCTATGGGATGTGGGATACAGGGCGCTCTGGGGATGGGTGCATTTGTCTAACTGAGGCTTCTGTGGATTGTACAGTAGCGCTACTATACTACTACTCTTTGCTTCTCAGTCTCACCTGATTGTCAGCTTATTGGGTTCAGTTTCAGAATTCACAGTCTTCTTTCACCCTATCACAAAGTAATTTGATCACATACAGTACATGGAATAGATAGTGGATATTATCTCTTACAATAAATCAGATATTAGAAATCATTGACAACTTCCCAAACTCTTTGCTGATTTTAAGGGGGTTATTTATCAAGGTCCGAATTTATCTCAATATCGGCTGCTAGAAACTCCGATCCAAGCCGCTCGGGTTTTTAACGCTTATTTATTATCACATTTTCCTGAAAATTTGCTTTGCAGGAAAAACTCCAATTTTCATGATTTTTTTCATGTATTTTCCCCGAAAACTCCAAATTTTTTGGAGTTTTCACGCGAAAACATTGTGAATTTCCCCCGAAACCCCTGACACAACCAAAAATCAATGGGACTGTTCCCATTGACTTTTATGCAACCTCGACAGGTTTGAGATGCCTTGTTTTTATATTTGGACTTTTTAGCCCTCTGGGTTTAATAAATTCAGGGAATTTCAGGTATTCGGAGTTTAGTAAATAACCCCTTTAATGTCTTTGTATTTTCCAGTTGTGGTTTATATTATCCCATAATCAAATGCCACCTCTATATACATATATCTATACTGCATCTTTCCTGTAATGCAGGAGCGCCCATACTTTACTGATGGGAGGTCTACTTTTAGTGACGATGTCCCATTATGATCTACATCCATAATATCACTGTTAGCATTCTGTTCCAAGGAAAATATTACTTAAATGTTAAATTGATTTATAAGAGAATTTATATTACTCTATTAAAAATCTATTTCTTATGTAACACAATAAATATCTAAATGAAAACAAGAAAACAGGAGGGTGATTAAGTCAAGCAGTGTCTTGAGATCTATTGATCATCAGCAAAAGATCTACTGGTATATCCCTATCTACCTTTTGGGTACCCCTGCTGTAATGCATCTGGCACACATACTGTGTATCAGAGTGACCCTCCAGCTGTATCTGCTGGACAACAACTCCCAGCAGCCTCCCCTGACAGTGGTTTAGGATCATGGCATGCATTAGAGATGCCAATAACATTCCAAGTTACCTCTGTAATATACATCACTGCCCTGGAACACAGAATAGACCTATTGAGTGTAGCAAATGAAACATCTCACATTGTATCAGATGTACCCGCATAACAATTTTCACCTTTCATAAATCATTTCTTGGTGATCCAGGCATTCATTTTATACATCTGAGCTGCAAAAAAGCTTTTGTACAACGGGACTGCAAGATCCTGCCCTACTAAACTATATAAAGTATAGTGGGGCTTCCTCCTGGGGCATTGCTTGTACTGGTGCCTCACCAGTTTGATGTGGTGCGAGAAGCTCTAACCCCCCCAGGCACTAGGAGCAGCTGCTGGAGAGAGGCATTTAATTAACAACTTTCCCCAGTAGGGCTGCTCTATGCATGGATCCCATTCACTGCACATTCTGGCTGCCAAAGAGCAAAGAGATAATATTTCCATCAAGGTGAAGGCCGGTCACTTGTATTAATGGCATGTCACTGAACATTACTATTCAAGGATGCCTGCGATACAGTGCCTATTAAAGATAACCTACAACTATTTATAGACTGGGCTGCTAAATGTTATTCTAAAAACCCCAACGATAAGGGGATTAGGGGCTATGTACATAGACTGGATGTGTAATTATCAGTCTGGATAAAGGCATATAAACATACGTGTAGATCAGAGAGTTCCAGATAAGTATAAATTAAAGTGACTTCTCAGTGGCACAGAATGTAAGTGTATAGTAAGGACAGTACCTTTAGTAGCACTCGAGGGGGCTTTTAGCTCAACTCACGCCATTGATTACCTCTTTTCATATGCAATGTCCAGATGTCACTCTACTCCCACGAGATTTCACTTCAGGGCTATTATATTTTTTGCTGGGCCCCCTAGTGAGAATCAGTGACTCTGACAATGAATAGTGCATATTAAAGGGGAACTATCGCAAAAATGAAGCTTCATCACACTGACATAGAAACTTTCTAAACTTTCTAAATACGATCAATTAAAAATTCTGCATTGTTTCTCCAATAATCAAGTTTATCTTCACTATTCCTCTCTCGGCATCTGTTTCTCTTCATTCTGTTTTCCTGCAGCAGTTGGGTGTCAGATGAATGATCCAATATATGTTATAGGGGGGATTCCTTTCCTAAAGGTAGCGACACACCTGGCGATTCAGGGAGATTTAGTCACCTGGCAACTAATCGACTTGTCTTGCAGCGACCAATCTCCCCGAATGCCTTACCTCTGTCTTGTGTTGGCTATAATGAAAAATCGCCTGCAGCATGGCACACGCGACGCTTCGTATTCCGAGTCACCCAAAGTACGTCCCTACCCTAAAAGATGTATTAGAGCTCACTCAAATAACTGATTCCAGTACAAACAAAATCTAACAAAATAACTGCCTTTTGCACAATTCCTGCATGTAGAGAGACATGATGATGTCTGGTGATTTTAATAGACTGAGCTCTAATACATCTTTTAGGCAAAAGGAGCCCCCTATAAGATATATTGGATCATTCATATGACACAAAACTCCTGCATGAAGACAGAATGAAGAGAAACAGATGCTGAGAGAGGATTAGACAAGAAAAACTTGATTATTTCAGAAATGGTACATCATTTCTGAAGCTTATATTCAATCTTAATTTTCAAGATAGTTCCCCTTTAAAATGACATTTTTTGATGCGCTTTGGCATGGGTCAGGGTGCAATGGCTATCTGGACATGCTGTTAAGGGTTATAGTTGACTAAATATTAGGCATCTCTGATCAGTAATTATTGCTCTCAGCAAGTTTATTTTTGGTGACCTTTTAGTCCATTCTGTTATCCCCCCTTAAATCATCCTGTCGGTTACTCTATCAGTTCCTGTGGCTTTTTCTGCTGAAGTTCCTCATGATTATTCAGTACCAGGCTGGGAGTGGCCCACCAGTGCTGAAAGGGAGTTTCCGAGCTTTGTGCTGTGTAGGGGTTTTATACAGTAATAAACAACTAAGGTTTGTACAGTATGACATTTACTGGGGGTTTTATGGTGTTGTGTAAAATGTGAAAAAAACACAGGGATTGCCCAGAATTTGACCACATTTTTCTAAAGAGCATTTGTATTAGTGATGAGGATATAAACTATTCTGTGGTACCTTTTGTTGTTCAGCCATAGAGCTCTTTGTGTGATACAGGAAATAATTTTACCCTGAAGTCCTTCAATTCCCTGCACCTCCAGTCTACGCCCCCTTCCTGATACCCCTTCACTTCCTTGCAACTTTGGGCATTATAATAATTATAATAAATATAAATGATAATATAATTATAATAAAGCCTGCAGACCTCTCCTGTGCTGCCATTAATGCTCAGTTTGTTTTTTTAGTGGCTTGGTGACTGTAAGCTGCTACAAGGAAGGGACCTTTCTCCTGTGACTCATAGGACATTTTAATTAATATCTGTAACTATATCTTTATATTTATTTATTGCACTATTTGCATACCTCCCAACTGTCCCTTTTACAGAGGGACAGTCCGTCTTTTGACAGCTCAACCTGCAGTCCCTCATTTGTACTGGAAAGTCCCTATTTTCTCTGCACTGACAGCCAGAAACAGAAACAAATTTTCTCACTTAATTGGCTTTTAGCAGAGAGCACAGAACAGCTAACATGTACAAATATGGTAATTTTGAGACACAAAAAAACAGTTTAGATAAGTAGAAATATTTTTACATTTTCATAACCTGCCAAATTTTGTAAAATGAACATGGTAATTTGGGGGTGTGGCCACAGAAAGGGGCCTGGTCAAAAAATGTAACTGCGCTATGTGCGAAAAAAATTGTAGTCCCTCTTTTTACTTCCAAAATATTGGGAGGTATGTATTTGCACCACTGGTGTGTACTATTTCCCTTATCTGGAAACCTGTTATCCAGAAAGCTTTGAATTACAGGATGGCCATCTCCCATAGACTCCAGTTTAATCAAATAATTCAAATTATTAAAATGTATTTCATTTTTCACTATTATATTAAAACAGTATCTTGTACTCAGTGTCAGACTGGGGTGCCCGGGCCCACCAGGAAATCTCATCTCAAGGGCCCGCACCCCCCCAATCACTGGTTTATGTGAGGTACACAGCACTATGGGCAGGTGTAGAGTGATGCGAGCGGTGGGCTCTTACCAGTGCTCTTTTGATTTTGGTGGGACCCACCACCTGAATATCAGTACAATGTTCGGATGGCCCACCTGGTACAAAATTAACTATTTTTACTGTGCACTGGCAAATTTAATTAGAGAGAGGGTCTGCTTGTACTTACTTTCAGCTAAGATATAATGTGTCCTGACTCCTTATCACAGACATAACAATCCTATTGGGTTTAATTAAATTGAACAAACCCCTTATTAAAAAAAACCCTACCCCACATAGACCCTCCTCCCCCCCAAGCCTAGCTGTGTTTTTTTAATAAGAGTTTTTTTCTCCTTTAAATAATGTTTTTTAGTAGACTTGAGGTATGGCAAACCAAATTACTGAAATACCCCTTATCTGGAAATCCAGAGCATTCTGGATAGCAGGTCCCATACCTGTTTTAATATATGTTATAAATTCACAGTGCTGTGTTTATGTAGCTATGTGTATATAAAGATATACATGTATGCATGCTGAAAATTAAAAAATGTAAAAAAGCATTAGTTGGTGGGAACATGCCATATATTTGTGCATGTAATGCTGGGCTAACTTATTAAATAGACCCAGATGACTAGGCAAACTCCATACCAGGTTCTTGTATAAAGTAGCACTTATGCTGACACCAATAGGATGATTTCAGAAGAGTACTGTAACTTATTAGCACCGCAGAGGAATAAAATACACTTGATCACAGCTAAAGTGCTAGTAAAACAGAGAGTCTTTCTCCCGGAAACTGAATGTGGGTAATTTTTTGCAATGGCTGTGGACACCACAACCTTGCTCTTCCTCCACAGGTGGTATGAATACAAGTGACTCCTATAAAATCTGAGATGGTTGAAAGGTCTTATATGATTGGAGTAATGTCATCATGCTAAATGTTATTAAGTTAATATAAGTTTACTTTATGGCAACCAAACAGCAAATAGCATTTACCGGTCTGGTGTATAACTAGACCCGCTGCTTATAGCCATGGTTTAGGGGACAGAAGGGAGTATGCCTACGTATCTCCCACCAACCGTGAACAGGCATGGATTTAAAACTTGTGTGCTTCTAGGCCATTCTTGAAATACTGTATGCAAAATCATTAGCCTTAAATTGAAATTGCCAGTCAAATGGTCCACTCTTACATACCTGTTTTGCTTTGTATCTGGTAATATGTATAATATTGTGTCTGACAACATTATAGAGAATTGCATGTAGCAATTATTGCATATTTGGGTGCACCAGGCCTACTCATGTATATGGGGTTTAGTTTACTGTGTGTACAGAGATTTTCTTCTATTAAAGGAGAAGGATTATAACCACTTACTCAATACCCTGGTCTCCTGTTCACTGAAAACTGCCCTGTGCTGGGGTAATACTTCAGGACTGCCATGTTGGCATTTTCTATGTTCCAGATGCATATGCTCAGTAGAATGAAATCCTGGACCTAGATGCAAGAAAGGTTTATTTTCACATGACCACAAATGCAGACTGGCTGGGGGTATCAGCAATTAGGATTACGGGATGGGGGTATTAACATTTGGCACTACCTGTAGTAATGTGCACTGAAGAATTTATAAATACATGGGACTTTTCTTTTGCTCTCAGCGGAGAATTAACAGCAGCAGCCGGGCGCAACCATTGCATCAGCAGATGCTGTGGTTTTAAAGCTTGTGGCAATTCAATCATAATGGCGCTAATTAAGGGTAATGATCGATCCTGCAGGTGCACCACTAGTACTACCACTAGGACTGCCACTAGTGACTTATAGTTACATTGGATGCCGTTTTACATTTGTACACCTGCCATTTCTCACTACACAAGGGATTGTAGACACAGGTGCATTCTAAGTGAGAAATTGTTACTTTTCCAGACTGGGATAATATGGATTAGTAATGGCACTGACATTGCTGAGACAGTAAGTGGAAGATTTATTGCACATTAGATGCTGCATGTGAATCAGTTCTGCTTGTCTCTGCTCAGTGTGTGGTGGAGCAACAAGCTGTGTTACAGGTTTGGAACCTCTCCCTCTGCAGTGACTTTGCAGCTCAGCACATAATAATAATAATAATAATACCAGCATAAACTGTAGTGCCAGTGATGGTTATGGTTACATATTAAAATGGACAATAAGAAATACAAAGTGACATATAGTAGTGTAAGGCTATAGCAAATCGAGTGGCACCGTTACTCTAACGAAAAGCTTTACCTCTATATTTGAGACCTGTTATTTTCAGGGTTGGAGGTGTGGAGGCAAGGTGTAATACACTGTAATCAGTAGTATTTTTAAACAATGGGCACCCGTGGTCCAAACTGGTTTATTAGAACACATCCACAGAAGCAGAGTATAGCAACAATCCAGAGCGTAGCCATGGAGTAGTCAGTACATACAATGAACACCATTAGCAGAGTAATCCCTCTAAAGAGCTTGATAGAGGCGTATCATGCAGTCACAAAGAGTTTTTCTTGCTTCCTCGGGGGACACCTCTGATGTGTAACCCAGGTGAGAATCTGGCTAATCCCTATAACCTGTCACTGGTTCCCTGTGACAGCAGGGACTAAAATGGCTTTCTCTCCTAGAGAGACCTATGACAGGATCTAGCTGTCCCTTACTAGTCCTGCACTAAAAATATGCTCCAAAAGTGATTCCCTTCCACTTATTGGAGTCTCTGGCAAAAGTCCTGAGACATCATGGCTCATTCAATATATATTACAGAGTATTACACAGTGCTACCTAGTGGCCAAACTAGGAATGGCTAGGGGTCATACTGTGACCCAGGAAGGGGAGAATTACCCCCTCCATTATAGTAAGGGCCCCTGTGGTGGCCAAAGCTTAGGGGAATGCACAGCAAATGAGGACACTATTTATCAGTCCCCTACAGTAGGTTACCTGAGAGTAATGTTGCCACATTTTTCTATAGTGGAAAAGGGGCATGCGGATGACATCATGGGGCGCACGGATGACATCATCGGGCGCAGTGGATGATGTCAGGGGGCGGGTAGATGACGTCAGGGGAGCAGACCGGTGATGTAAAGGGGCGGTTCAGTAATGTAAGGAGGTGGGGCAGATGACATCAAGGTCAGTGATTAGCAATTGGCTGATCGCCATGTCATTAACTTTAATGGCTTGTCCGGATTTCCTAGTCCCTAGTTCCTAGTCACCCGGACAGTCCTTCCAAAAACCGGGCTGTCCAGGTGAAATACAGACAGGTAGCAGCCCTACTTGAGAGCATGTCTCATGCACTTGTGTAATTATACATATACAGGTATGGCATCTGTTATGCATAAGGTATGGGACTGGTGTTTTCTGGATAGGGTTTGGATCATTCCCTGTAGCTAGTAAATCTTAATTATTAATGGTTTCATTCAATGGTTTGGCCATCATCATTGATTTATGTTAGCTTCTGTCTCTTTATTTACTAGAGGAAATGAGTACAAAACGAAGAACTATTTGTTTAAATAGGGTAGTATGGGAAATGGCATTGCTGTACTTTGGATCTTTCTGGATAATGGGTTTCATAGTTAATAGATCCTATACCATGTTCTTGTTCCTTTTTCTTTCATTGTGATCATTTTTGAAGATAATTTTCTTTTTCTTTGTAATAATGAATCGGTACCTTGTAATTTGATCCAAACTAAGATATAACGAATCCTTTCTGGAAGCATAATTTTTCATTTACATTTCCAATAGATTTAAGGCATGAAAATTCAAATTACGGAAAGGTCCAGGTCGCAAGCATTCTCCATAACAGGTCCCATACCTTTACTTGTTAACTAATTGGATTTTTATCCGTTTTGAGACATCAAGAGCTCTGTAACTGCCCTTACATGCTTTTTGCATAGCCAGTTCTGTTTCCAAAACACTGTAAAAGTCTGTCTAACGCCACTCACGTTTCTACAGTTTAGAAATAGGACCCACAGTCACATTGTTTTCATGAAATATGCTTCCCAGGCCTGGATTTTTGGAAAGGCCACCTAGGCCCGGGCCTAGGGCGGCAGGATTTTAGGGGGGCGGCATGCTGCCCAACCACAACAACATTGGTTCAAAAACACTATGGATGAACGGCAGATACAATCATTTTTTAAATTACCTGTGTGCCAATCCCCATTTCTCCAGTCCAGATGATGAAAATTTGCATGAATAAAGGGGAGGGGACAGGGGCGATGAACAGCAGTGGGTCTACGGGTGCCCACTATGTAAATCCGGCCCTGATGCTTCCACTGTAGGGAAATTTCTTCACTTTTTAATAGTGAAGAAATTTACTTAACTCACGATCATCCAGAGTTTGCAGACACACATAAGAATCCCATATGCTCCTTTTAAAGGCTTACAGGGCAGACCCATTTTTACATATTCAGGTATGGGATCTGTTATCCAGAAAGCTCCGAATTACAGAAATGCTCTCTCCCATAGACTCAGTTTTATCCAAAGAATCCAAATTTTTAAAACGGATTCCCTTTTTCTCTGTAATAATAAAACAGTAGATATAATTAATCTCTCTTGGGTTTATTTTATGTTTACAGTACGTTTGAACATCTGTTATCCGGAAAGCCCCTGGTCCTGAGCATTCTGGATAGCAGGTCCCATACCTGTAATAAGAGATAATGTGCTTGTTGCCAATGTTTGCGTTGTACCTCACTATTGTCCATTGCTGGGATACCAGCTATCACTGACTGCAGATGTCTCTTCTGCTTAGCAGGCAGCACATTTCTTTCAGCCTACTGAGCTTCAGACAATTCCGCAAGCTCTGATTACTGGATAATTTCCAGCTCTTTAGAAAGTTGGAAATTGTTCAGGTGCAAAGGAAAGAGGAACAATGTATGTGCAAATGCTCTACTGCTATATAAAAAATGTCTTGTTTTTCCTTCCTCTACAAAATAAAAGTTTTTGTGTGTCTCTTAAAGAAACAACGTATGTTTATAAAATGTACCTCCTATTGTTCCCTGGGGTAGATTATGACCTTTTTTAGCTTAGCCATGGCTAAATCTTATGGAAATTCTTTGCTGAGAGAGCATAGTGGCCATTTTCAGCTTCCCTGTCCCCTGCTTCCCTGCAAAATGAGAAATCTCACAAGCCATCATCATTAAAGACTTTTACCTCTGTAAAGGATGCCAACCACCATGAGAGGAATATGCTTTAAAGGGGTGGTTTAACTTTACATTAACTTTTATTAGCATGTTATAGAATGGTCAGTTCTAAGCAACTTTTCACTTTGTCTTCATTATTTATTTTATATCGTTTTTGAATGATTTGTTTTCTTCTTCTGACTCTTTCCAGCTTTCAAATGGGGTCACTGACCCCATCTAAAAAAAAAACAAATGCTCTGTAAGGGTAAGGCCACACTGGGCGTTTTGGAGAGATTTGGTCGCTGACGACTAATCGGCTCGTCTTTGTGGCAACCAATCTCTCCAAACGCCTTCCCTCACTCTACGCCAGCTAAAATGAAAAAATGCCGTTTTCGGGAAAAGGAAGTGCCGCAGGAGCTTGGTGCCACCGTTTTTTCATTTTAGCCGGACGAAAATTGGTCGGACGACTTCAGAAAACGAACCACCGCGTGTCATTGGCGCCGGCGTTTTTTCACTTTAGCCGGCGCAGAGTGAGGGAAGGCGTTTGGGGAGATAGGTGGTCGCAAAGACGAGGCGATTAGTCGCCAGGCGACCAATTCTCCTCAAAATGCCCAGTGTGGCCTTACCCTTAGGCTACACATGTATTGTTATTGCTACTTTATATTACTCATCTTTCTATACAGGTCCTCTCCTATTCCATATTCCAGTCTCTTCAAATCAACATGTGGGTGCTAGAGTAATTTGAAACCTAGCAACCAGATTGCTGAAATTGCAAACTGGAGAGCTGCTGAATAAAAAGCTTAAGAACTCAAAAAACACAAATAATAACAAATGAAAACCAATTGCAAATTGTCTTAGAATATCACTCTCCAAATCTTTCTAAATGTTAACTTGCTTGTGCTTTGTGCACAATAGTACAATAACAGAGACCAGTTTGTCTTTTCTAAATCTGACTGACTATTTTAGTTGAATCCAGTGTACTAGCAGGTGTGGTGAGAACTGTCCACTGACTAATTGGTCTCTGGAGCATTATTGTAGTGGACGGCAAGCCCCGGGGACAATATGCTAGTACTTACAAAGATGTGTCCTCTTTCTCTGCATGTCACTATGACTGGATAGTTCAAAATAAAGCAATTTTCTTCTTTGATCTAACGTAACTGGAGTCATGATATTGCTAGGGCACCACAAAGATGAGGAGATAGATACCCTTTAATTCAAACCATAGAGAAACTCTAAAGAGGCACTCTCGCTCCATTAGAGGCTATCATTGGATATGACTTTCCATCATGTACTGACCAGATTCTCCTTTCTCTTGGTACAAAGGTCACTATTCTCATTGCATAGCTATCCTCAGCTAACCTTTTATTTTTTTTTTGTATGACCCATAATATCCCAATGTGTCTTTTAAATAAAATAAAAACAATAGGAAGAAGATGTGTAAACTATCAATAGTCTTATAGTAATATCAAGTGGAAAAAAAATCCACTTTACTACAGAGGTCAGTCGTTAAAGATAGATTAGCTTATTCTTTATTTGCTTTAATAATTTACAATAAACCATTCACTATGTCTGTATAGTTTGGACTGTATGGGAGGGAACCAACAAATAGAAGCTCCATTCTAATAGGGTCTAGACTGGAATTTTAGCATTATTTTAGCTATCAAAAAAAAATGAATTGGTGCCATCAATTACTTTTAGCTTTTTTTCTTGGCTACTCTTGAACAGATATCATGTTTTTCGATTGCAGTGAAACCTCAATTTTGCATACACTGATTTTAAGTTTTTCCTTATTTTACATAATTTTACATCATTTTGTTCGCACCTATATATTTACATAATGGATTACCCTGATTTTACACCATTTGTTTTCTGATCCCCTGAAAAACGAAAAAAAAAATAGTGTTTCTACTGTATATATATATATATATATATATATATATATATATATATATATATATTTATAAGCAAAAATTAGCAGGCTATCAAAGAGGAAATGAGTATACATATACATTATAAACATATATAATAAATATATAGAGGTATGGGACCTGTTATCCAGAATACTCGGGATCTGGGGGTTTTATGGATAACAGATCTTTCCTTAATTTGGATCTACATACCTTAAGTCTACTAGAAAGTCATGTAAACATTAAATAAACCCAATAAGCTGGTTTTAGGAAGTAATTCTTAAATATTTGGGGTTTTTGGATAAAATGGAGTCTATGGGAGATGGCCTTTCTGCAACCTGAGCTTTCTGCATAACAGATTCCATATTTCTCTTGATCATCAGCCTAAATCCTGGCTCCCTAGATCCTAGGTCCCTGGATGCTGGCTCCCTAACTTTCCCTATATCAGAGTAAAGCTGGCCATAGACACACAGATCCTATCGTACGAATCGAGAATTCGTACGTTTTTCGGATTGTGTGTGGAGTGTGCCGACAGCTTTCGTCCAGATCGGTCGTTTGGTCGATCGTTCCGGTTTGATTTTGACCCGACCGATCCCGCCGGAGCCCATTTCGCATCGTAATCAGATTACCCCCGATATAGACATGCTCGTTAATGGCATATCGGGGAAAGATCCACTCGTTTGTCGATGTCGCCAAACAAGCGGATCTTTGCGTCTATGGCCACCTTTACACCCAGTGTCCCTGCTTATTAAGCCAGCCTGTCAGGACAAACACAAGAACTAGCGTTACATAGGATGAAAATCCAGTGACAAAGCTCACAGCAGTGAGTGAAATGTGCATAAAGAGCGAATGGATTATTCAGTTTCACGGGGTCTTTTGAATGTTGATGTAACCAGCAGATGTAGTAGAATTCCCCTAAAGTATTATCTATCATATTGCACTGTGCTGAACAAAATTCACCCTTAAAGCCTACTGTCTGTATATGCATATGTGACATCCATGTTCTTTATATATCAGTGTAAAACTTAATGGTCGGCTTCATGTAAAATCAGGTTATAAATAGACAAGTTGCTTAAAGTTTGGTGTCCTATTGTGTATTTAGCATTAGTTTTCCTCCCTCTGGTGGAATAGGCAGCCTTATAAATATGCTAATGGGAATGTTTGTTCCCTGCAGAGATTGCATTGCTTGCTAAATTTTCAATATTGCTAGATTTTTGCTTTCAGTCTCCAGCACAGCAATCCTTGCAGCTCAGACACCTGCATCTGCCTAGATTGGCCAGAGCCCCTATTGTTAGATCCTCCATAAAGCTTTATAATTCCCCACTATTACTCTTTCATCTTTGGATGAAATGGAAATCTCATGCCTTTTAAAGTCTAGCGCTACTCGCTGACCTTAGTCACTTAATGCTGAAATCCAGAAGCACAAATGGGAAATAATTGCCCTCTATCAATGTTACTTACACTGGGAATCAAGAGAAAAGCAAAACAGAATGACATGTTTTATGTGGTGATTATTTTGGTACTTATCTTTTTGATTCTGACATTTCGCTGTTACCAGAAAGTGTCCCCTTGAAAACAAATACATAGAATGTTAGTGTGTAAGGAGAAATATGTATTTGCCGTTACACCTGTATATATATGTATGTATATATATATATATATATATATATATATATATATATATATATATATATATATATACACATAAATAGAAATGCTAGTAGAAATATCTACTAGATAAACACACACAAATATAAGCTGCACACATATTTGTAGCGTGCAAAAACATAAAGTAGGTAATTGTCTGGTCACATACCCACCTGTAAACAGATAGCAAGCAGAATGGCTTGGGTGCATTGTTCTGGAATCCTATATAACACATATACTATATATATATATATATATATATATATATATATATATATATATATATATATATATATATATATATATATATATATATACACACAATATCCAGATATCTAAATATCCTGATTATATAATATTGTAATATGAAATTAGGAGATGTATATCCTAATTTCATATTACAATATTATACAATCAGGACATTTAGAATATATTGTGCCTCATAAATATCAGGTCACCTACTCTTGATTTACTATGGTTGTTCCATCTGTGGGCTGTACTTAATTTGGCTTCTAGCCACTTTGGCAGTTAGAGATCTATTCTGGAATCCTTTGGGCATTGTATGTTTCCCCTAGTCAACCAGCTGTATATGAGAACCCAAGCCCTAGCTGTTGTCAGTTACCATAGTTGCCAATATTTGCTAATATTTTCTAGGGGCATCATGTTGGTCCTGAGGCACTGTGCCATCTGCAGAGTGTATGACACCGCTAGAACTGAATTCTAGTCTTAGGTCATTGAAAAGCCTCTGTGAGGTTAGTTCCGCTTAATAAATCTGAGACTTTTTGAAGGACAGGAATTTTAGGCAGTGACCATGCAAATGAAGGTTATAATGCAGTACACAGCTCGAATATGTGATCATTGTCTGTCCTGACCTAGTGGAACCACCAATGACATCCTTTAGTATGAGTGAAGTGATTGATTCATTCTGTACGGCTGTTGTATTTATCATATTATGCATTGCCCTGCTTACAGGTGAAAAATCAAAAAAAGAAATGTCATATTTCAGGTTTTCAAACTTTAAAAAACACGGTATTTATTATGCTCAGGACCTGGGGTTTTCCGGATAACAGCTCTTTCTGTAATATGGATCTTCATACCTTAAGTCTACTAGAAAAACATTTAAGTAAATAAACCCAATAGGCGGGTTTTGCTTCCAATAAGGATTAATTATATCTTAGGTTGGATCAAGTACCAGGTGTTGTTTTATTATTACTGAGAAAAAGAAGATTTTTAAAAATTTGGATTATTTGGAAAAAATTGAGTCTATGGGAGATAGCTTTTCGTAATTAGGAGCTTTCTGGATAACAGGTTTCTGGCAAATGCATCCCATACCTGTATTATATGGATCAGGGCTGACTCTGATCTAGTCTGCAGTGGTCACAGTAATAGCCCATACCAATATTATTGATGTTGCTTTGTTTCTAGGCTACCATCTGTCTACACTTAGATGTGACCTAACGCTACTTGGTAACAGTCGGTTTCTTGCCGAGGTTCTTCTTTTCTTGCAGTCTCTCAAGCCAAACCGTGGGCATGCCATTATTTCTGCATTCCAGACTGGAGCAAGCTCATCATGTTATTGCTGTGATACGCCACATACATCTATTTTCTGACTCCTGGCTCTTGCTCAGTAAATAACCTTTATATTTAGACAAATATATACCTATACATTTTTGCGGCTTAATTGTGAAAGGTAAAGATGTAATAATTAGGGCTACATTTGCTTTAATGTTTCTAACTGCCATGCTGGTTGCTCTGATTTGCATATACAGTATATATATATATATATCAGAGCGGGTACCCTCTGAACTATATATATATATATATAAACCAATTGTTGTACAAAAAAACGCACTCTCAGGTCTTCTCCAAGGTGTAAAAAATATTATTATTATTATTATTTCAACGTTTCGGCTTCTATACTGAAGCCTTTCTCAAGTGGTGTGCCTTGTGAATCTTGTGAATATATATATATATATATATATATATATATATATATATATATATATATATATATATATATAATCCAGAGGGTACCCGCTCCAATATTTGTTTGTGGGTGCTGGGTCAATCTTATTTGTATAATGCTTATAGGGGGACCCGCACTCCGAAATCTTGTGTTAAATAATTTTTATCAATCTGTCACTCATGCACGAGTGATGGATTAATAAAAATTCTTTAACACAAGATTTATATATATATGTGTTGTGTGTGTCTGTGCTTAGCGGACAGTTCCTTATCTGATTTCTTGTTCTAATATCAGTTGGTCTGCAGTACCACAGTTTTTGTTTTAGTTCAAATCAGGCACAGATCTACTTGTTTTTTGTGTAAGGGCAGCTCAAAATATCATCTGCAGGTCATAATGAGTGCAGTGGACAAATTGCTGGGCTTTGATGAATAGTCAGTCAATTACATGTAGGAGTACTGAGCAAAAGCCAAATACAAGTTATTTTTTAAATCCATAATTGATCAGAATAGCACAGATTCTGAGTATTCCCTACCCCCCCCCTTTTTACAGTGAAGCACTTGGGTCTATAAGCACTGTGCTAAATACCAGGCCAACAATAATGGTTTCCAGGATATCTAGCTTCTTATTCCAATGACTTATTGCAAGCTATGTGTCAGTTAAAGTGAAACTTTCCTTATTATTGAGCCACATATGCATATAGACATAAAAAACACACAAAACAACATTGGATTCATATTAAAAAACAGCGTCAACATGATGCAGGTTATATAAAATTTAGACGTTTTTCTGCCATAAATGTACGCATTGAATTGACCGTATATGGTGTGGAATGCAAATGGCTTTGTGTTCTGACTGTTAAGGTAATTAACTCTGGCGTTCTGTGTGCCAGTATTGTTCCTCTGAGACTATACCGGAAATATATGGGAAGCCAATGATAAAGCCAGGCTTGAGGAAACCAATGCATTTGTATGCTAAAGGGAGGCTTTAATTGTGTTAATTCTACATTTGTTTTATAGACATACAATTGTGTGAAAATTGATATCTGTGAAGAATCTTTAATGTTGGCCCAAACTGGTCCATTGCATGGTGATTTGGTACATTTAAAGATTAACTGCAATGATACTAATGAATATTATTTTCCCCAATATTTTTAAATGAAATCTTTAATGTAAAATATTATTTCCCCCTATATTTTTAAATGAAATCTTTTAAGAACTTTATTGTACTTTCCCTACTTTGTCATTTCACAGCACCGTAAAACTGTGTAATCAATTTAGTGTTGTTTCTTTAAAAACAGCTGTTTATGGGGCTCACAAACTTAATCAATCCATTGATTAGCAAGCAGGCAATTTATAAATTCTCTCTTCCAGTCGCAGGCCACGTTCAGGGCGAATGGAGCATTACATACCTGAATACCATATTCATTAAATTGCTTCAAGGGAAATGAAACAGTTTTGATTATTTTCATTACATATTAAAAACATAGTAGCTAAGCAGTTTGCTACAAAGTGTCATTAACCCTAACCCTAAATTCACTTTATTTGACCAGCCATTCTTTGGGTGGCAGTGAACTGAGCCAAGTTAACTTTACAGTACTTACAGTAGCTATGCTTAGTACATACTGTCAATACAGGTATGGGACCTGTTATCCGGAATGCTTGGGACCTGGGGCTTTCCAGATAAGGGATCTTTATGTAATATGTATCCTCACGCTTTAAGTCTACTAAAAAAAATCAGGTAGACAATAAATTAACCCAATATGATTGTTTTGCCACCAATAAGGATTATTTCTATTTTATTGTTACAAAGAAAAAGGAAATCATTTTGAAATATGTGAATTATTTAATTAAATTAAATTAAATCTATGGGGATGACCATTGCAAAATGGTTTCCGGATAACAGATCCCATACCTTTCTACCCAGATCTTTCGTAATTTGGCTCTTGATAACTTCTACTTAAAATAATCTAAGCATTAAATAAACCCAATAGGCTGGTTTTGCTTCCAATAAGGATTAATTATATCTTAGTTGGGATCAAGTACAAGGTTCTGTTTTATTATTACAGAGAAAAAGGAAATAATTTTGAAAAAAAAATGGATTATTTGGATACAGTGAAGTCTATGGGTGACTACCTTTCCACAATTCAAAGCTTTCCGGGTTTCCGGATAACAGATCCCATACTTAAAGGAATGACAGTAGTTAATATGTGAGTATAGTCACTGTGCATCTGTAGCTACTTATAGAATGGAATGACTTGATTTATACAGATGGAACTTTATTGCTGCATTTGGCTAAAATCAAGGCTACGGGTTCTTTTTGTTTTGTATTTTACACCCAAAATGCAAGTTACTCCAAAATTCCAATATAGTAGTGGGTCCCCAGGACAACAGGTAATTATAAAAAAAACTTATTCAAATGAATGCATGGTTGCTAGAGTAATTTGGACCTTGCCATACAATGTCCTCCTCTGATTTTCTAATAAGTAACTTCCTATATGCATGAATTAAAAACTGTACATTTTCTGTGTCCTGCACAGAAGTGAGTGGATATGCAGACTGGCTGATTCTAGACCTACGTTCTTTCTTTTTGTACCCATTTTGTTGAATAAATACAGATACTAAGTTGGATTACATTGTGAGAATTTATCCACACCTCCTAACTGTCCCGACTTTTCTCTTTGATCTCCTGCACTGAGCAGCCAGAAAAAGATACAAAATTTCTAACTTTTGGCAAAGAGCCCTGAACAGCCAAAAGGTGCACTTCGATACTTTTGTACCAAATTTAAGATAAGCTAAGAAGCAATTGTTCGAGTGGATTTTCGAAGTTAAAAAAGTTCAAATTTCGAAGTAATTTCTTGAATACTTCGAACATCGAATAGGATACTACGACTTCGAATTTACTTCGACTTCGATTCAAAGTAGAAATCATTTGAATATTCGACCATTCAATGATCGAAGTACTGTCTCTTTAAAAAAACTTCGACTTCAATACTTCGCCAAATTATACCTGCCGAAGTGCTATGATAGCCTATGGGGACCTTCTACAACCATTTTCTAAGTCTTTGTACATCGAAGGAAAATCCTTCGATCGTACACTGAAATCGTTCGAAACGTTCGAAGGATTTCATTGTTCGATTTTCCTTCTATCGTTCAACGCTAAATTCGGTGAAAAATCCTTCGACTTCGATATTCGAAGTCGAAGGATTTCAATTCGAATAACTTCGAAATTCGACCCTTAGTAAATCTGCCCCGAAGTGTTTGTATTTTAAATGGAAATGGGCAAATCAGAGGTTTTTTAAAACATTTATTGCTTTCAGTGTTCCTTTGAACAGAGGAGGGGGGGCATGTCTATCATGGGAACTTGGAAGAGAGTTTATTTACAAGGATCCAGCTTATAATGTTCTCTCACTGCTGGAGCACTGACTAAACACCCACTGTGGTGCACGCTCACTTGTTCCCAATAAAGATCTCCCAGTTTATTAGCCGGCTATTTGTGTATATAGCACACTTCCCTGCTCCCTCTGAACTCTAATGCTAGAGACTGTATTCTGAGAAACATTTCCTTCTTAGCTGTGTTTTCCCAAATATATAAAAGGGTAACTAACATCTCATACAGTAATTATTCCATTTTTATGATCCATTTTTTTTCTTTTCCTGTGACAAATGATACTCTTTTCATTCCGTTATATACTTTGATGGTTCATTGGCTCTGCCTTTGCTAAACTTATCTCTCCTAGTTAAAATGATGACAGTTCTTTTCAGCTAGCAGTGTTGTACATGCACTTTTTTAGATGACTCAGTGTCTCCTGTTTTATTACTGAAAAGTGGAATATGTTTATGTGCTATGTGCTAAGCTTAGTTACCCATTATTCCATATTGGGATTATACATTAATAGATTGTAAACTTCAAGTCTATTTATCTATGGATAGCCCTCACAAAAAAATGATACTACAGGTATGGGATCCGTTATCCAGAAACACTATTATCCAGAAAGCTCCAAGGCCATCTCCCATAGACTCCATTATAAGCAAATAATTTGAATTTTTAAAAATGATTCTCTGTAATAATAAAACAGCACCTTCTACTTGATCCTAAACAAGATATAATTAATCCTTATTTGTGGCAATACAATCCTATTGGGTTTATTTCGTGTATGAATTATTTTTTAAGAGACAAAATATGGAGTTCCAAATTATGGAAAGATCCCTTATCAGGAAAACCGCAGGTCCAGAGCATTCTGGATAACAGGTCCCATACCTGTACTTCCCAGATTGTTATATATATCTCATCAGAACAGCCCCTGTACTGCCATCAGAGTCAACTGTGTTTGGATGCTCAAGGTATAAAAATATCAGGGTGATATTCTTAATAAATTCACAGAATTTGTGAGGATGAAAATATAAAAACTGAACAGTTAAAATGAGTTAAGATAACATTGATTATTATCAGTGGCATAAATAGATGTTACGGGGTCCCACAGCAAATTCATTTTAGAACCCCGAACATATCCAAAGGTTTTACCAATATATATTGGAATTGCTCATATTAATTAGGGCCTCATGGGGCCCCCTATACCGCCTGGGCCCCCCCTGATTATTATAATATAGAAATATATATAAATATACAGTATATATACGCACAAAACCACAAAGCCGCATATAAATCTTACCCTACTGCTGAACTGTAGGTTTAAATCGCTTATTGTGGGTTTATAACCCATACATGCGCAATGCCACCTTCATAAATGAGCCCAAGTGAATGATACGCAGATCAGTACTGCCAACCCAGAGCTTAAGTGCCATCATCCATAATTTACAGAGAACAAATTAGACAGCTTGATTGCTCAGTCAAGTTGTTTTTGTGTGTGGGATGTGAGATCTAATTTGGCTAGCCTAGCGCATTCTCTATCTGGCTAGTAAATATCGGAATACTTTCTACTCACTGTATCCTGATAAACATAATATTCCAATCTGTTCTTAATTAGTTTATTCGTATCTTCTTCTTGTGGCTCAGCTATCACTGTACCTTCTGGAGAGCAAGGAACAAATACTGCAGAGAAAAGGCAAAGTAAAAGTATCTGTTTCTGCTTTCAGGCATTTAATTGGAAACAGGTTGGACAGGGAGAATTTACATTTGCAATTATTATATGACATAAATGAAAACAGCACTTTCTTGGTTTGGTTAAAAGGCAAGATTAATACATAAGTGTCTATTTACGTCATCCAAGGCAAAAAAACTGGGGACATATTGCAATGCCTTTCTTTCTCTAACCAATTGAAAAGTTGCTTAGAATTGTCAATTCTATAACATACTTAAAGTTAAGTGAAAGGTGAACCACCCCTTTTGATGATTATGGCTGCTCCAATGAATACAAAGTTCCCTGCATTCAGCAGCGATGTAATTATGAGAGGCAAGTCGGAAGAGGCACATAAATGTTTCCCCTGTAGCCGCCTAGCCATCCCTTAACATTATTTAGACGCACAAGTTAGGGAGTGGCAGAGGAAGGGTGTTCTAACCTTTAAAGATTTAAGTCACATAATAATGGCCTGAATTAATTCAGCTGTTTCCAGCTTTTTTGTGCTAGTAGACTTCATTCTTATCAATGACTGGTGAAAGAGAGGTTTCAAGCAGAAATACACCCCAGAGAATCTCTGTGTGTCACATAAGCCTATGGCAGTGAGACTGCTGACCAGGAAATAACATTACATTCTTTGCTTTACAGGAAAATAAAGACATTCCACTTCCATACACCAACACTAGCAGCCTTAGCCTTGCTTACAATGGAGAGTTTTTTTTACTTTTTTTCCTTTCACTTGTTTTTGATGAAAACAGTGGTTCTTTATTTATATGCTTTGCAGTTTAAACATAACATAATCAGCGTTGATTACATTCCTTAGGGTTGTTACAGGGCAACCCTTTTGAAATAAAAAATAACAAAAGTGGTATAAAGGTGATACCTTTATTGGCTAACTAATATAATCATAGCAAGATTTCAGAATATTTGTGTTCCTTTTTCTAGCTGATTATGGTAATCAGCTAGAAAAAGAAACGAAAATGTTCTGAAATCTTGCTATGATTATATTAGTTAGCCAATAAAGGTATCACCTTTATACCACTTTTGTTATTTCTTATTTCAGAAGGGTTGCCCTGTAACATTTTAATGGCTAACACGGTACAGCAACTTTACCTGCAATTTCTTAGGGTTGTAAGCTATGCAAAGGGAATTGGTGACCCTTCCATTTATAGCAAAGTATGTAAATGAGAAATAGAAATGTAATTTCACAGAAAAGCATGTTGTGAAGGCTGAATCTGCATCGGCATATGGACATAAAAGTGCATAATGCAACTCTGACTAATCAAAGTGCAAAGCACGGTGCAAAGTCCAGCCAACAACACATACTTTGTGCCATGAGTGTAAGATTTTACACTTTACTTGTATCTATGCGTGTCTAATCTATACTGTCTCTACCAAATGCCTATTCTTTGGGGTGAGATTCAAAGCAAAAAAGCAAAGCAAAAAAAGTACAAAAATATTTAAATACAATGGAAGTGCTACTGGCCAAATTAACTTCAAGCATACAAAAAAAGAAGAGGGATTGATCAATGCACATCTCATAAGTCTCATAAGTAATTTAGTATCTATACAAGTGCATGCATTTACAGGTTTTTTATGTTACAAAGTTAAGATCATAAAATTGGTAAACCACCATGTCACATCAGGGTAAACCCCATATGCTGGTCCCTAACTATTTACCTCTGTTCATAGAATTCAAAGGCTGGCACCACCCTGCATGGTAGTGTCTCCTGGCCTAGGCAATGGATTCAGTCAGAGGCCCCGTTGTTTTGGATAAATGATATCTTACTTTCGATCAAGTAGAAGGAGCTGTTTTATTTTTACATAGAAAAGGGAAATCATTTTTACAAATTTCAATTCTTTGATTAAAATAGAGTATATAGGAGATGGAAAGGGGATACCTGATCCGGAATTCTTTGGATTGATTAGCTCAAGAGGGAACCTTAGAATGTCCATTTGGTATGAGCAAAGAAGTCTCCTATGTTTCAGAATTTATTACTAAAAGAGGCCATATTAGGTTTCTGCATGAGTGTTTGCCTTCCATGCTCAACTATGTTTTAATAGGATGAGATCTTAGGAACTTTTTTGCGATAATGCTTGCTCTTTATTCAGCTATTAATGGATACGTTCTGTCAGTGGGTCTGTTGATTGAAACATGGATTAAATGAACTAAATGTTCCTATTTCACAGATGATCAACTAATGAGCAGTGAAATGTAATTGGTCAATGATATGGTGGCAGCTGTCCTGTTGCATAACTCTCAGCCATCTGATCTTGTCTAAAATAAAAAGGGACAAATTGTTAACCTGAAATCTTTATAACTTTTAAATAGTTTCATCAGAATGTTTTCTTTTTTTTTGTAGCACCAACAACAATGGGCTGTGGGCTAAATAAATTAGAGAAATTGGATGACAAAAGGCCAGGGAACATCTATTCTACCCTGAAGCGACCGCATGTTGAAACTAAGATTGATGTGGCTTATGAATATAAATATGTCGACTTCACAACATTAAGTCAAGGTACGTTTACCTGATCCTTATTTGTCATGATGGTTATATGAATTTGTGCATCTTAAGAACGCCTAGCGTTATCCCACATTGGTAGCAAAATGATGGCACAGTGTTATGAAATGAGTGAATACATAAACATAGCCTTTCCTTCATCAGGATATTATGGGTCTCTGAAATGCTGATCTGCATCTGTTTCCTTCAGAAAATATTTTGGTTACTTTTATTTATCAACCTGGAGAAGGGTTAGATGTGACATGCTCCCACTGACTGTCAGAAATGCTCAGCACAACTCAAACTGACTGCCTACTTAAAGGGGTTGTTCACTTTTAAATTAACTTTTAGTATGAAGTAGAGAGTGATATTCTGAGACAGTTTAAGACAGCTTCCTAATCAAAGGAATATCCTTCGATCAATGGATTAAAATCCTTCCATTCGAAGGATTTAATTGTTCGATCGAACGATTATTCCTTCGATCGTTCGATCGCAGGAATATCGCAAAATCCTTCGACTATGATATTCGAAGTCAAAGGATTTTACTTCAACGGTCGAATATCGAGGGTTAATTAACCCTCGATATTCGACCCTAGATAAATGTGCCCCTTAAAGTTAACAAAAAGTTTAACCACCTCTTTAAACCAAAGTAAATTTAAATTTTGAAATAATTTTAATGTTCAAAAAAGCCATTGTTCATGAATACATAGGATTTTATTTTGGCTGCTGCAATGATCTTAAAAATAATAAAATGAATTAGCATTTCAGAAGCAAGAACTTATTTTGTGGGGTGCGGGAATAGATGTATAGGACTGACAATTAAGTGATTGCTGATTCTGTTAGCTTTGTCAGTATTCATATGCAAAACAAAGAGGACAAGACTGAATTAATAAAAGGGATGACCAAAGACAGGTAAGATTACATTCATTAACAGTTTTATTACAGGATGTCAAAGGGTCATAAACTGCATTGATTCAAATTCTCCTTAGTTCTGGCAGGGATAAATATGGCCATACACAGTCTCTCTCTCAATATAAAACCATTCCTATATTAGTGGGCTTTATACAAACATTGCCAGGAAATGTGGTTTTACTTAAAGATGTCGGCAACACCATGTTTAGAGACTCCTCTATCATGAAAAATGCCAGTGGATTGAGTTTCTCTTCATCTGGTTCCATTATCTGCATCTGCTTGTAATTTAGAGAATGACAGCAGGTTTAACTAAGTATTATGCTGGGATGTTGCATATGGTAGAACATGCTACATGTTTAGCAGAGATGTTACTGTGCCATTGCCATTGAACCTGTGCCATTCCCATTCGTTTGAACTATACCTCTTGCCTTCAAATGCCATTCCAGTTTGTCCCATACATTGAACCCATTTAATTTGGAGAAATATATGCAAAGAGATGCATGCAGTTTGTTGGTTGAAGTGGCAATTGAGTCAATGTCCTTAAATTACTAAACAGGATTGATTCTTGGTGTAATTTGGTGTTATGTGCACAGATAGGCTATAGAAATTGTGCAGAAAATACCATTAGGGGCATATTTATTACTCTGTGTAAAAAACAGCAGGATAATACACCACACATCCCCAGGTTTTTTCTTAAAGTGACTTCTGCCGGAAGCACTGTAAAATAACGACGGCAAATCTGGTGTTCGTCTGGCGTAAAATGACATACACCTTGATAAATTCACCATTAATTTTACACCGCTTTTTATACCATTTTTCCAATGAATATCGTTTCACACAGCATAATAAAAATGCCCCTTAGTGAAGGAAGACAGAGTGGGTGCGGGTTTAGGGCATAACTGGATGAATAGAAAATTCTTTGGAGCAGGCACTCAATAAAGGCTATCTTCCACCAGGCAGCTGATTCAAATTTAAATAGTTTGTTGTGTCCACAGCCTTACGTGTTTCGTGTTACAAACACTTATAGGCCATGGATGAATAGTGGATCCATTTATGGATTTGGAAGCCTGTCTTAGATTGTGACATTCTCCTGGAATGATCAGCAGTGCAGTGCTATATTTTAATCTTAGATGTGACCATAAGGGCAATGACAGATGGCACGTTCAAATTGTGCAGCTGCTCTAAATGTGGTTGCCCCATGGAGAAAGTCTTGCATTGTGCCCCAAAATGTAAATTACCCCTCGGGTTAATGCCCTAAAGCACTTTACAACTAAAGCTGACAATTTTTAAAAAGGAAAATTGAGTATTTTGTTTTTGCAATCCGGCAAATCTCTTGTTTGCATTCCAAAAATATAGTGGCTTTAGTGCGTTCCTACTGCTTCTAGAGAGTTGGATTATTGAATTACAGATATTATGGGTGCTGTGATAGAGAGGTAGAAGTATCCCACTACTTTACTGTCAATTCTTTTTTAATTGTAAATCTCCATAGGAAAGGGAAGCAGGAGAGACAGGAAGCAAAGATAACCAGCTATTCACAAATGTATATATAATGTATGACCAGAGAGTTAACGTGTTGTTTAATATTCTTTTCCCTTTCCACAGCTAAATTAAGCTATACATTTTAAGTATTATTATTTGTTAGCATACATTCAGAAAAAAATTGGGATTTATTTATTCAGAATGATCTGATATTTATTGAAATATATGGAAAAACAAATGTTATATGTATATATAAGCATTGTTAATTCAGTAGTTTATTCAGTTATCTCACCAAGTTCCGTTATTGCTGTGCACTTGTAAATACTGACATTTTTAAACCAAGGTGTATAAGAAATTGTGGTGCGCACAAAATTTTTGAAGTGAAAATACATAATGGGTGAGAATTATAGACACACAGAGATCGCAGATACAAGAAAGTGTGTTCCAGGACGAGATGTACAGTGTCGGACTGGGACACCAGGGGCCCACCCACAAACCTTAGACTAGGGGCCCACCAAAAAACCTTAAACCAGGGTCCCACTCTCAGTACTATTATTCTTCCTCTCCTTGTTCAACCTCTATTCTCCAAGTCTCTTTTCTTAACATAATATAATCTAATTATTCCATCTATTTAGCCTTTTTGTTAATAGAATATAGGGAATGGCCATAAAATAGGTCAAATGTTTAGCAGCATAAGGACCCACTGATACCTGGGCCCACTGGGAGTTTTCCTGGTATCCTGGTGGGCCAGTCCAACACTGGAGATGCAGGACACATAGTTTTGGAGCAGCATATAGCAATTCTTCTGCATGCAAAATGCAAAACACGACAGATTGCTCCTGTTTGTTGTACATGCGCATAGTAAAGGACCCCTTATAATATAGCAACCACCTCTCAGTACACACTGATTTTTTTATTGTGTGGACAAGTAGTCCGAAAAGTGCAAACAAAAGATTATTTTATATACACGGCTAAAAAAGAAATTAGAGGGAACATTGTCACCAAGTGAGTCATCCAGCAAATTGCCATTGTACTTTGCAGCCAAATATATAAAGTACAAGGATTTTGTAGCATTGCTGCCCTTTCTGCCAAAATATATATGAATCACACAGATCACACACTAAGCGCCTGCTGTGGATACTGTGGAGCAGGATTATAGGAAGCGACTTGTATTTGCCTCTGTTCCAGTAGTAGGACCTCTTTATAACATGACCCCCCCTTCCAAGACTTACGGTGGCCATACACGGAGAGATCCGCTCGTTTGACAATGTCGCCAAACAAGCGGATTTCTCCCTGATATGCCCACCTTGAGGTGGGCAATTTTGGCCTGATCTGATCATGGGCCCTAGGCCCCAACGATCTGATCCTAATGATGGCTAACGGGAGGTCGGATTGTGGGACCGCATCAACGAACAGATGCGGCCGCGATCTGATGGGATTTTTAGTCCTGTCTGATCTACATCTGGCCGACTTTCGGCCAGATATCGATCGGGGAAGCCCGTCGGAGGGCCCCATACACAGGCCAATAAGCTGCCGACTTGGTCTGTTTATGGCCACCTTTATTTTTTACTGTATCTTAAAAAGGGAGCTCAGAACTGTGAACATTTGGGCACTTTAATCAGTTAACTCATGTTCCTGGTGTTATTTAACTAACGACAATGACACAAAATGACTACGATTACTCTGTGTTTTTTAATGTGAATGATAATGGCTAAACTGCCACTTTTGGTCTGTTCATTTGAGACATGAAGGCAGAATGTGCTAAAAACAGATGATGTGCGCGCCTGAAAGTGGCGTAGGAAGGAAGCAGGACTTCTAGAAAGATTAGTGTGTTGTGACAGTGCCCTGTATAAGACTGGAAGGGAAATGGGGGAGCAGCAGCTGAAATAGACCACATTGTTTATGTAGAGGAGAATTTTTTTTCTGCCTGAGTGAGTCTATCACAAAAATGTAAATAGAATAGTCGGTCGTCAACGGCCATAAACGTGCAAGGTGAGAAAATGTAAAAATAAAGGGCCATAGATTGTGTGGTTATGTCACTGGCTTGGACTGGTTAGTTAAATATTCCATCTGTGATGGTCTAGACCTGCCAGCTAATAAAGGGATGATATTCAGACTCTCATCACATCACATAGGCATTAGCTAATAGTTTACTAAGTCACTCTTTGCTACTGTGCCCATGACACCAAACACAACTAATAATCTGCCATTGTGCAAAGCCTGCAATAGTCACTATTCAGAGGAGAGAGATCTCATTTACTTTTGCCACATCCTCTTTTAACAGACTTTTATGGCTTTTTCAAGCAATAACTTTTGAACGAGACATCATTAAGGCTTTGGAAAACCCAGGCAAGGCACTAGGGGTGGGCAGAAGAGGGATGTGCCTAAAGTGCAATGATTGGGGGGCGCAGAGCATGTACCTCTTCTCTATGCAAACCCCTGGTCTAGGCCATAGTACCACCACGGCAGGTAGTCGGAGCACGCCCCCACCCATATCTTTTACATGCCATCATGCATGCACACGCAAAACAGAGCAACAAACATTAACAAAAAGATGGCAGTTGGAAACCACACCCAACAGCCTACTATTCCTTATATTCACCTTGTATTTGCCTGAGGAAGGTGAATGTGGAATTATTTTCAGTCTTGCTTTGTTTCCATTACTTACAGATTCACCTTGTAAGGCTTCATTGTTTACAGTTTGTCTGACTATAACCCTAATATTTCTTTCCATAGTCCTGCAATAGTGTCTGTCTTCTGTCAAGCAGCCCACAAGGGGCATGGCCTAGCAATCAATGGTTCATGGCTGGCTTGACAGAAAACTGAACTGTATGCAAATCTGTGGGAGGAACAAAGCCCTAGGTGTGCTTAAAGGAGAAGGAAAGCTACGGAGGCATTTTATTGCCAATAGATTAGCTGCAATAGTGCAAGCTAGAATGCTACATTTATTCTGTAGAATATTTTACCATACCTGAGTAAAAAGCTCTAGAATAGCTCTGTTTGTTTAGAATAGGAGCTGCAGTATTAATATGGTGTGACATCACTTCCTGCCTGAGTCTTTCCCTGCTCTGGGCTCAGATTACAGTAGAGAAGGGAGGGGGGAGCAAACTGAGCATGCTCTTGCCCAGGGCAATGAGGTTTAAGCTGAAGGCAGGAAGTCTGATACAGAAGCCCATGTGTATACAATAGAAGGAAAGAAATGTGGTGTTTCTTTTGACAGAGGACTCAGAGCAGCATTACTTTGAGGGTTTACTGGTATATTTAGATGGACCTTTCTGATAAGGCTTACTTAGTTTTAACCTTTCCTTCTCCTTTAAATCATACTGTATCTCCCAGTTTTCCTTAATTAGATAGAACAGTCCTTGTTGACAGTCCTAACTGGGTGAGGGTTAGGTCATGATACCTGTTTGTGACTGGGTATTGCTGCATTTGAAATGCCAGAGTGTTATGCACAATTTTTCAGTAAAATTTAAATGAATAGTGACAAGCTACAATATATAGTTGCCCCATGCTATGCAGTTTCGGTGTTAACTCTGCATAGAAGTTCTGACCGTATAAATGAGGAATTATTTCTTCCTTCTTTTACCTTCGTTGTTATGAATCATTTCCTGCTTCTAATGGGGTAATTCGCTAACTTTCTCTGTGAGGTAAGATCCTCTTTCTAAATCACCAGCTTCAGTCCAGGATAAAAAAAACAATGGCCAAATAATTCTCACCACATGCCACATTAGATCATACAATCCACAGGCCAAATGCAGACATTCATCTTAGAAACATGTACCAACATAGTAATCCAAACCCCAAATAGATATTTGTGTATTTTTGTGTAGTGTAAGAAACGACTGTACGAGGAAAATATTTTTTACGTGATAGTACTGCATAAGAATCACAGCTTGATGATCTGGCTCAGGATTAAAGCAGATTAGTTGTATTTAATTCTACATCTTTTGCTGCTTAACTTCATAGACATTTAGAATGCACTGAGTGTTGTAAATCTAAGGTATTCCTTTTTTGGTTGTGGAATTAACAGTTACTTATGGTTCAGAAATCGTGGTTGCCTTAGCATCTAGGTAGCAATTACATTTTGCATTTTTACACATCTAAAAAAAAACAAAGCCCAAAAATGAAAATGTTCTTGAAAATTGAATCCTCGGAGCAGGTCCATCAGCTTCCTATAGACATACTGTAGGGCTGTTGAGCTGCATCAGGTTGTACAAGGTTGTAGGCAATTAAGCTTGACAATCACTTGAGGGGTTGAAACATATGGCATGATGGCAGAACAGATGTGTTGACCAATCCCATGTGATAAAACAAAGTCTTAAATAAACCCAAAAGCATCACAGAAACACATGTCAAAAGTGTCAGCATCACAATTGCAAATTGTTGATAATTTGTGCCATTCACATCAGTCTGGGCAAATCAGAATTCACGTATCCTCAAAGTGGTAGTATGTGTGAGGCCAAAATATTAACCGCTATGTTCAGTGTGTATAAGGAAGATATTTCTGTTACTTGTGTTCCCTTGAAGAAAATATACAGTTGGTACAAAGGGATTGTTTAGCAATATTAATTTTTGCTTTAATACATTTATCTCCTGCTTAAAATCTAGTTGTGATAGATAAGATAGTCAAATAGATCATAGATCGATAGATAGATAGATAGATAGATAGATAGATAGATAGATAGATAGATAGATGAGAGAGAGAGAGAGAGAGATAAATAGATAGATAGATAGATAGATAGATAGATAGATAGATAGATAGATAGATAGATAGATAGATAGATAGATAGATAGATAGATAGTAGATAGATAGAAACTTTCAAATGAGCCATCAAAACAACATAGCGATTTGTCCTTATTTTTTAAGAGGGGCTTGCAGTATCCCTTATATCATCCATATTATAGGCAGCTGTATAAAGAGTTATACTTACTTACTTAATCCTGTGTCTCCCACTGGAGCAAAGGGCCTCAACAAATGTGTGCCACCGGTTTCTGTCCTGGGCGATTTTTTCTATCTCAGTCCATGATGTCCCTGCTTTCTTTATTTCCTCTTCCACACTTCGTCTCCAAGTTGTCTTTGGTCTTCCTCTTTTCCTGCTGCCTTGAGGTTTCCACTTTAAGGCCTCCTCTAATAAAGAGTTATAGAGGTGAAGATATGAAGGGCTGGAGGACTGCCGTATTTTTATGTTCCTCAACTAACCTCAATACCAAGGACAAGACCAACCTTTGGGTTTTATATGTCATGGAACTCCTTGGTAACTTATAATATCCTTATAGGGGGTACTTTATTCAATACATTATTAAAAGGATATCATTTACAACTTTATTCACTATATATTTGTAATTCTCTGAAATTCTCAACATCAAAGCAAAAATAATAAAAAAGTCGTCCTGTCTCTACATGGGGTCATGCGTGTTGCATCTCTTAAATAAAGCCCAACGATCAATGAGCATTCAGTTAATGTTCTGTTGTACCAGGGCAAATGTGCACTCATTTTATTAAATTCAGGCATTACAGATTATATAGAAACAAGGCTAAAGCCTCCCTGGTTAGTAACCCATAGCATGCAGTTAGATGGTTATTTTCACTATTTGCAACAAAACAGGATAAGCAGTTCATACAGTAGTTCCAGGCTCTACATCTGTTTTATCTGTTATTTTAGCTGTTATCACAGGGTAAAATATATTGTGCTCTTTAAAATACTGCCTACTAGAAATTCAAGGCAAAGTTTGGTGAAGTTATAAGAAGGGTGCCATTTATTGAACTTATAATATAATTTCTTGAAATATTTGCCAGGAGAATTGCCTGGGAGTGAGTGAGTGCTATACTGGGAGACACTGTGCTATTACAGAAATGTGTGTTATTTTATGCAACAACAATGATGTATAGTCTAATCTTTTAAACAGATAAAAATAGCAAAGACCAAGTTTGTGTAAGTAGCAAGTCTGTTTTTAAAGGGAAATGATTGCTTGGACATCTGGCAGACAGAATGAAGCCAATATAACAATGTCACATGTTGCACTAATCAGATATAGTTATCTGCTAAAAAGTGACACGAATGTCTGTTGGATCAGATCAAGCCAAAGTTACAATCTGATCATTTGAAATAAGCCAATATAGCAATCTGATGATTATATCCAAGCCAACATAGCAATCTGGTTTCTGGTTATAGGAAGTCTAGCATTTTATTTCCATTAAATGGAAAGATCCAAACTGTCAGAACTGTCCCCTGTAAAGGGTCGTACAGACTGTCAGCTGGAGAAATGCCTTTAATTTGAGACTTTGGGGTTGATTAATTAGGTGCTAATATTTTTAGTACAAATTGGAAAGCTTATGGACAGTGAGTACACCCATACACAGTACATGTCCTCTCTACAAACTCACCAGTAAACAAGCCCAGCCTTCCTATCTGATACACAGATACACAAACAGTATCAGACAAACAGTAGCCTTGTAGCATCCAATATGTAAAGGTACTCCTGCCAAAATAAGCTGGAGAACAGGTTGGATAAATAAAAAGATAAATGTGGAAAGGGGGAAATCAAGACAGAAAAACAGGAGAGGGCTTACTGTAAAAGGCTTGTGGTTTGGACCTCACTGGTGCATATATGTAAGACTGAAATTTTGTGAGAATGCATTTGCTTTCTGTGATACAATAAATAAATAAATCTGTGTGAATAATGGTAGAAATTCCACAGTCCTGATAAAGCACCGAAAGATGAAATGATTCAATTAGCCATCCACATGGATGGATCTGTTTAATTTGCTGTCAGTGAATAAGGGGAACTGAATGGAAGGCATGTAAAAGGGATAGAGAGCTCTAACTCCATTCAGTTCTGGATCAGGCTCCGAGGATAGGCACAGGTTGGTGTCTGACTGGGGCAGCCGCAGTACACCTGTCAAACCGCAATGTAGGGGTCCTAAGGGGAGCTCAAGGGGAAAGAAACCTCCCGTAGAGCAGAAGACAAAACCTTGTACATGCCCCAAGAAGAGAAAGATCATTTTTTAAGATTGATACCACTGCAGGAGGTTCTTTTAAACCTGGCTTGGGATTACTATATATGCAGAGATGATCAGAGAGCATTGTGTTTGTATTTTCCCCCCTGGTTTGTCTTAAATCCACTTTGCTAAAATAAATGAATACAAATCATCAGTGAATAAATTCCAAGGTTTATTGGACCTGGTTTCACATATACATTTTGTTTTGTGGTAGTTTTAGCTCCATCTACTCCAAGTGACTCCTATGGGCAAAGCTAAAATTGTCCTAATCATGATATTTAAATCTGTTGTCATTAAGTCACAGTAAATTGCACCTACACACCTGACTGGGTATGCGTAGATAAAAAAAGCTGTTGCTATTCAGATAGAAGCACTTAACATTTTCAGAAATTTGAAGGTTTACAGACATTCCAACCTTCCCTTGTGATGTTCTATTGGCCTTTCTTCCAGTAAATTGGGAACTCAGGCTAAAATATATTCTTGCATTAGAAAGAGAGTTGCAGTTTAAACAACTTGTTTTTTTTAACAAGGGATTTAATCAGTTGCTGTTTCGCACTAGGATGTGATTGATGAAATCCCTATGGTTAATAGTAGCTTGGATCCTTCAGTCACGCTGTCGTGGCATAGCGCACTTGAAATATAAACGCTGAATCCATATCTAGCCCATGAAAAATTTATAGTGTTTTGTACATGAGAAGCTGTATGTCTGTGAAATGATGAAAGGATTTGTGTTCACAAGAAGAATTAGCTATGAATGGATTGAATCAACTAATCCTGGTGGGATTATTAACTAGGAGAAAGTGATCTCATGTTTAGGGTCCATGTCAGTCTCTTGCTAATAAGAAATGATCATGGAAATAACTGAATTGTAAGGACACACCACTAGTGCTTAAAAGGCTTACTATACACATCTTTATTATTGGTATTTTCCCTCCACAAATATGGCATCAAAACACCCAAACTTGCTCCCAATGAGTGACCATTTTGAGCATTGCGATGCCATATGCTGTGCAGCAAAATGCTCAGTATTGATTACAAAGTCATTGGGAGACAACAAAAAAGCAACACATAAGTGATATGTAGCTTGTTTGTTGTCAGCATTTGTATTGGAGACATATACAGATGCAGCCACTTTGGTTTGTCTGTTTGACACAGAATAACTAAACACAGATATCCCATTTATCTCATTTAACACAGAAAACTGTGTCACAACATCCCATCTAATTAAAGCATTCATCATTGTGAACAATGGTGCTTTGGTATGCTAATGAAAAGGTTAAATGCATTAAATGAGTTAAGGTAACTTTAGATAACACAGTTTCTTCAATTAACCACGAGTCATGACGCATTTAACTCACAAATCCAAGTGGCTTCATCTGTACCATGTGACATATGAGTGTCATAGACAGCATACAACAGTCATACAACAAGTTCCTTCACTAGGTCCAGGATCCTCATACGTGGTCTTGTAGAAGGACAAGGCATTTTATCTAGGGTATAATGGCCACCACAAGCAGTAGCAATTAAAACATTCCTTTTAGAAGAACAGAAATTGTTTGTCCAACCATGTCTTCTCTGGCCATTCCAGCACCCACATTCATCAGAGTCATTACAATATTTAGCATTTTTATAGGGATGACATTTTTACCTACAACTGGCTTTACCAAGATTAATCTTCCAAATGGTTGCCCTTTTTGATTGGACACCACAGAGATCACCTGACACAAGCCTGGAATGATATCATCTCCTCCCTTATAAAGTAATAGTAAAAGAAAAAGTTGTGCTCAACACTAACCATTTTAAATTGCAAATTTGGGGAGCAATGAGGGTCATGGTTTCGGTTGAGGTCTATATATTATATCTTATTGTCAAAGCCACCAAAAAGTAAACAAATGTTTTTACATTTTTAGTATATTGTCTAAAATATATACATTATATTATTGCAGAATTTTAGTATATTGTCTAAAATAGATACATTATATTATAGTAGAAATGTAATGTCACATAGAGAGTCATTAAGTGCTAGCTCTGTGTCTCTCTATGTTGAATGTATTGATTGCCACAACATAACCATGACTTTCAGGCTTCTTATTTAAAATTTTTGTATGTTGGTTAGTTTCTAAGTCTGCAGAGAGATGAAATGGTGGAATTGTATATTTAATCTCTTTTTTAAAAAATTCTGCGGTGTGTGGCGAATTACTTTTTGAGCGTGTTTAGGTGGAAGAGGATGTTTGTTAACTAAAAATGATGGATAACAAAAGAGCAGTAACAGACTTCATTCAGAGAGTTGTCTTTTCTGTGCCTCAGATTGGGAGATCATTTACATATCCAAGCCCCATCTGTATAAACATAGTGCTGGAACCTGTAACGTTCACGTTATCAGGAACCTTGAACTGTGCTAGGTACACTCACATGCACAGGAAATCCCTGTGAATCCCAGTGTTCACCGATGCCCTTTTGGGGCTCCCGGGCTTTCTGCTGTGGAAACCAACAAGGAGTAAGGTTGTATTCTAGTAACAAGTCTGTAAGCGAGGTACCGGCAAGGATAAGGCAAAACGTAGTCGAAGAATAGGCAAAAGGGTCGAGGCAGGCGGCTTGAATCTGAGTTAAAAAGTCAAAGTCAAAAACCAGGGAATTCGGCAGAATTTGTAAACAGAAACCAGCTCGGGCACTATCAAAATGGCATATTGGCTTTTTAAAGGGAATCTTGGCGCCAAAATATGAATTTCGCACAGAATGATGACACCATGATGCTCGGCTCAAGTAGGGAGGTAAGGACACTGGTGGATCTCCCGGCGCGTCTTAAAGAACCATAATGAGAAGGTCACAACATGGCATCAGTAATTATGTTAAACAGAAAACCCTGTTCACTGAATCCATGCTATGCATTACGTTTTATACATCTTAAAGGAAAAAAGGTAACTCTTTAAGTGCCACTGACTGTAGAATTTTTAGTGCTGGCACAACAGTACCATCGTGCTAACACCATAGATATAATAGTTCCAGGCTGCACTTTGGCAAATGCCATGCCACCTGCTTACTGTTAGCACAAGGCATGGCAAGATCAAAGGATTCTGGCAAGTGAAGAGTTAAGCCACAGAGTGATGCACCAGTTATTCTAGTTGTTTATTTTGAGCACGCCCCCTTCCTTATAATAGCCAGTGGCTGCCTCCATTCTTTTCCATTGAGCTCTTGCCAACTGAATACCCAAGCAACATTGCCATTAAGAACATATGCTAAATTGCACTTCTTTCAATGATCATCAATTACTGGGCCGCAGTATGTAAAAAAAGCTTTCAAATTAACATCTACTTGTCTTCAAGATAACAAATCCTCCCCTTGTTGTACAAGTGAAGTTTGGAACTGTTTCAGAAGAGACGTTTTTTTCCCCCTATACATCATGATTTATCCGAGAAGATTAACTTTCATGTAGCATTTGTTTCTCAATGCTGTTGATAGGATCTGCAGCTGTGACTGCTGACTTTTTATATAATGCCATGGCAAAATCTGACAAGCTTCATTATAGGAAAAGCCGGCAAAGTATTACATTTAATATAAAACTATCTTTTATAGATCTGTACCTGGAACGTAATTGTAGTTTTGTACTTGATGAAACAACTTGACACTGCGTAATATGAAATGGTAGGTTTAAATAATGTGTTTAAAGTGCAAGGAGCCCAAGTCATTTTTCTTTAGGGAGATAATACCTGCAGGGACACATGGTACAACCTATTGTAGTAAAAAAACAAATGCAGTTATTACATTTAATACAGTAGATGTGATCATATCCTCACAGTTCCTAGCTTGGGGGCAATGTTATTGCTTTTGGCTCTCCATCCTTTTCACAAGAGAAATGTTAGGGACAAAATTAAAAGATTTACATTAAAGGAGACATATGGTATTGGTGAAAACTCACCAATTGTAGGCAATAGTAAATAATATAGGGTGCTCGTTTAAAGGAAAATTAACATCAAAAAATTAAAGTGTTTAAAAGGAAAGACAATATCATGTACTGGTACCCTGCACTAGTTAAACTGTTGAGTCTGCTTCAGAAAGACTAGTATAGTTCATATAAACAAGCTGCTGTGTAGCCATGGGGGCAGCCATTCAAGCACGGAATACATAGTACATAACAGATAAGTTCTGAAGAATCCCAGTGTATACTACAGAGCTTATCTGTTATCTGCTGTGTATCCTGTGCCTTTTCTCCCTTTCAGCTTCAAATTGCTGCCCCCATGGCTACACATCAGCTTGTTTATATAAACTATTGTTTTATTTCTAAAGCAAACACATCCGTTTTGCCATTGCAGCACAACAATACACTATATTTTCATGACTTTAGGATATTTTAATTTTTACGTGTTACTGTTCCTTTAACTTCTTTAATTTCTTTAAAAATGGCACTTTTGTTGGAGCTCCCTATAGATTTGCTATGTTCCTTTTCCCTGTTTCAAATGAGGGGTGGGTGTGTCCTAAAGTCCCTGCCAGAAGCACAGTAGGAGGGGATAGCCAATCACAGCCCTGCAGGCACACAGGCAAAAGACAGACTTCAGTTCCCTATCAGGTCCACATAATTGCGGATTCCTATCCTACAGTGCAGTGTGCTGAGTGCTCCCCTGCACATCCAGAGAATTTAGCAGGCAGAAAGGTTAAGGGCTAGAAAGGTTTTGGGGAAATTTTTCAATAAATTAGCCTGAAACACATTTATTAAGCACATTATTAAGCACATATATTTAAAAGAGTGTAATGCGCTGGTAGATTCTTGTTTTTATACAATACACAGACTCCTTTAAAGGTAATTGCTGGTTTGTATGGTTTACAGGATATTAATGGGAAGCAGTATGGGGGTGTCCTTTTTTTTACATTCAGCCTTTCTTAAATAAAAGTGAGAGTAGTAATCAGTGGTTCCTAGAATATGGGACTGGTCCAAAGGAGTGAGTGGGTGGGTTGGGTTTTTTGGTCTTCTAGTTACTCCTCAACAGATATTTAATAGATATTGAAATGTTAATTATACCCCACATATTCATGGAGCTGAAACAGAAAGCAAAGGTTTGATATATTGCCAATGTTAGGAGCTAGGGACTCATGGCAAAATATTTTAATCCAAAAATGGATTTTGCCTGTTTAGTAAATCCATGGATGCTTGTTATAGTTGTTCACAAGGATGAGGCTATTGGTGAAAAGTTTTATCATAGTCTATAGAAACTGTTTTCAATATCAGTCACTCTTTACCTGAAAAGCTTGTTTAGTTATACAATACAGCCGCCTTCATTTTCCTGTGAACAATCATTTTGGCAGCACACAAAAACTTTGCTTAAGCAAAGAAAACCACTACAAACCAATTGAACCCCTAACGTAACGGAAACTAGCATAGTGCTGCTGAAACTCTACTGCAAATATTAAATGTAAATATTAAAAAGACCTTGTAAATAAACATTTTTCTTTACCATCTGCTAGTTTCTGTTATCTGGTTTTGTTTCATTTCTTTGAAATCTTGTATGCATACCATAAGGTCATGTGTACAAAGTCATTGGTTGAAGGGCAATAAATCTTTGTATTTTAAAGGGACGTTTTGGTTTTTAAATAGGAGTCTTGAGGTACGGTGAAAGGAAACACATTGCAGCTCTGCAGAGAACCAGCGCTGGGAGCAAATGTTCTATGAAAGAGAAGAACAGAGATGTACGTTAGAGTCATTAGGTGCATATTGGGGAGAAAAAGAGGGTTGCATCTTTTTGTTGTTTTTGAACAGGCTACTGAGGTCTAACTGTAAGAGGTGGGAAGAAAATCAAAGCACGTAGTCTGAAATTGAAGCCATCAACTTCCCCCTGTGCTCCTGCAATTCATTTTTTAATCCAAGCGTTCTATTTAATGTTATTCTATGCTCTCCATTTGCCAATGTGCAGTTTAGGTGGGTGTGGCCAGCCTGCTTGGGGTGGAGCTCTTCCACTATATTAAAGGAACAGTAACACTAAAAGATTAGTGTTTTAAAGCAATGAAACTATAATGTACTGTTGTACTTCACTGGTACAACGGTTATGTTTGCATCAGAAACTCTACTATAGTTTATATAAAAAAGCTGCTGAGTAACCATGGGGGCAGCCATACAAACCTGAAAAAGGATAAAAGGCACAGGATACACAGCAGATAACAGATGGGATTCTTCAGAACTTATCTGTTATCTACTGTGTATTTTGCTTGAATGGCTGCCCCCGTGGCTACACAGAAGCTTGTTTATATAAACTATAATAGTCATTCTGAAGCAAACACACCAGCTTTACCAATGCAGGGCAACACTACATTATATTGTCATTTTTTTTTTTAAAAAAAACATTCATTTTTTGGTGTTACCGTTCCTTTAATCATGGCCGAGTATGGAGTGATCCCATTATGCCACCATACTGGGTATTGGGATTTCAGCAACATCCAGCTATCCAACACAGCACTAGACAAACACAGACGATGACCAACTTATGTTTATTTATATAGTTCATTAACTATGTACTGATCAGATTTCTTACTGTTGTCAAAATACATCGATAGGAATAATTTATCAGAGGGAACAATACTTGTATTTATTTCCCATTACTGTTTCACTGTACATTCTCAGCAGCCACACTAAACATACAAGCTTTGGTTTTACTGCACAAAAAGTATATTTGTGCTCAGTCATGGAAAACAGGGATTAATAAACAGGCCAATGAAACACAGATTTAAAAATCCCAAACCTTTATTTAGCTTCTGAAAACCAGATGTCAGTTACTCGAAGAGAAATACGTTAAAGAAAAAAAAAGCCATAAGGGCTTTAATGGAGCAGGAAAGTTAATGGCTGTAGAAACAGGAAAACACATATTTAGCAGTGGCATAAGTAGAAGTACAAAATGTTGTTCAAGGCCCCATCACTGCTAGTTTGTTTTTTAAAAAAAATATCCTTCACCAATCACTAATTTAATTGGCTGGCTTCTAATTCTTTTAACATCACAGTCTAATTGAGGCAATAAAAAAAGATGTACTCCTCATCTATACCTCCCAACTGTCCCGTTTTTAGAGAAACTTTCCCTCTTTTGACAGCTCAACCTGCAGTCCCTCGTTTTTACTGGAAAGTCCCGTTTTTCTCTGCACTGAACAGCCAGAAAAAGAAACAAAGTTTATAACTTAATTGTTTTTTGGCAGAGAGCCCAATACAGCCAAGAAGTTCAGATAAGACACATTTGTAACAATTTCAAGATAAGCAAATAAGTAATTGTAACAATATCAGATAACAGGTCCCTGGGAGAACTTAGACTAGCTTAAAGGGCAATTTGCCTTCATTAGCAAAACTGTAATAACTGAAAAAAAAACACAGAAATATGTTCAAACTTTCATAACCTGACAAATTTTGTGAAATGAACATGGTAATTTGGGGTGTGGCCACAAAAATGGGTGTGGTCCAAACATTTTCTTCGCACTAATCATGGCAATTTTCTTGTCCCCCTTTTTATTTACAAAATGTTGGGAGGTATGATCTGTTCACATGTGCTTCTCCAGGTGCTTACAAGCCATATTTACTCCATAGTTGCTACGCAATATGTTGGTGCTATATAAATACATGTTAATAAATAATAATAGTTTTGGTTTTCTTTCTATGAAAATATTTGTCATAAAAATGTAACTAAAACTAGATTTTACCTAAAGGTTTACCTTTAAAGGAGAACTATACCTCCCCCCCGTACCAAAAAAGCCTTAACTGGCTGCCATCCCCACACTGTGCATTAGTAAAAAAAAAACCTTGAAAAAAATCTGACCCTAAAATGAAGCGTACCGGAGCTCAAGGGCCCAATCTTCCGCTGCTTCATATTATTTTGGGACTCAGCGGGAGCATGCGCGGTTGGGCCAAATCAGGAATCGGCTTCAACTGCACATGCTCAAATCAGTGTTGCGTCCCAAAAGAATACAAAGCAGTGGAAGAATGTGCCTTGGAGCTCCGCTGTGCTGCTCTGCATTTTAGGGTCAGATTTATTTTAAGGTTTTTTTTTTTTAATAATGCACAGTGTGGGGAGCGGGGCAATGCCAGGCAGTTAAGGGGGGGATTGGTATGGGGTTAAGTTTGCCTATAAGTTAACTTTTGGTATGTTATAGAATTACCAATTCAAAGCAGATTTAAAAATCTCAACTGTCAAATCAAATATAGTCTGACCCTCCTCCTTGCCTCAGGCATAGAGGCGGGGCAGACAATTACTTTCCATTCAGCTAGATGTCACTGCTCTCCCCACATTCTCCCGTTCTCTTTACCGTTTGTGTAGCCAGTGCATGGGGATGGACATCAGGTCCTTCATTCTGGTGCACATACAGTGCAAGACTCTGAGATGATGCAACGCTTGTCTTAATAAGTTTCCACAAAATGGCTCCTGCCTGCTTGCTGTAATTATGAATTCCCAGACTGAAGGAAACAAGATTCAAATAATTTATATAGTGTAATTAAAGTTCATTTTGCTTGACTGATGTGATAACATAGGATTTTGAATATTTTTTTTGGGTGACGGGTCCCCTTTAACTCAAAGGTGAACAACCCCTTTAAAGGTGCCTATTTACACAGAAGTATTCCTATGACTTAAATACCATTTAATGTCTGTCTACTTCAAGCCTACAACCCATATTTATTGAAGATGAGGTAGTTAAACCATGAATGCTAGAATGTTAGAATTATGAATAATTAGTTTGCCATCTATGGTAGTTATAGCACATTTTGCTCCCATTTAGCCCACCTCTCGTAGTACATAGGCCCAGTCATAATGTATCCCTAGACATTATATTCAAATGCTGACTACTATGGCAACCTTGACTGAACCATCTAGGGAAAAATAAATTGAAGTAGGAGTGATTCTAGTAAACGGTGCCAAATTGTAGCATGCTATGCATAAAATATTAGCAATAATATCATTTACAGCTGTTATGTGCCACTCTGGTTGGTGCTAGAATGACTACAAGCTTTTTATGTTTTTGTACTAAACCCAAGTGGTACATGGTGCTCCGTGCCGCACATAGTGCCATCCCCTTGTACCATATCTAACTATGGAATACCACTCTTGCTGTCTAATCTAATGGCACTGTGCATTCCACATACTAGTTGTGTGAATGTAGAGAATAAATGCATCCCTCTGGGAAATAAACACTTACTGTTGTTCCATAGATAGTAATTCATCTGTAGTATCTAGAGATTTCTTTAGCAGGTAACTACTTCAGATTGCACTTTGTATAAACATTAAAAGTAGGGTCCTGGTTTATATTATACCTTTATAGTTGCTTTGCACCAAATATTACATTCTGTTGTCTCAAGTCAGCAATTATGTGTCAAATTTACACTAACAAGAAACATTAAACATTAAAACAGAAGTGTATCTTCCACAAAGAGAATATTCTAAGACATTTTATATCCTTAACCAACAATATATTGCAAATACCCATATACACTTCACTAATCATAAATTGCACCCTCAGCTGTCCTTTTTTATATGAAAGTCCCAAGTCCTGTGCCAAAACTGCTGTTTTAGCTGTTGGATTTGAGACTCTCCATAAAAAAGGTCATTCTGTGGGGTGCAATATAAGGTATGGTGCCTGTTATCCAGAATGCTCAGGAGTTGGGGTTTTCCGGATAAGGGATCCTTCCGTAATTTGGATCTTTATACCTCAAGTTTACTAGAAAATCAGGAAAACGTGAAATAAACCCAATAGGCTTCCAATAATGATTAATTATATCTAAGCTAGGATCAAGTACAAGGTACTGTTTTATTATTATAGAGAAAAAGTAAATCATTTTTATAAATTTGGATTATTTGGATAAAATGGAGTGAAGGCCTTTCCATAATTCGGAGCTTTCTGGATTAAAGGTTTCCAGATAACGGATCCTATACCTGTATATATGGATATCAAAATAGAAGGGAAAAATAATACTTAACATTAAGTTCCCCCTGAATAATTTATTGTAATTGAATAGATTTTTGCCGGTACAGTTCATTCTCACATTAGGTTTAAAAAACTGGCAAAACTGTGCTTGAATACACAGAGAAAAAAATAACTACGGAATTGCAACTCCCCCCCCCCCCCAACAAGTGGGTTCTTTGTTTGTTTTTGTTTTTGTTATTGTAATTAAACTAAGAGCATATTACAAGGTGTGAATTATTTGCCAATTTGTATAGACATAATTTCAGTAATTAACATAGCAAATGGATAAGCATTTTGACAATCTGCCTTTCTGTTTCTGTTTTATAACATCAGAATACCCATTTGATGTCAGCACAATATAGAAAACCTCACTTCTCTAAACAATAGCTGTTTGAACCTCTTTCTATATTTGGCTGGTCTCACAAAGAGGGGTCTGCGGTGAAGGAGCAGATAAGAGCGGCACTGCCAGTGAGTTAACCCAGAGTGGTTGCTAGTCTGTTCCAGTTGCATGCCGCAGTAGGGAACGACTGGATGAAAGCTTTTCACAAACCTCATTGTTAGAAAGACTATTATTACCTTTTGTGTTTACGTTCAGTGTCTGCTGCCAAGCACAATGCTTCTTATTACCCATGTAGGAGTGTTTTTAATTAGGAACTGTGTCATGCTGAAGATGTGAGCAATTAAAAAGGAGGAATATTGTGGAAATGCCACTGTTTATCAAGATAACCATATTGCATTAAAGGGCTTGTATTACTTTTCTATGAAAAATAAATAAAATGCAGCGCTGCTGGGCATGTCTAGCTGAATGAAATGAGGAGGTAATCTCTCTAAAGGTTTGAGGTAAAGAATGTATGTACAATAAACAAACGAGGCAGCTTATCAGTATTTATGTGGCAATGTTGTAGAGACTTGAATCACAATGCAAATTACACTATATCGCCAAAAGTATCTGGAGACATTTTTAATCAAATCCTAAAATTATTCTGTATGTCTGTACAGAATGGGGTTGCCACCCATGGAATGATGCTCTGCTTTGGCCTGCTGAGAATGTCATCATCAACCCAACTGAACACCTATGGGATAAAATGGAACCCTGACTGAGAGCCAGTCCTCATCCCCAGCATTAGTGCTCAACTTTACTTATGCTCTTGTGGCTAAATGGAAGCAAATCCCACCTCAGTGTTTCAACATCTAGAAGAGAACCTTCCCAGAGGAGTAGAGGCTGTTAGTGTATCAAAGGGAGGACCAACTTCATAAAATTACCCTTGGTTGGTAATGAGATGTACAGCCAGATGTGCAGATACTATTGGTCACATAATGGAATGTCATGTAACAATCTAAAGGTGGCAATACACCAGCCGACAAAAGCTGCCATTTTGGTCCATCAAGAACGAGATGGCAACTTATTGACCTGTGTATGGGGGCCCACCGATGGAACTGTTCAACAGATATCCAGCTGAAAATCATATCAAACTGATTTGGCCCAGCATGTGGGTGGCCAAATTGGACCCAGATCTGCCTGTTTGGCATCCTCTCTAAATGAACAGATTTGGCCATTTATGGCCACCTTAAAACAAAGGTGATATTTACAGTATGTACCATTATACACCATACAATTATAGGAATTTAGGGCTAAACTCAATTCTCAAAGAACTGTAAGATCCGAATGTATCTCATGTTTTATCCCGAATGACCCTGATTTTAACTTTTAGGGTTTTTTTGGTAGGTTATTTATCAATATTCCCGATGAAATCGTTATTATCGTATGATTTTTTCAGATTTGCGGTCCGTAAAGTCCGAATTTTTTCGTGAAACAAGTCTGAACATATCGTAATGCTTTAATAAATTCAGAATTTATCGCTATCATAAAAAAAAAAAAAAATTCTCAATATACCTTAGTAAATAACCCCCTAAGAGTATATAAATCCTTTAATCATCTTAAAAATCTGTGAAACATAATATCTTTCTACAACATTGTAATAATAATGATCCAACCACTGTCAGTATCTGTTGTGGGGCTTGAGGTGTTTGGGAGTTAAAATGCAAATTCACTCTAGAAATTTCCAGTAGGGAAAAATATGATAGCCTTCTAATCAGATTTATATGAGTGGTGTTCTACAATATATTTTAGCGTTTTCCAGGCCTGTCTTGCTTTCTCATTTACTTAACTGTGCTCTGTATTATTTACATACGTTTCCTCCTCATTTATAGACACAGCTAAAGATTTTCCACCAAGGGACAGATTTTAAATGAATATTCACACTACTGAAAGAGCTTGCTGCTGGCTATTTTTGTTTCAGAATTTGTCATAGCCTGCCATTACTGACAGTTACTGCAGAGAAAGGCAAACCATTTTAACCCTAGAGGTGCCATTTACTTATTTTGAAGCAAAAGATTAACAATAATGTTGTTGCTGACCAAGGTAACCAAAAAAAAACTGCACTGGCAATAAAGTTACACTTGTATTGTTGTTGTTCATTGTTGCTTATCTTTGGGGTATATTTATCAAAAAGTGAAGTTAGAGATTGCCACAGTTCTCTAGAGTAAAATTCTGTCACTCTCTATTCATTTATATGGTATTTTTTAAAGAGTAATATCAATGGGTAAAAGTGAGAGTTCATCCTTTGATCAAAACATTTTTCAAAATCCGATACAAATGAACAGAGGAATTTCACCCTAGAGGACAAGCCCTCGTCTATTCATCTTCAGCTGTGACTTCCAATCTGCTGATTTGTTGCTAGGGTCAGAGTAACCAGGCTGCAGTTCAGATTTTAAGCCTGAGACCTAAAGAACAAGCTTTAAGATGAGCTTTGCTTCCCCTGCCTTATCTTTTGTCAAAAAAATAGTGCTCCTCCTGTTCATGTTCCATTGTCTTGCAGCCTTGCAAGCAACACATTTGATTTATGCATCACTGGTGTCCCTAGTGCTTGTGACCGGGTGACGTATATGGGATGTATTAGTTAACTGCACTGGCAAGGTTATGTTCTTTTCTTGGAAGGTATGTTTTAGAACTTTGTTTGCACTGCAAATAATTCAATATACCATATAAAATGTAATTCCTGAACCAAAGAGTGTATTTATTTTTAGTTGTAATATTGGTGTGTAGGCAGCCATCTCAGGTTAACTGCTTTCAATTAAGCTATTGTTTCTCCAAATCAAAGTAACTGAAGTAGTCGCAGTGGGACTTGGATTTTTAATATTAAGTGCTGCTCTTATATCTACTAGGTCTCTTTCTGGTTACCTTTCCATTGTTCTGTTGTTAGGCTGCTGGGGGGGGGGAAGGGAGGGGTGATATCACTCCAACTTCCAGTGCAGCAGTAAAGAGTGAATGAAGTTGCTTTGTGCTATGATGTTATATTGTCGAAACTATTGTTGAAGAGAAAAAATTGGTACGCATTTGTACATAAAATGTAGTTCTGTATCATGGCCGATACTTCGCATTCTGTAACGGTAACGAGATTACTTATATTGATGTTAACAGAATGTAATTTGATTTTATATTTCTGTTAGAAACTACACAAATAAAAATATTATAAAAAAAAAGAGTGAATGAAGTTTATCAGAGCACAAGTCACGTGACTGAGGGCTCCTGGGAAACTGACAACATGTCTAGCCCCATGTCAGATTATAAAATTAAATGCTCTTGTGAAAAATGAATTTCAGTGTTGAAGTCCTATGGAGCAGCACTATTAACTCATGTGTTTTGACAAAAACATGTTTGGCTGTGATAGTATCCCTTTAAGGTTTGGAGACACAATGAACATTGAGTTCATTTTGTTATGTTTCTAGAATATATTCAAACAACAGCAGGGAAAGTGTTGTTGGAATGCTGTGTGTCTGGTGTTAGAATATATTTAATGACAATGCTAACCATGGAATTGTTTGGAGGTTATTTGAATGATAGTGCCTTCAAGTTTTCTGTTATGATCCAAGCCTGCACAGCACAAGTGAAGCATACGGAACCTGCCTAGGGCTTTATTGCTGTTTCTCTATATTCTGCTTTGTGAAACTTTCTTATAAGGCTAGTGACAGGTAATTAGACAGAATTTTAATAATATGACTAGTTTGTTGCCTTAAGATAGAACAAGCTAAAAGGTAACGTGCATAGTGCTTTCTTACTTACATTGCAACCCTTGTGGCAAGGTTCCAACTAATGAATTATTAAATTGAAAAACTACTTGGATCATCAAAGCTACAAAAAAGAAAGATGGCAGTTCTGACGTCTGCCTTTGAATCGTGTACATGTACTGGGTGAAAAAAACAAAGCCACCGAGATTGTCATTAATTGTAAAAATTTAGGAAAAGCAGCATGCATTTTTTTCCTTTTCAACAAAACTTAATTCTTATAACCTGAATATCTTAGAGCAAGAACATTGCATTATTCTGTTTCCTTACCTTTGTACTGCTAACCAAATCACAACAATACCTTTAGTTTTATGTGATGTTCCAATAAAATAAGTTCTTATGCTCACTCTTGATATAATAGGGCTGCTTTACTAAAGTGGAAAAATCAGCAGAGTTTGCCATTTTTTTAATATATTTTTTTATATTTTATATTTTAAAGTTAGTGCAAGATACTGAAGTTGCAGATGTTATTAAATTGTGTACATGTGGATGCAATTTTTGTCTGTGCAACACATGAGCATATATAGGGCTCTTTTACAAAAAATAATAGCAGTTCAACAATGTAATTACTAGGTACTAGGAGTGCAGATTATATGACCACAGATTAATAAATTGCATGCAAACAAGTGGATATTTTCCACTGATGTTATGTGATTAAATTTTATGTGAATGAGTTTTTGCAACAGTAGCCTAGTGCAACAGTGCAAAGCAACTAGCCTTGTACATACTTTCCTGGTCATGTATACCTCCCAACATTTCAAAAACGGAAAAATCTGCAGCACAGCGAAAATGTTTTTGACCATGTCCATTTTATGGCCACACCCCCTAAATACCATGGTAGGTTATGGAGAGTTTGAACACATTTCTGCGAGTTTTAGACTAATGTGTTATGTGTTATTACAGTTTTGCTAACAAAGGTGAATTGCAAGGACTGCCAGCTAAGCTGTCATAACCAGGACTGTCCCATGAGAAACAGGACAGTGGGAAGGTGCGGCCATGGCCCCTGTTTGGTATCTATCACAATGACATTACTAAGCGCCGATTATTAGTATATATTCATAGATTTATTTGTATTGTTTGTATGCTAATTATGCAACACTGACATTCACCCTATCCCTTGGAACTAAAGATAAACACTATATAATACAAAAGAGCCATGAATATCCTCTAAATTATATCCTTATAAACAGGGCTTAGGGTTGTCATTGGTTATAATCGGAGCTTAGTGATGTCATTTCTAGGGATGTAGCGAACCGCCGACAATGTGTTCGCGAACGCCGTTCGCGAACACCGGCAAAAAATGCGAACAGTTCGCGAACAGTTTGCGAACTTTGAACATCCGAAAATCGTTCGATTCGAACGATCGAAGGATTTTAATCGTTCGATCGAACGATCGAAGCCATTGGATCGAATGATTTCATTCAATCCAATGGCTTTGATCGTTCGATTCGAACGAAAATCGTTCGATTTTAGCGATCGAATGGTCGAATGGTCGAACGATTTTGACGCGAACGCCTATTGGCGAACGTCGCGCGACGTTCGCGAACTTGCGGCGGACGCGAACAGTCGAAGTTCGCGCGAACTAGTTAGCCGGCGAACAGTTCGCTACATCCCTAGTCATTTCTGTCATGAGTCAGATCTCGTGTTTTTATATGGTCATGGAACTCCTTGGTAACTTATAATATCCTTATATTTTACAAGATGGGGTACTTTATGCACTATATTATTTCTTCCCTGAAAATTTGGGGCTCAAACCTTGCACGTTACAAAAATACAAATCTTTTGGTCAAACCCTCTAAATTATCCCCATTATGATTTGCATATCCCTAATCCATATTACAGATCTTAAGATCAGTAGTTAAGCTGGACCTCAAAATACTGCTTTTGGTTCCTTACAAACACTATGATTGACAGGTAATCATGCAAGCACTAGCGTGTAAATTATATCCTTGTATATGGTGCTTAGTGATGTCATTGGTTATAATAGGAGTTTAGTGATGTTATTTCCAGGGCTGGATTTAACGAAGCGGCGCCCCAAGGCCGCACGATCCATACCCTTGCTGCTTCCGGTCGCACCGCCCTGTGTCCGCAGGTTCCTAGCGCCGGCTGTGGCACTTGCTGAGGCAGAAGCGCTGGGGAGCGTTAAGTCCCCAGTGCTTCAAAGATGCGGCTGGGCGGCGTGCCGCCCCAAAAATTTTGCCGTCCTAGGCCCGGGCCTATGTGGCCTCGCCACAAATCTGGGCCTGGTTATTTCTGTCATGACCAGGTCTTGTTTTTATTTATGGTCATGGAACTCCTCGGTAACTTTATAATATCATTATATTTTACACTATATTCACTATATTATTACCTCCCTGAACATTTGGGGCTCAAACCCTGGACGCTACTTAAATAAAAACATTTTGTTCAAACCCTCTAAATTTTCACCTCTATTATTTGCATGTCCCTAATCCATATTACAGATTTTAAGATCAGAAGTTAAGATGGGTTCCTTACAAACACTATAATTGGCAGGTAATCATGCAAGCACCAGCATGACAAAAATGCCTTTTTAAACAGCCACAGTAGATTGCATCTCAACGTTTCCGCTACCCAACAAAACACTGACATATTGAATCACTGAAGTGGGTGATGCAAGTGTGATATGAAAAACACAGACGTTGAAACAAGCTCAGTTGCACACACAGAAGGATGTTATCACCTCAAACTGTTTCTAGTTATGGTGGTGGGAAATATACTTTTAGGGTTGCCTTTGGCTGCTGGTGGATACTCAAAACTCAAAAAGAATTGAGGATCAATGTTAGACAATAGTTATATTAAACCTTGTCTCATTATTGCTATATATTATACTTCTGTGTTTGTTATCCCACACTCTTCCTTCTTCATCTTCTACTCTGTTTCCCCTATTTGCACCATCACCCCCAAAAACAGATCTGAATCTCACATGGCTTTATATGGGGGCGTTAAAGATTCTGTATTTGCCTCAGATCACTTGCTTCCCTTTCACTTAAATGGGGGTTACTTAGCTACTTATAACTTTAAAAGGACAAGTGAATGTGAACAAGAATATCTGGGATGACTAGCACCATTGTGCCTTTGTAATGTTATTTAAAGGGTTTGTACACTTTTGAGGTAACTTTTAGCAGGACGTAGAAAGTGATATTCTGAGACTATTTGCAATTTTTTTATTTTTTTATTAATTGTTGTTTTTGTGTTATTTCTCTTTTTATTCAACAGCTCTTCAGTTTACAATTTCTGCAATCTGGTCCAAATTACCCTAGCAACCATGCATTGCTTTAAACAAAAGAACGGAATATGAATAGGAAAGGGTCTGAATAGAAAGATGAGTAATAAAAAGTAGCAATAACAATAGATTTGTAGCCTTAAGACCCCCATACACGGGCCAATAAAAGCAGCCAACAGACCGAGTCGGCAGCTAATTGGCCCGTTTGGGGGTCCATCCGTCGGGCATCCATGATCGATATCTGGCCAATAAAAATCCCATTGGATCGTGGCCGCATCTGTTCGTTGATGCGGTCCCGCAATCCGACCACCCATATAGCCTCCATTCGGATCAATGTGGGAATATTGGGGAGAAATCCGCTCGTTTGGCGCAACATTGCCAAACCAGCGGATCCCCCTGTGTATGGCCACATTTGCAGAGCATTTGTTTTTTTAGATGGGGTCAATGACCCCCATTTGAAAGCTGGAATGAGTCACAAGAAGAAGGCAAATAATTAAAAAATATTAAAAAAAATGAAGGTCAATTGAAAGTTGCTTAGAATTGGCATTTCTATAACAAACTAAAAGTTAATTCAAAGTAAATAAAAGAAAATATATTTATAATACTGTAGTTTTAGTAGATAAGATAAGCAGGTAAAATAAACAGGGCTCCTTACACACTCATTGGATGTCACCATTTCTCATATATGATAGAACTGATACAGGTATAGGATCTGTTATCCAGAAACCCATTATCCAGAAAGCTCCAAATTACAGAACGGCCCATAGACTCCATTATATCCAAACAATCCAAATTTTTAAAAGTGATTTCCTTTTTCTCTGTTATAATAAAACAACACCTTGTACTTGATCCCAACTAAGATATAATTAATCCTTATTGGAGGCAGAACCAGTCTATTGGGTTGATTTAATGGTTACATGACTGGTAGACTTAAGGCACGAAGATCCAAATGACGGAAAAATCTGTTATCTGGAAAACGCCAGGTCCCAAGCATTCTGGAAAACAGGTCCCATACCTGTACTGCCAAGTAATATTAATTGTAGTTGGTAGCGCTAAAACCATTACATTTACAGGGTAAGTAAAATGTTTTTAGTTTATGGTGCTACTGTCCCATTATACACATGCAAATAAAATGAATGTTCCTCTCGGCTGTTTCTTTATTGTGAAGCAGGTCGTTTCCTGCCCTCAATTCAGTGTATCTGCAGATTTTAAAGCTGGTCATTGCAGCATCTATGCAATAAAAACAGCGTGGAATGTGTTTAAACAAATGCCGAGTTTCCTGACTTTTAAAAAGAAATCAACCTACCCTTATTTCAAAGAGCATGTTCTAGCAATGTCACTTTGTAAAATAGGATGCATTAAAGCACAAACAGATACATTTAGCATGGATAATGTCATGTGTTTCCTTTCCCTACTCAGCTGCTTTTACATTATCTGTCTTTGCCACAAGATGACATAAACATCATTAAATATTACTGTTTCTTGAATATCTTTGAACCTGTGTGACAAGCGATGGTGAGATTTAGTTATTGGACTGATATGTTATAAAGTTGTTGTATAAAGGGGTGGTTCACCTATTAGTTAACTTTTAACATGTTATAGAATGGTAAATTTTAAACAATTTTCAATTGGTCTTCTTTATTTACTTTTTATTGTTTTTTTAAGTATTTGCCTTTTTCTTCTGACTCTTTCCAGCTTTCAAATGGAAGTCTCTGACCCCATTTAAAAAACAAATGCTGTGTAAGGCTACACATTTATTGTAATTGCTATTTTTTATGACTCATCTTTCTATTCAGGTCCTCTATTGCTAGGGTAATTTGCACCCTAGCAACCAGATTGGTGAAATTGCAAAAATGGAGAGCTGCTGAATAAAAAATTAAATAACTCAAAAAGTCAGCGTCGGACTGGGCCGGCGGGAAAAAACCCGGGCCCCCAGCCAGCCTAGTCCCCCGATGTCCGGGCCCCCAAATAAAAATTCATCATTGTGCCGGTATCGCATGCACATCGGCATTCGCACTTGCGCATTGGCATTTGCGCACACACTCCGGCGTGCGGGCAGACGTTTGTGCATGTGCACTTGCGTGCAGCCAGACGTACGCGCATACGCGCGTAGGGGGGGCCCGGAGTATAGTTACCCGGTCGCCCCCCCCCCATGTCCAGTCCGACCCTGCAAAAAGCACAAATAATAAAAACTGTAAACACTCTTTACTTCATACTAAAAGTTGACTCAAAGGTGAACAACCCCTTTACTGTGTACCCCATTTTTGACAAAACAGTCATGCAAGAGTAGTTCTAGGAATATGAGTGGGGTTTGGGCAAATCAATGTGGTAGCTAGCTAATATGTTCAAAATAAGGCTTTTTTCAAAATGGAAATGTTTGGAGCTAAGACTGGAAAAAGGCATTCTTATCCTATATTTGTTCTGTGCTCTTTACTTTTACTGGAAGTGGGGTACACTGAGGTCATTACCGTTAATGCGTTTTATTTGACTTCTTGTTTTATCCCGTTGCTTGGCCTGATCTTGGTCTTGATTCTGACTTCTGTCTGCTCCTTAATGATATTTGTTCTGTCCACTGGCACCCAATTCTTTTTTGTTTGTTTGTACTGTTTTCCCTCTTTCCTTTTCCTGTTTGATCTGAACTTGAGCTTCTAACTCTGTTTAGGTTTGACACTTTGACCTACCAAAGGGATTCACTCGAAGAGAAGAGACAGGGGCTGATATAGAAACAAGTTCCCTAAACACGGCCTTTGGGTTTGGGTTGTCTCACGTGACATACTCTCTATCCAAAATAATTGTTTTATTCTCTTCCAGTTTTTTGTACTTCTGTAAGGTGTCAGGTACAGATTGGTTATGGTCAGATTCTTTATTAATTGATCAGTCCCTTAGCTGATTTTCACCTACAACCAGTAGCTGCACTCACAACTTCTCTGAGTCCTCTAGCTGACTCCCTCCATTCCAAATGTAGGAGGGGTGCTCTTGGTGGAGTGGGTCAGGTAGAGGTTCCTTGATATGGCACAGTGAGAAGGTTATAGGAGAAGTAACTCAATCATATATATATCCAGGGGCTAATATCATTGGATCCTGAGTACCAGTCATAACATGTTACAGTTATTTATTTTATGCATTCGCAGAACTCCAGTTCCTAGTACCTTGTAATAGCCGAATAAATTGCAGTAGAGTGTATATAGTAATCTATATTATTATATTGCATTTATGCAAGAAAACCTGTCATGCTGATTTTATCTAGAGCAAAGGACCCTGCAGGTTCAGACTGGCCCGACGGGAGACTGGGAAAATATCCGACCGCACCGGCTCTCGTGGGCCCTGTTGGCCCACACCTGCTGCCTGCAAGAATCTTCTTCCTTCTGACAACCTCCCTTCTCTGGGCCAGTTGCGGCAACAACACAGTGTGCCATGGGGGGGGTAGAGGGAGGCAGGTAAACGAGAGTTGCGGCAGGACGGGCTCTGAGACAGCAGCCCCTGGCCCCCCCAGTCGACCCCGGGAACCTGCCTCTTGTCATCTAAAAAAAGTTATCTCACCATTTAAAATAATGTATATAAAAGTGTAACGCTTTTTTGGGCTATTCAGCACATAAATAGTTAAAGGTGTCCAGCTAGTGTATGAGCATGGGTTATACTGCGAATTCTGGAATACTAAAAAAGTGGTTTCAGTGCATCCCTAAAACGTACATTTACAAACCTGAAAACACTGCTACTCCTGGTATAGTAATCTTAGTCTGCTTTTTTTTCTTCTTTATCTTTGAAAAAGCAGCTCCTTTCTATTGATGTTGCATTTAAGCTGAGCTACAGTGCAATGACAAGTGGAGAGTATGAAATAGAGCATTTAATACTCATTGTTAAATAGAGCAGGGTACAATTTCCGGAGAACAAAGCTGTTGCTTAAGTGGGACATGTACCTTTGGTCATGCTAGGATGCAGTAGATGTAGTGGGGGAATCAGAAGAGCATACAAACAGAAATTACAGTTGAATGGATGAAACAATCCTCCGTGGGCTTTTATACTGTAGAGAGCTGAGGGATTTTTATCCAGTGTGTTGAATAAAAGCTGAGGGAGAAGTTTAATGGAAAGCAATATACAAAGTGTGCATTTAGTTAGGAAGAATGTGCATTTGGCCCTGGCAGCCTTCACAAACTGTCATGCTGGAGATCCTGGTCCAAACCAAAATATAATTTCATTGTGTGCAGAGAACACTTAACCTGACAAGCAAGAATGTCACATGAACTAACTGTGGGGTTCATGGGACCCAATTTGTAAGTTTTAATGTGTCCAGCAGGGTCATATTTATATATAGGCACCTGAGGCCCTGTGTCTAGGGAGGCAATTTATGGGGACAGCTCTTGGGTGACTATATAATTGTTTACATTGTTTCAAGAAAAATTTAAAATCCCCCCCAGCTGCCAAAGTTGAGGTGTACAAGGTTCTGAAGTGTTGTGTACTGTAAGTGATGTTACGTGCAACTGCACACGTGATGTCACTTCCATAAGGTGAGGGCACAGTTAGGTAGGCCTATTGTGGTACCCAAACCTAAATACGGCACTGATGCTAAGGGCATAAAGAGAAGATAGACTGGCCTTGTAGGTCACCCATGTCTCTTCTTTGTCCTGTTTATCTTTTTAAAGGCTTAGTGTCTCCAGAATAAAAACTGTTTACTTGTCTATCTAAAAATAATATGTTATATGTTATGTTTGCATGAAAATACTATTTACTGGCACTCTTGACAATGTCTCTGTATCCTGTCTTCCTTTTTGGCAGAGATTCTAGATATACACCCAGAGCAAAGGCACTGTCCTGTAAGACAAAGCAGGAGCAGTTACCATTAATCTGAAACACTCATTAACATTACTACACTGATTTCTGGAATGCCTGTGGCTAATTTAATAGTTAGAACAATAGCACACGAGAAGATCTGTCACCCACAGGGAATCTGCACTACCAGCAAGGGACACGTCTCATAAAAATATCTTTCCCTTCACTAACATGGTGATCACTGCATGTAAAAACATTCTGCATGCTGTACTCTAGTGTTATCGATGGAATTTTGCAGTTTTCTGTGATTATGTCAGATCATTTATAATTAGTGAAGTGCAACAGGGAGCAAACCTGCATTGGTTACACATCTAGTGGAAAGGTGCATTGCACAGTGTAAGGCAGTTGTACCCCAACTGGTGGATATTGGGAGGCTTGGAGCATTGGCAGGGGGCGGGTTCATCCTGAAGGCCATTTGGGTGGGAATTGAAGAGAATGGTCATTAGCTCTTCTAGATAGTGTATTAAATTGAGATTTGGGGTAAATATGTATTTTCCCAACATAGATTTTCTTGGAACTATGGCTGAAGGACTGATATTTTCCTATACTTGTACCCATTTTGAATGAGATTAGTGACACCCTAGTAAAAGATTGAAACTGGACCTTCAAGGGGAGCTTGAACAAAAAGCTTCACAATCAATGGGAAATGGGAATCCTGTGCAGTGCACCTTTTACAGTGAGGGGCAAATATTAAGGCTGTATACTGGAGACACAAAGCAACAAAAAGTGGGGTCAAAGTGCACTCATCTTTTTTCTATGGGTCTGCAGATGTCTTGATGCTGATAAATTGTGCCGGCAGCACAAAGCCAATGCTAAATATATGGTTAGGAGTAGGCGAGCAAAGTGAGGCATCAGTTGCACTATTATGTGCAAGGCCAAGTACAGTTGACCATGCGTCAACTGTCTTAAGAAAGATACGTGATTATATTGTGTTTAAGAAAAATGTTTTTGTCTGCTTTTGCATCAAGTAAATAAATTTTTTGATGCTACTGGTCCTTATGATCTTGTCTACTAGAAATTCTGTGTTTTTATAGAAGGATCAATTAAAATAATCAAGTGTTCGAGTTATTGTTGTGACCCAACAGTTTTGGTTTTATATAGCACCTTATAATTGCTGTTGTCTTATGTAGGATAACATTTAAGTGTATTATGGGGATCTACCATTAACTGCATGGCTAACCTAAGTTTGGTCATAGATTAAGAACTGCTTGAAAGGGACAGGGTGTATATCTTGGACTGTATCACTAATTGCAGTTCTGCTTGATTTAATGAAGAACATAGAAAATGCTAGACTGGATAAAATATGACTGTTTAGCCACTCTATTATATTTTATAATTATCTGTACTGTATGTACCGAGGGACAATGCTAAAAGTAGCCTGCACGACACAGTGACTCATTGCATTCATGCTGGGTTTTCTACAGTGGACTCAGAAGCCCTGTACATAATTTGAGAAATACACTGATGCATACTAATGGAATATTTACTTGCTATAATTCCTAGAATTATAAGACCATGTGTTTTATACTGCACAGCTGTTTTCTTGAAACTATGACTGTCTTAAGTGTATGTTTTTAATCAGTTTCCACTCCTTCTGTTCTCCAGCTGAAGCCCCAAATCTCGGTGCTATCCGTCTCTCCTCTCTGCGTGAGCTCCCTGCCCAGCTGAGAGAGCTGTACCAGCAGGGCTTCACCGTGGCAGCGCTACACCCTTTTGTGCAGTCCTACGATGGGGCAGAGAGCATTCCTCAGGAACAGGTCTTCAGGGCAGTACTTATAAAGACAGTCGAAAGGTAAGCTTTAAGGTTTTTAGTGGTACCTTATAGCACTTCTGCAGAGGATACCTTTGACAGAAAGTAACCTTAAAATATATTTAGTGATAAATTACTGCCCTTTTCCTCAGCTCCTCCTGTACCTAATATCAGGTGTAGTAGTGACCTCCACAAATTCTTCCTTTGCATAGGTCGTTGCATGTACCCTTAGCATGGGCTGATTACTCATTGAGTATAAGTAAGAACCTATCAGAATCTTGCAGCTAACAACATAAAAGGGGTCATTTATATCTGCAAGTGCAGTGAGCAAACTGCAAGTTTGAAAGCAATCACCATGGGATTTCCCCACAATGCATCTTCCCCCTGAAGTCCAACATTTTAGTTGCAAGAGGGCATTGCATCTGATACAGTTATGTTGTGTCTGATTGCAATGGAAATGATTGCTGAAATCAATACAACTATGCACACAGTTCTTTGCAAACCAGTCACAATTTACAGTACCTATCCACTGGTGGGCTTGGGTGCAGGATGTGCACTTGGGCCCCCTGTTTTGGTTGCCACCTTTTCTGGCTTCGCAGGCCGGTGACATCACAGGGCAGGGATGATGTTGTGGCAGGGCAGGACGATGATGTGGAAGGTGGGGATGTCTGTTGTCATGTGGTGGGGCAATGACAAACTGATCGGTGATTGGTTAATCGATGTGTCAGTGTAGGAAAATCCGCCCAGTTTTCCTAATTTGGAAGGCAGTTTTGACAACGGTAGCTCTTCCGAAAATCAGGCTGTCTGGACAGGTGCCAACCCTAGTCCCCCCCTGCCCGGTAGTTACGCCAGACATAGGTCTGGTAACATTTCCGGTGTTTGCTGTGAAAGTAATATTTTTGCCCCATTCTTAAGACAATTCTTAAGTGCACAGCACCTATTAATGTTAAGTGAGAAGGGAACCCTGGAGCTATAACCTGTTTAGGAGGTGGCAGTAGCTCCAGGACTTCCTTGCATCAATAGGTGCAGCAGCACTCAATTCGGAACGGAAGGCAGGAAGGGAGTGGCACCAATATATTGACACATGTACCATTAATGAATGGGGTTTAATACGCAACTCACTGCTGGGAAAAGCACAGGAGCACAACTCTGCTGGTGGTTGTAAATGATCCCAAATATGTTCAGGTTTGTTTCTGAAAGCAAGACCTTTGGTAAGTTAAAAGCTAGAAGCACCCTCACTCTTCCCTATTCCAGTGTTCTGCAAGTGTGGGAACCATGCTACCTTCTACTCCTACTGTACAACTAGGATTGACACCTTTTTTTGAAAAAAAATACTGGCCTTCCTATACTTTTCTGTTTTTCCCCTATTAAAGGAGAAAGAAAGGCTTTGTACACTTGGGGTGCCAAATGTTAGTATTGAATTACCTGAAACCCTGGGCCGGTGCTCCTATCAGCAGAAAACTGCACCGTCCCTGGGTTATACCAGTGAGCACCACAGAGCCATCCTCTTCCGTACTCCTGTTTCCTTCAAATTGCTGAAGCATGTGCAGTAAAACGAAAAACCGAACTTTAACAACAGAACCCATTAAGTATTGTAGATTGTATATTGTAGATCCTAGCACTGTGTACTTGATCTTTAAGGACATCTTCCTATCAATCTGTCCATCTATGCACACATACTATACATTATGCAACTGGGGAGCAAAAGTTATGGAATACACTGAATATGTCAACTTTTAGCCTGATTAGGAAAGTAATATTAGCAAACAGGAGAAAATGTTAGGCTAGAAACTACACACAATATTTGTTTCCATTGCAGATGCTATTGAAATTTCTCCTACATTTTGAATGGAAATGCATATATTGTTTTTTTCTTCAACCCTAAATCACACCAGGGAAGTGGTTATTTATAGGCCCTTTGTTTGCAGGCCCAGGAAGTATTTAGAATAACAGATTTCACAAGTCTCCCTGTGGAAGTTGCCAGAGCCTATGATATAACAAGTGTGAATGCTGACTGCTTGCTAGACGACCACATTGTTGGGGATATTATTATTTTCCTGGGGGGGGGGGATCCCACATGCTGCTGTGTCAAAATGTGACAGAAATTTGCAAACAGAAACAGTAAATGCAGAGAATAGTGACAATAAAGATTGTCACAAATATATTGCTCATTTCAATGTTACAGAATAAATGTTATGATTAAATGGAAGTTATATACGGTAATAGCTTATATTATAAACAGAATATTCCTTCCCTGAATATTTTCTAGGAAACCCATGAATGGGAGCTACAAACTAGTTTGTCTCTCTAGAGAATTAAAGGTTATTTATTAAACACAGACATGTGCAAGATTATTTATTATCTGATATTTATATAGCTCCAACACATTTTATATAGACCTTTACAGAGATTATACATCATTTACATCATTCCCTGACTATGTGGAGCTTGCAATCTAAGGTATAATAATGGGAAATTTCACACGGATTAGAGGCTTGTGCCTACTTGTTCTTGCACAAAGGCAATAATATGCAAGAAAAGGACATGCAGGTGGCCCATGTTGCATAATCATTTCACCGTTTTCAAGGGAGCACTATGAACCATGCAACTCAAGATTATTTCTTTGCACTTTGCACAAGTTAAGCAAATGAGCCCCGTTGTTCTTTTTGAATGGGGCTGTTGCTATAGACAGTGCCATTTTGTCTATATTTATACACATATTCATAGGATGTGCATAGATAATAAAGAAATAATAAATGCTTAACTCAATACAAATGGGGCAGTTCTATTCAGTGACATGAATGTGTACTGCAAAATAGTCTTTCTATTTACAAATAAAATGTTATTTACAAATTTGGCGCCACTTTGGCACAGGCGTTGTGACGCGGCATGCAGTGTTTGGCACCGGCGCCGCTACTGACGTGGCGGCCATGGGTGCTGCCATCTTGGGAGCGACGCCGAAGAGAGGAGACACAGGGTTAGAGCAAAGTGTAGTCGTAGAACAGGCCGGGGTCAAAACCAATCAGACGGTGCAGTACTGAATCAGGAACCAGAAGTGTAGTCAAGGACACAGTCCGGAATCCAACCAATCAGTAAATGTAGTACAAAGTCAGGATCCGGAAGAATAGTCAGTTATAGGCTAAGGTAGTGAATCAGCAGAGGTCAGGGACAGGCAAGGGTCAAGAACAGGAAACCAAACAATAAGCATACCCAGGAACTCACAAAATACCTTTGTTGGGCAATGTGAATAGGAACGTGGTGCCTTTAAATTCTTGCCAAGTACGAAGACGTCACACGGCATGCCAAATGAAAAAGACAGATGCTCATCGATGTCAGCATCCAATTCAGACGTCCCTGCCACCTCGCAGGTTTTATTAAATAACCTTTATGCTTGGCTTCTAGGATTATTTAGTAGGGCAAATAAATATGCTGCCCAAATATTGCCCTTACGGACCTTTGGTCTTAGTTCCCTAAACAGCACAGACACGGGTGGATTTTTGCTTTTTTGTGCTGGTGGAAGTCAGTTGGCCTTTTCTCCTCCAAGAAAAATGTTTGTTTCAATACACACGTATTATGACAATTCAGAACTAACAATGGACCATGTTCGGGTGCTTTCAAGGAGAAGGAAAGGCTTGCAGCACTTGAGGTGCCAAATGTTAGGCACCCCCAAGTGATTGTATTGACTTACGAAGCGATCTTCTCCCGTCTTCCTCCTTTTTCGCGTGGCTGGGCATGCGCAGTAAAAAAAAAAGCCAAACTTTAACTAAAAAGTCGGCTATTTCTACTGCGCATGCATTTGCCACGGGAAATTTGAATAAAGAAGAAGCTGGAAGTGGATCACTCCATGGTGCTCACTGGTATAACCCACAGGCCTGTGCAGTTTTCTGCTGATAGGAGCGACCCGGGGTTTCAGGTAAGTCAATACAATCACTTGAGGGTGCCTAACATTTAGGACCCCCAATTGCTGCAAGCCCAATCAAAATTTTCCGGCTTGCCGATTGATGAGCCGACCGACATCCACGTCTTCTGTCAATATTGGTTGGCTTGTCTCTCACCCTACACACAGCGAATATCATACAAAAAAAAATTGACGAGTCAGTCTACATAACGTTCCAGTCTTCAAGGCTTGCAGACATGTAGATTCTTCTTTAATTCTAGGGTCACAGCAGTTAATGGAGATTGGTAAAGGTAGAAATTTATGTTGGAATTGCCTGCAAATTGATTGGACAGAACACTGTTTTCTACCAATGGATTCTTAATAAAAAGTTTCAGTGATTTACTAACCAGGTTCTAATACGGGTTAAAGAGTTAAAGAGCTCAGGATACAGTTGTACTTAACAGTCATGAAGTTGTGGTCTCCTTGGATTTGATAATGGAATGTGCCAAACAATGTTGGTTAACATTCAGCAAATGAAAGAAAGGCCCGGACATCAACATTATACAGGGCAGCTCTCAGAAACTCCACCAAGTTGACCTACAGCTGAATCCAAACACCATGGGGCTTCTCAAGGTCAGGAAATCATAACAAGCTCTTTCTCAGATGATTGGCAGCCAGAGAAAGGCAGCCAAGCACAGTTATTGCATATGCATGAAATTCAGTACATAGCAAATCTGCTTACTCTAGAGTACTCTGCTCTGTTCCAAAGTAATTGCATATCTACATTGTGTGCGTGCCTATTTATATGTCATGGGTTAATCCACAATCATGTGAGGGTGCCTACTGTATGTGTGTGTACAATGTGTGTATATTATGAAACGTTTTGATGTGTTTATTATTTGTAGCCCTTAATGTGCCAAGTATCAGCTGTATAACCACAAAAAATTAAACAAGGTTCCAAATTAGAAGCAAATGCTGTGCACAATGCATAAAATGCATGAGAGACCTTTTGCAATGCCAGCATTCCACACTGTAATGACTTCAGAGCAGGGCAAATTCTACATCCATCTGCTATTAGTTTACTGCTTCACAAGCATAACTACAAACAGCTGAGCAGGAAATGACGCTTACGGTTATTTACAATTTACTTTATCTCTACACGGGCTTTAGACGATGCCTATGGAAATGACATTATTTCAGGTTACCCAGGGTCAATGCTTCTCTGCAGTAAAGGGGAAATGCGGCTCCCTGCTACCTTGTGGACATTACTTTTATTAATACAATTTTACTCTGTCCTGTATTTACGCCTTCATTTCCATTTCTTCCTCCCAATTTCCATTTAACAAGTTTTATGATCGTATATAGCAGTGTAATGAAGGGATATTATTGCCCATTCTAATAGATGAGGATTTTATAAAGGCTTTCTGCGCTGGCTAACATTCTGCCTGGCAAAAAGTAACCATAAACATGTGGGAAAAGTTCCTTCACAACTGATTGGTGCCTTTTGACACGTTTGCTCTCCTAAACTGAATGAACTTGATGCCACTGTAAGAAAATAATATTTTACCCTATAGTTGCAAGCATTGTTCATAAATCAAACATCTTATTAGTGTGCAGACTCCGAAGTCCAGTGCTTTTATTCCTTGCAAATGCTCCTTTATGGTTAGGAGGAAACTTCTCATTTTCTCATACATATATGGGACCTGTTCAGAATGTTCGGGTTTTCTGGATAAACAATCTTTCCGTAATTTGGATCTTCATACCTTAAGTCTACTAGAATTTGTGAAGCCATAATACTAGCTTTCACCGCTCACTGCTTCACAGAGAAATAAAAATTGTGAGGGTGTAAACACTACAGTGCCAAATGCAACATCGTTCTTTACACCCTTAATAACAGTCAATGGCCAGAGGGCCTTATTTTACTTAGGGGCATGTTTACTAACATTGGAGATAAATATCTGGAGAGATTTTTGGAGATGTTGCCCATGGCAACCAATCAGCAATTAGATTTAAACAGCCATAGCCAAGTTAGAAAACAAAAGCAAAGATCTGATTGGTTGCTATGGGCAACATCTCCAGAAATCTCTCCAGATATTTATCTCCAATGTTAGTAAACATGCCCCTTATTCTCTGGACCTACACACAAGATGCAAAGTGTCGGTCAGGGTGCAAAAAGTATGTCAATTTGCATCTTCTTTTTATACTTTACACTTTGCTCTGTACTGCATGAATGACCTCTAAAGCTCAGGGGCTGTATATAAAAAGTACTTTACAGTATGGGCACAAGTTTTTGAATGTAGACATCCTCTCTCCCATTCCATACCTGCCAACCTAACTTACACACCATTCAGGCATGCAGTTTAGGGAGCTCTTGTGGGTGCAGGGTTCAAATGTGCCCTGTTTATATCACATGCCCTGTACCTGCCATATTTCCCCCATGAATGCAGTGCTTCTGGCATATGAAGGTGCTGTATTCATGAGGGGTGGCTGCAGGAGGCATGTAGACATCACCTATCCTACCCCATGAACACTCTAGTATTTGGTCTGTTGATAAAATACAGTAGTTTGTCTCATTGGTGGAAATGAATCCTGCTACATATTGATGGGATATGCCCAGATCTGACTCCATAATTGTAATAATGAATTATTAGAACAATTCAGTTAATACACTCTGGCCTTAGCACCATATTCCTTTCAGATCCACATCCCATATTCAGATCAGAAAGTGGATATTCGAGGATTAATAATATGATGCTCAGTTTGTTACATATAGGCTGTAGCTATTACAGTAATGACTTGCGCTTGCATTCAGCATTCTGAGACTCGTCATGTCAGCAAATCATAAGCTGTTTATCATGGTAGCTGCCAAGTCTACTAACAATTATTCTGTTGCTGAGGAAATAAAAGAAAAGAACACAAAGGTGAAACTAGGGAAGTCGTTCATAATAATGCCTTTTAATTAACTCTAAATAAATTACTGAAATGCAGTGTCATTTTCACAACCATCCTTGTATGCAAAGAAGCCAGAATGTGCAGCTGCATTGCAAAGCTCTGAACATGGCAAAGAAAGAAGAGAAGAGAGAATAACACTATTATTATTATATGTATGTTAAAAGAAAGAAAATTACTTTGTAGACTTACAAGAAATGTAGTTTAAAGCATATGTTTATACATAAATGTACACTGTCACATTGCGGCTATAAACCAATCAAACGCCAGAAAGTATGCATGGCGTGCATCTCCATTGAGGCTCAGCTTTTCAGCCACTGCCTGTTATCAGCAGAACACAATACACCGCTCCACATAAGCAATCATTACCTGTGCACTTCATCCATGATTATATGCTGGTTTATATTTTTCAACCGTTTTTTTAAAAAAAGCTATGTAATAGCTATATTTGATTTGAATCTAAAAGTCCCAGAGTAATTTGGATTGACAAGTAGGGGTACCAGATGATCCCGCACAGGGGCGTAACTATAGAGGAAGCAGACCCTGCGACTGCAGGGGGGCCCAGGAGGTATAGGGGCCCCACGAGGCCCTAATTCATATACAATTTCAATAAATATTGGAGAAACAAGTCAACCTCTAAACATTTTGGGGGCCTGAAATATAATTTGCTGTGGGGCCCAGTAATATCTAGTTACACCACTGATCCCGCACCAGATTACTCTGCCATCTTTCACGGTATTCAGTAAGGGGCTGATTTATCAAAAAGCACTATGCATCAAGTGATTCTTCTCAATCCATATCGATTTGGGGTTTTATCATTTTAAATAACAAATGTAACCCGATTAGACTGATACAGAATGTGTCTGAAAAAGTTTTGATTGATCTGTTAGATAAACACTCTGGAAAAAAAAACATTGAATTGATTAAAATAATGGGAAAAGTCTTTTTTATTGCTGGTTTGAGATGAGGAATTCTAAAAATAATGCTAAATATTGATATTGTTCAAATCAATCTCATCAATCTGTGTTATCCGACGATAGATGATGAACGTGCCATAAGACAGTTAATGGTAGGGGGGTTTCTGTTTCTTTGTGTTTGTTAGTTTTTTTAGCACTAAATTAAATATGAGACTTTTATTAATCTGACGGTAAGTGATTAATGTGGGGGCTCAATAAGAGACTTCCAGGAGCCAACCAGTCTGGGTCTGCAAGTGTTTTGTGAAGCGTCAGTGAGAATTATGTGAAGCTTTAGGGTGTAGCCGCTAGAGCTGCATAAGTTGTGACTATCTTCAAGCTCTGGGACCTTACGGGCATTAGCTTGTTGGCTTTTGGGGGGATTGTAACTGTACACTAATAGAGAACCTCATCTGAATTGATTGAATAAGTATAATTCTAATTACAATAATACCGGTATATCCTAGTTTTATTAAAACCATAGTAATATTAGCTGCATGGAAATGATCCCCCATCTTCCATACGGTGAGAAATACAGGTATATGTGCTTCTGGGCATTCCTTTAATAAAACATGGTGTAAATCCCATTATCATGCTATGATCTGTCAGGCAACCCAGTATAGAATTATAGAAAGCTAATCCCCCCTAATATTGCTTTGAAGCAACATCATTTTTGGAACTAACTGTTCAGATCCTAGAAGGTTGTAGAGAGAGGGAGTTATTTAAAAAAGTTAAATTGTGCCTTAGATCAGTAACCCATAGCCACCAATTAGTAGTTAAATTTTACCGGTCTTGTGCAATTAAATTTATAAATGGAAACATCTGATTGGTTTCTATGGTGTACTGAATCAGTATAAGCATTTTCCCTTATGGATATAGCAGCTGAGTTACAGCTTGCAATACAACTTCCTGCATCTGTACGCATGATATATTGCACAACATATACACAGGTATGGGATCCATTATCCAGAATCCCATTATCCAGAAAGCTACAAATTACAGGAAGGCCACCTCCCATAGACTCCGTTTTATCCAAGTAATTCACATATTTAAAAATGATTTCCTTTTCTTTGTTATAATAAAACAGTACCTTGTACTTGATCCAAACTAAGATATAATTAATGCTTATTGGAAGCAAAACCAGCCCGTTGGGTTTATTTAATGCTTACATGATTTTCTAGTAGTCTTAAGGGGCTTGTAAAGGCAAAAAAATAAAATCCCATTTTTACTTTCTTTAATGAAAAAGAAACCTATCTCCAATATACTTCAATTAAAAAATGTGCACCGTTTTTATAAGAAACCTGACTGTATGCAGTGAAATTCTTCCTTCATTTACTGCTGTTGGTAGGAATTGTCAGACGGTCCCTAACTGCTCTACAGGGAAACAATCATACTTATGAACAGCAGGGGGAGCCCCCGCCGAACTTCCCAGCCATGCAGAACTCAAGCTGCTTTGTTTGTTTCCCTGTTTTGATAATTTATGACGATCCCTAAGCAGCCCACACCACACTGAGCATGTGCGTAGTCTTGGTCTTGCAAAGATGTTTAACAAAGTTACAAGATGATGACCCCTGTGGCCAACTTTGAAAGCATAAATCATTTGTTTGATTAGGCTTGTGGTGCAGTAAGTTCATGCTTATGTTTAGTATACAAAATATAGCATTTCTAGCCTTATTCTATTTTATACTTTACTTACCCTTTAAGATATGAAGATCCAAATTATGGAAAAACCCCAGGTCCAGAGCATTCTAGATAACGGGTCCCATGCCTGTACTATGTTTGATGTGAAATCTGCATCCCTAAAATTTCAGTAATGTATTCCACTGTCAAAGTACATACTACAAAAGATTATATTACAAAAGAACAGCTTATTTGTTGATACAGACCAAGGAAGCCAACATGTTGTTTGGTGATACATGGGGGGGGCATAACTACAGAGGAAGCAGCGGCTGCAGGGGGGCCAAGGAGGTATAGGGGCCATGAGACCCTAATTAATAAGCAATTTCAACATATATTGGTAACACATGACAGCTTCAGCTTATATTGGGGGGCCCTAAAATGAGTTTGCTGTTGGGCCAGTAACATCCAGTTAGGCCAACGTGGTGACACATACAAACAATGTAAGATTATTTTTGATAATGAGAATTAGGTGCTGGCATTGCTACTTTAACACATAAGTAAACATATACCACAAATAGACACTTGTATGCGCTGGTTTTAGGGTCCATTTACAAACTAAGCAAGGCGCCAAATCAGGCAGTTCTTTGTACTCATTATTCTAATGAAATTATTGCAGTCATAGCTATCTGCTGTTTGGATTCTGCACACAGCACACTGTTTTTCAAATGTAAAAAATATTTTATTTTCACATCACGGTGCCTCCAAAGTTTTGACCCGCTTTTATCATCCTTGATATATATATATATATATATATATATATATATATATATATATATATATATATATATATATAATGAGGCAGGTCTGCATAGAAGAGATGTGCTAGTGCATGGCCCCAACAAAAAGTGGATACAAAACAATATATATATATATGTTTTCCAATGAGTATCCGTACTCCAAAGCGGTTATCAATGGCGGGGTGCACGGTAATTGTTTATGCATCAAAAAATCTTCTGACCAGCACTCCCTTTTAAAAGCTTAATTCTTTTATTATCATTCTGTAATGTCCGACGTTTCGGTCCACATTAGGACCTTTTATAGGACCTTTATTTTATATATATATATATATATATATATATATATATATATATATATATATATATAATGAGGCAGGTCTGCATAGAAGAGATGTGCTAGTGCATGGCCCCAACAAAAAGTGGATACAAAACAATATATATATATATATATATATATATATATATATATATATATATATATATATATATATATATCACTTTGTATTCACTTTTTGTTGGGGCCATGCACTAGCACATCTCTTCTATGCAGACCTGCCTTATTTACACTTTCAACCACGTCATAGCAATTTAGTCAGTTCTATTGAAAAACTGACTCATTACAATCATTGCTGTTTCACAGTAGTGACTGTACCAATAAAACCCACAGCGGTTAAAGCCAGCTGCAACTTTTTTGCAGTATTACTAACTGATGCATTTATGTTCATTATTTTACTCGTTCTAATCATATACAGTCAGGGGCAGAACATCGTCTGATCTGTTCTTTAACTACTTTATTTGATCTGAATGGTTAGTGGCAGGTCGGAGATGGGGAAGTCCGATCGTTCGAGGATTCGAATGATCGGATCTTTGCATCTATGGCCAGCTTTACAGAGCATTTGTTTTTTTAGATGGGGTCAGTGACTCCCATTTGAAAGATGGAAAGAATCAGAGGAAGAAGGCAAATAATTCAAAAACTATAAAAAAGAAAAAATTAAAATCAATTCAAAAGTTGCTTAGAATTAGCCATTCTATAGCATACTAAAACTTAACTTAAAGGTGAACCAGCCCTTTAAGGAGAAATTATAGATATCATATAGTTAAAATTTTGTGTGTGTTGTGTAATTTACTTTAGTGTTTAGTGTTACATTTTACAAAGTTTCACTGACATTTGTTTTTTTTTCATAAAAATATAAAAAATCTCTTTGCTGATGTGATGCTAGAGGATTCCAGTATCCCAATGCTAAAAGTTGCAGGCAAGCAGTGGAGTGGGTTATTAGATAAGGGACATTTACAGTCTGTTAATTTGAGAGAATTCCAGTTTCAAAATAGGCATTGCTTGGGTCATGGCAGATGCAAGTCAATATGTTGACATTTAAAAAAAATATTAATTTTAAGACACATGGAAAATTCCTAGAATCTACACCCACTAGTGCTGGAGGTGTGTACTGTATTTTAACAACTGTAGGGTGCTGCTTCTGTAGGTGCTGCTCTTCTGCTTGGACGGGAAGAACAGAATGGCAACAAATGTGTAGACCTTATTTAGTTTTTGCTATGATAGGCAGATATTATGGTCATATTATATCTCAGTTTTTAACTGGTGCTCTTAACTGGGAGATAGTTCTATAACACTCTCTATAATGCATAAAACATGGTATGATTTCCCTTTAATCACTCCTGCTGAGCTTTCTGAAAAGAAACATATGCTTTTTCAAATATATCATCATTATTATTATATTTATATAATTGAATGCTGTTTCTATGACACAATTATTCAGAGGCATGCCTAAATGTTCTTTCACATGTAAGGGGTCTCTTTTTATTTTCCTTCTTTTGAGCGTATTTTTTTTTACTAATACGTTTTTAAATCATAACATGAAATTAATATTATGTATAAAAAATAGGCTCAAGTGCCACTTAAAACAAATACAACTAGTTCAATAACTAAGTAGATTTTTTTTTCATTTCTGCATTAACGCCTTAGAAAAATTATGCATTAGCAAAATCTTGACCTTAAGGGTAAGGGCACACTGGCAGATTCGGGGAGATTAGTTGCCTGGCGACAAATCTCCTCCTCTTCGGGGCGACTAATCTCCCTGAACTGCCTCCCCTGCCTTCCTACCAGCTAAAATGTAAAACACCGGCGGTATGGCACACGGATCGGTTCGTTTTCCGAAGTCGCCCGAGGATGCCTCACGAGGAAACTTCAGAAAACGAATCGATCCGAGTGTCATCCCGCTGGCAATTTACATTTTAGCCGGCGGGAAGACAGGGAGGCAGTTTGGGGAGATTAGTCGCCCCCGAAGAAGAGGGAATTTGTCGCTGGGTGACTAATCTCCCTGAATCTGCCTGTGTGCCCTGACCTTAAAGGAACAGTCACACTTTTAAAGCAATTAAAACATTTACTGCTGCTCATCACTGGTTAAAGCTATGTGTTCGCTTTAGAAATACTACTATCGTTTATATAAAAGAACTATTGGCTAGCCATTCAAGCTGAATAAGGAGAAAAGGCACAGTTACATAACAGATAACAGATAAGTTATTCTGTAGAGTGGCTCTGTTATATGCTATGTAACCTGGACCTTGAATGGCTGCCCCATGGCTAACTGTAGCTTGTTTATATAAATTATACTAGTGTTTCTGAAGCAGCACTTCCTAGTTGCACCAGTGCATGGGAGCAGAGAAACTTCATTATATTTTAATTACTTTATAACACTTTAATTTTTTAGTGTCATTGTTTCTTTAAATAAGGGCACAGGGCAATCCCGTGGTTTAAATGTGTAAATGTACAGTCTAATGGGAAGATAAAAATAAAATCAGATGTACAGAATGTAAAATGTACTTTATAAATACCGCAGGTTCGAATGTGGAAGCTAAACATAACATTGGCAGTAAAAATCTTGGTTCATTTTAATATTTAATGGAAGAGCCTGTATTAATAATTGAACTACTATAATGCCCAAGAGCATCAAAGTTGAAAAGCTTATAGATTTAAATGTTAATGCCAATATATTTACAGTTACTGTGACCAAATGTTTCAGGGGAATCTTGGTTTTGTTAAAGGTTCCAGGAATTTGTTGGTTTTGCGGATGTATTTCCCTGAATTGATTTTGGACTTTCTGATTCCGAGAAAGGCAACACAAGTATTTGTCCTGCACTATTTTTTTCTATGCAGGGAATTATTTGTCAGCTACGTCATGGCAGAGGGCATGGCCCATATATTCCCTACGATGCTAGGCTTTAGGGGATGCCCCTGTACTTTTTGTCTTTTATATATGGAATGCAAGGCCACGACACTCAAGGCGTTTGGTAAAAAAGGAAACTAGGGGTTATTGTATGACTCTGTGTAGAACAAGACTTCAGCCTTATGGGATATATAAGAGCTTATACTTTCAGTAAGCATTGCTGTTCCCTGAACCTTTACTAGAGTCAGTTTCTGCCATTTTATCTTCAGCAGCAACACACCATGTATGGAATTAGTCTTGTTATCTTGAGTCTTTTCTCCTCTTCCATTTTCAATTTGTGTATTACTGTTTCTGAGATACAAGCATGACCATCAACACTTCATGCTCTGCACCACTGATCTTAGCTCATTTCTGCTCAGTGAACAGAAACGTAATTCCTACTTGTGAATGTCTTGTTGCACATTCTTCATCATACCATTCACACAGCTGTATGCTCCCTCATGTGCACATACATGGATGGATTTGATGGATGTCTACAAGGTCTCAGACTCAGCAGAAATTCCATGCTAGTTTGCTGAATCTAGTTAGTAAAGTGTTTGATACATAACTTGTGATTTTCTCATAATGCAATGAAAATAAATAAAATAAAATTAGTAGCATTGATATAACCTATAGCATGTGGGTTCCTTTTGTAAGATATCCATAAACATCTATTGTCAATGTAGCTTTGAAATGCTTTTCATTGTATATCAGAATGTCAGGATATCAGTATAAACTGGATTAATAAGAATGTTCATAGTCTGCACATCTAGTAAATATGATATCACATGGGTGGATTTTAAGATTTGGACAGGCTAAAGCTGGCCATAGACGCAAATATCTGTTTCCTATGATTTTCAAGCCCTGTGTGGAGTGTCCCATTATTTTTAATGCCATGGCGATCGGTCATTTAGACGATCGGACAATTTAGAAAATTTCTGTCGGCTGCCAATAATATCTCTGCATGTATATCAGTGGGAGACTGTCACCAGCTTTGTCGGACATAACTTTCGTACGATTGCTGTCAGGGGCAGAACATCGTCTGATCTGTTCTTTTACTACTTCATGTGATCTGAATGGTTAGTGGCAGGTCGGGAGATGGCACCGAACGGACATTTGTCTGATGTGAAGGTAAGTCTGCACGTCTATGGCTAGTTTAAGCCTCCTCAAACTAACACCAATGATTTCCTACAACAAGCAAGATAAAGTTTATTATACATGAAGTTTTAGCTGTACAGTCAGTATAAATGTCACCAGCTTCCAATAAAGGAGGTCCATGAGGCCAATAGACATATGCTTTGGGGAGCAAGTCTCACATTTTTAGGCCTGGCAAAAACAGCAACAGCCCTGCTGAAAAAAGTGGCCAGTACAAGTGGTGCCAGGGCCGGCAGATTGGGATGAGGGGTGGAGTGTTGTGGAGGATGGTGGATTGACTGCCTTTGCGTTGGGTGTATTCACCTTTTGGCATGTCACTGGGTGGTACAGCTACATATTGAACATATTTGACAGTATAAAGTAGTTTGCATCAACTGGCAGGCTTAACATACTGTGATCTGATTATGGTGCTAAAACCCCAGTAAATGTTAACAAACTGATCCAAAATAAGATTCTTTAATATACACATTTATTATAATTATCCCCACATTAAATCCTTGTTTTTTTTTATATACATAATATATCCTGGTCTGATTATTAGATATTTAAGCTAAAACCAATGAAATAAGGGTTCATTTACTAAAAGGATGGCAGTGTGGAATTGCAAAAAAGGACAAAATGTATGAAATGCCTCCCATGAATACAACACTGCCTGTGTTCTACCCCTACCCATCCCCTAACTTGCACGTCATTGAGACGTTAAAATTAGGGATTAGCACAGGCTGCACTAAGGCCCTATACTTAAAGGGATTCTGTCATGATTGTTATGGTGTAGTTTTAGTTCTAAATTACACTGTTTACACTGCAAATAATTCACTCTACTATATAAAATTTCATTCCTGAACCAATAAGTGTATTTTTTTAGTTGTAATATTGGTGTGTAGGTATCTTATAATGTGCTTTCAGATAGAACCAGAACTGCTTTCAGGCAGGCTATTGTTTCTACTGATGGTAGTGGCGTAACTTTTTGCCAGCGGGCCCTGGAACAGGATGGGCCCCTGGGCCTCCCCCCCTATGAATCACACCCCTAGTAATTACGCCACTGGCTGATGGGCTGCTGAAGGTAAAGGGGGAGGGGTGAAATCACTCACCAACTTGCAGTGCAGCAGTAAAGAGTGACTTACATTTATCAGAGCACAAGTCACATGACTGACGGTACCTGGGAAACTAACCCCATGTCAGATTTCAACATTAAACATAAAAAAATCTGTTTTCTCTTTTGAAAAACTGATTTCAGTGCAGAATTCTGCTGGAGCAGCACTGTTAACTGATGCGTTTTGAAAAAAATGTTTTCCCTTTGGCAGTATTCCTTTAACACCATCCTATAACAGGACTATAATATAGAGAGCAGTTTGATATATATATATATACAGTACAAGGCTGATTTCAAAACCCTTTTGGTTTGACGGCTCTGGCATGCAATTGTATTCCCCAATAACATAGGCTAGCAAATTCTCATATAATCAGTGCAATCTGGGCAGGTAAACCTATTCCCCATTACTTGCTCAAACAATATCATATATCTTTGGTTTTATTAAGTAATCAATCATCTTCCCGCTGTTGTACTTCACAATTTTAGGCTAAATTAGATATCCCTCCTGCTAATCATTAATTGTTTTGCACAGCAGAGGTTTTCAAGTAAGATCGTTCTTACTGTACATGTAGATCCCAGCATTATGTATAAAGTTTCCATTTTATTGCTGTTTATCTTTCCAGTATTTCCCTTTGTGGCTTCTAGGCATATCTTGACTGTAAGATACAATGCATCTGCAAAGCAATTTCTGTTCCACAAAGTCTCTTTAGGAGCAATAGTGAAACAGGAACAGCCCTTCCATAAAAAATAAAAGGTCATTTAGCAATGAAGTATTAGAAATGACTCATTAAAGTTGTGCTATATTACAGCACTATAATGATTTCCCCATAGACTAGGTGCTTGTAAAAAATATTGCAGATCCTGTGTGCCTTTTATTCAATCCATTAACATAGATTTGATGATAATTAGTGTTTTGTGGCTTTTCTTGTTCAGAGGAACCAATGGGGGCTTGCAGTTGAGATACTGTGGCCCCACATACCATATGTAACGGAGTCTCACCCTGGTGGTCTAGTGCGGGGACGGCAGGGACGCCCGCCGCGCCACGCCGATCCTCTTCTTGTGCCGGCTCTCTCCTAGTGCGCATGCGCACTTCCGGATTTAAAGGCGCATGCGTGCTGACATAATGACGTCAGCGCGCAATAGCGTCAGCGCGCAATAGCGTCAAATTCAAAAGTATTAAAGGGGCATTCCCACAGTTTGTCATTGCCCGTGATAGGATTTGTTCCTGGTGCTTTAGCTGTTGCTATTCTGCATAAATCTGATCCTGATTATCTGTTTTGACCCTTGCCTGCCTGTTTGACTATTCTGATCTCTGGAACCTGACCCTTGCCTGAAACTGACCTTGACTCTGCTTAATCCTCCTGTTTGACGTTCTGGTTTGACCTCTGCCTGTTTATTGACTCCGATTCTGGCTCAACCCATCTGATTGATCACCTGGTTTTGACCCTTTGCCTTCCTGACGATTCTGATATCCGCCTGCCTCGATCCAGCCTGTCTGACCATCCGCTTGCCTTGACCCTTTGTACCGGGACCTTCGGCCTAAAGACTCTGATAACAGCCGTGCCCCTTTGCCAGCCAGAACATCTAGCCTTGCACCCCTTGTTAAGTCCAGGTGGCACCCAAGTAAGCTGAGGGCTCCTCCCGAAGCCCAACGGTGGTCACACTACTGGTGAAGCCGAGCCGAGACCAGGGTGCTTGGCATTTGTTCTGGTATCGGGTGCCGGCCGTGACACCATATTAAATGCCTTTCAGTGAATTTGGCTTCCTCTCAGACACTGTACACTACCTTTTTAAATGATTTTTTGTATCATTTTTGCTGCCCTGCCCAAAACCATGCATGAGTTTTTTAACGCAGTTTGGCCCTCTACAGCAGGGATTCCCAAACACTTGGTGGGCCCAGAGCAGTGGCCTGGGGGACCCAGCTTGAAGACCAGTATGATCAGATTTTGGGAGAACACTGTATATACTGCCTTTTTAAATACATTTTTGTCTTTATGAAATCCTAGGTGGGCCCAGGGTAGTGGTTGAGGGACCCAACTTGAAGACCAGTAGGATGAAATTTGGGTAGAATGCTGGTTTGTATCTGGATACTCCTGGAATCCCAGCTTGAAGGTTAATTACAGTGAGGTTTAGGGTGAACAGGTACTTTCCAAAATGGCAATGTTTAAACTTGTTATGGGTCATGGGGGGACTTTAAAGGGGGGTCTTATTCACATTTTCACACTATTAGCTTTTATTGACCTTCTCCCATGCTCC